>PTEX01000035.1:0-329195 GCA_003342815.1 Eudromia elegans | reverse complement strand
ATCCAAATGCAACATTTAAACAGAATATGTATGCATGCATATAAATTTATAACACATAATAGGCTGGCTTATTTCAAAGTTCTTCACTGAAAGACCCTCCATATGATTGGGGCTTATTACCTTGTGAAGGTTATAGCAGAGAAATAAAGAAGTTATTTTCAATGAAATACATGCAGGTGACAGTACTAAGAAATAATGTTTATCCTTACTCATAAAGAGATCTATTTCAATCCTCATCAAAAACTGGCCTACAGATGATGTCACTGCCCAGCAGATGAACCATTCAGGTTGTAAATCCAGATATAGTTCACTCATGAAATACACATTGGAGGCAGAGAAAAAGAGGAGGCAAAGTGCATGTTATTATTTTAGGACATTTCGGTTACCTATTAAAATAGCCTGCCTATCCCCTGCTGAGAAGTGAAATTCCAGTTCCTGCACTAAGCTTTTGTCAAAGGGCTAGAAAGGGGTAAGATGGCATGGCTTTGTTGGGAAAGTTACAGAATAGGGGACTATCACAGCAACCCGGAGGAGGTGTTTGGAATGAGATTTTGCTCTGCATTTTTTCAAGGTACATAGGATTTCCTCCCCTTCAGTTCACAGACCTGTAAAATTATGCATTTCTAACCTGGAATAATAGTGGACAAGAATAACAGGTACATTCTCATTTTTGTTAAATGTAGTTATGCCGTCCTGTAAATTTACATACCTTGCTGATGTCTTGCTCTTCCTCTATGCAATTTTTATGCTTTTTGTTTTTGATAATTAGAGCATGTTTTCGTGCTTCCTAGAGATCATGGTGAGAGTCAGTAAATGCTGAAAAAGTTATCACATTTAATGTACAGTTTCTTGTCTAGTTTAAATTGCATTTTTTTCTAACTTTAGGAAAGTTACTTTCAAAATATTTTCAAATTTCTGTCCTTTCTGGTACTGCAATAACTGTGGACTGAAGTCACAAGAAAAGAAGTATTACACATTGTAAAGCATTTATAGTTTATGAGAGATGTGCATCTGTGTACGTTTTGCTTGGGCTTAAGCATGAAGTTTGTTTTACTTTCAAAAGATAAAACAAAGTTGCTTTGCAAGTGTATGAAAGATAGTGCTCTGCAGACCTTGAGTTCTTCAAGGCAAATATCCAGGGTTATTTTTTGAGTAAAATATGATAGTTTTCTACCTAGAGCTAATATATCAGCAAGTCCATGAGATTTTACCACTCTCAAAGTGTGGAATAAGAGTGACCCTTTATATCTTTTTTTTTTTACAATCCTTGAACTTTCAGGCAAAAGGTTTGATTCCCTTTTCCCCCATGAAGAATGCCCTCTAGATGTAGAACTCCAAGGACCCCTGTGTTGATTTGGAAATGAAAATATTTCATGATGAAGGAGACACAGTGAAGCTTTAAAGAACAGCAATCATGACATATTTTTCTTAATAAAATGTGTTGTTGAAGCGCTCTTGACAATTTTCTCATGTTCCCAGCAGGTGTTTAGTTCTTTAGGGGGCTGTAACTTCTTATACACTATAAGCAAGGAATTTTTACATGAAGAGGTATTTGTTTATTTAGCTTGGTGATGGCTGGTCCTACATGAACATTTTATTTTGAGAATTGGTAGAGTGGATCTTGCTTGAAAACCACGGAACCTACTACACTGACTGATGTTAAAAGCTACTTTGTAGCAAATCATTACCCAATAGAAGGTATTATCAGCATTAACTCAGAGAGCAAATGTTTTGAATGAGAAGGTTGGCACCTCTGTAACTAACTAAGAGCCACAATTCCCAGCTTGCATAAGAGGCAATTTCTAGTTATTTGGGTTTTCAAGTGGAGAAGGAATTATTTGTGCCTGCGGGATGAAAAGGTGTAATTGTGTTATGGCCAGCTCCGTAGCAGAATGCGTAGTTTTGGAGCCCCATTCCTTTTGATACAAGAACTACGGAATTTAAGAAGTGTTGAAACTTTTTTGGGTCCTTCAGCATTGCATAGAAATTGAATGTTTTTAAAGGGCTTTCTGCATTTAATCATGTGCTATTTTTAGATTTTATTTTTTGTCTCTTTAATCTGTGTGTGGTTTTTTTTTCTGTGTGAAACGCCTAAAATGCCATTGGCAGATAAACTTCATATAAATAAAAGTACTGTTTGTTTTTCTTTATTCTTTCTGTTCGGCTTTTATTATCCCATCAACTCTGTTTATATATTAGTCAGAGTTGGTAATACCCAATATATGTTTATAGAAGAAAACATATCCTGGCGCTTCTTTTCTTTGTACTACCACCAAAACCCAATATAAATCTATAGGATATCTGTGCTTAAATGGCACTTGCTCTTTTTTCTGTCTTAACTACTTTAACTGTAGCACTAAAATATTTATCATTTTCTTCTTAAGACAGGCTGTTACTTAGGCATCTTCAGAACACTTTCAGAGGCTCTAGAAACTGTGCAAAAATTAAGAAAATTTTAGGGATTTGTGAGAGTGTCTCCACAGGGCATGGAAGGCACTCATTCTTCTTAAGCAGATCTTTATGTAAAAGGGTATGTATCACATACCCTTTTACAGCCAGTGCAACGTCTATACCACATCTGTGATTGATTCAAGAAAAAATGGAGGTTTTGCATTGCTTAATTCTGGTCATCTTCTTGTTTTGGATAACCTAGTATTTATGACTCTAGAGCTATGGCTTTAATTCTTTGTCTTTAAAATGGCACAATCCTACTTCCTTTTCCACTTTCTGCTCATTTTATTTCCTGAGATTCTGAGCTCTTTGGAACAGTGTGTTTTTTATATTTGTAAGTATTTGTACTGTTCCAAGTTTAAGTACAACCTCAGCAGAAGCCACACAATAAAGCCAAAATAATTATAAAGTAGTATAAATGAATAGTCCACATAGCAGTGGATGAGATTATATGTATCTGTACTGTTTCCCCATGTACAACTTCCCTGAAGGATACTGAGTTACATTTTTAAGTACCTTAGAGCTCCTACATATGAAAAAGGAGGTTTGGGACTGAGCTGACACATGCAATGTTTAGATAGTTCTTGGAGAAAAAAACATAAGTGTCACATAAAAAAAGAAAATTATGCTTCATTCGTGCAAATATGTCTTTAGGACTGCAATCCGTGTCTACATTAGTGACACTCATATTTCTGTATTGGCAATAAGGTCTTTTCCTGCAGTATGGCTTCCCCTCTTTTCCCTTTCCACTTGTAAAACTCAAGATCAGACACCAGGTTACAAATCACTTTTTTTCCCCATGTCCTTGATGGCAGCCTAATGAAAAAGATGGGATGGAATCTGGATGCTGGTCAGGTAGGAGTAGATGGATATAAAAATTCCTGGGACTGATGGCAGTGATTTCTGCAGCAGGAGCAGCTACCTGGGGGCTGCAGCCCCACACCTGCAGCCTTCCAAGGGCTCTGGCTTCTCAGCGCCGCTTGAACCTTTGTGTTTGTTTTCTCCTTCAACTGTTTCCGCTCAATGGAATGTGCAGCCACGGTCTGTGGAAGTGGACAGATGCTGCATGTGTCACAGTAAGTTGCCAGAAATGGAAAAAACACACGGAAGGACAGCCTTGAATGTTGTATCCAGTCTCCTGCTGTGATTTTTCCACTGAAGCACTAGAGGGATTACACAAAAGCACTGCCAGCTTTACATGATCTGGAACAAGCTTTAAAATGGAGAATTGTGCATTCTTCCATCTCCTCTCCTTTTCCTACTCTCTTCCTCCCCTGACCCTTTTTTTTTTTTTTTTTTGGCATTTGCTTCTGTCTTCTGTCACTGTCAGTGAAATTGCTCAGATTCTTCAGGTGTGTCTTTCATCTCTTACAGGTGAAGTGAAAGGTGTTGTGGTGGTAGAGAATCTCTTAAATGAAAAACCCAGATTTCTTTTGACCCGATAATATTTGCGTTCACTCCATATTCTAGAAAATGACTTTCTTGAAGGGAATATTTATTCTAATAGTGAACATTGAGAGAATAAGCTGGTAACCCCGGAGAGATCAGGATTTTTAGTGCTGCTACTGGGTGAGTAAGAAACAGATGTGGTGTGTTTCTAGATTAAGTTCCTTGTTCTGAGAGCTAATGTAGAGGGTAAAGTGGTATACTTAGGTTTGCCTCAGAGTTAAGGGAATCAGGTTGGGAATCAGGGATAAGTAGCTCTTGCATTTCTGATAGTGTGGGGGATAGTGCTTTCCATAGCTGTGGGGAGAGGGTGGAGCTTTCTGCTCATCACTTCGCATGAATGAATGAATGAAGGGACAAATGGAGCTGTAAGAGAGTATCTTGTGACAATAGTGTTTGACTGTGTAAAGGTGAGTTGGTGTGTGAAGCAGTGAGGTTTACACTCCTCGAGTGAGGGAACTGATATAACTTCATGCAGTATCTGTGTCAGCTACAAAGTCACCAGCCATTGCAAATACCAACATTAGGATTGCAGTTTTTTCCAAAGGACAATGTTCTATAATTCCTGGAGTGCCTGTAGAAGTTGGCTGGTAAGTACTAAAGAGCCCAGAACAACCTGTATGCTTTTTGAGAGACGCTCACTGGAAAGGAGGCTGTTTTTAAGTTGTTGTTCTAAACATTTGCCTCATTCGCCATGTTGCTAGGGAGGGGAAGAGAATTGATTGGGAGAAAGTAATCACATCTGAATTTTTTTAAAAGTTAAAAATAATCTGAGAACTCAGTTATGAGCTAAGTATTCACTGTGACTGTTTCTCCATTCAGAGGTCTTGTTCATGTGGTTGCTCTTTTGAGAGCCTCCTTGGGACTGGTGAGACTGAAATATTTATACAAGGGAGTATGTATCAGTCCAAGAGGCTAGGCTTTTGCAAAGTCATAGCACATACTTACATTGGTAGGTCATCAAATCCAAGGGGATTTCATATTAATTGAGTTAATCATATCCATCATTGCTTGCAGGATGAGAGCTTGTGAATATGTTTGTTTGAGAAATGATGATTTTAGGAGCATGTAAACAGCAGTGAGTGATAATTAGCTTTTTGAAGATTGGATTCTTTTGTTTTATTTTCAACACATAATCTGCTTTTTACTTTGATAGTCTAAGGTTTTATGCCTGTTATCAGCATGAGGATCATTATTCAGAGAATATGGAGAGCGAGTGTTTTGAAAAACTTACCAATTTGCGTTAGACTGCAAGAATGTAAGTGTTGCAAGAACATCCTTTTAGAAAGCCTCTTTTTGCGTATACTCCTGTAAATTATTCCTCTTTCTGAAACTTCAGTGGACAGTGACATATAGGGTGTGGTAAGGGCCATTTGGGCCAACTACTTTTATTTATTTATTTATTTAATCCCTGGCTCTCTGAGGATACCACACACAAGATATGATTAGCATCAGACAAAAGGCCCGTCTAATTTAATATTATAATTCTATGAGTGTTCAGTGGGTGATCCTTTAGATAAGGGTCAAAAGTGGCAAATATATGGAGAATAATCCTTCCCTTGCTACATCTCCTGGAGATGCAATAACACTCTAAGACTTTTGTAGGTGTTGTTGAGGGAGATGGGAGGATAAGTTTAAAAGCGTTTCCATTAGATTTACAAGAAAATCTTTTACTGACAGTTAGCAGCTCAGAAGTAGCTCCAGAAGCTTGAAAGCATGCTGAAGGCTTCTGAAAAGACAGGCCAGCTTATGAAAACCCTCCCTATAAATTTGGAAGTACTGACCTATTAATCTTTGTTGGAAATCCCCTATTAGATACCTCTGTAATGGGGACGTACTTGCCTCACAGTCTAAGAGGATGAAAACGGCTATTTGAATAATTTTGGAGCTTGAATGCTCTTCTTGTGACAGCAGTTATTCCATCAGATCTGAAGTGCATGAGCAAGACAGAGTAGTAACTTAAACTGTCATTGTTGATATTCTAGGAGGAACAGAAGCTTTCAGGCTTTATGGCTGTCAGGATTAATATCATAATGAGAATATCCTTGAAATAGTGGCTTGATAGTAAAATCAGTGTTAGTCATATGCTTCATTTTGCCAACCTAGCTGTAGTTGTCTCTTGAATTTTTTTAAAAAATTTATTTTTAAACAACTTAATTCCTGTGGACATGTGAGGCAAGGACAGATTGTTACAGCTGCGGAATGTCTGGAACACAGTTCACTTCACATCAGGACAGTTTTGCAATTCTGTCAATTGGAAATTCTGCCATTCATCGGAGTTAAAAATAAGGAACACTTGGGGGGCCTCAAACTAAAGCTCAGACGTGTCATTGTCCTGAAAAAGAAGCCTGCGTGTACGCCCTTAGGAATCAAGAGCTGTTTGCCTCTGGGGCTTTTCTGGATATTAAGAGGCTGGTTGGAAATGTACGAGGAGGAAAAGGAGTGAGAGAAAGGCACAGAGGGAGATAAGAGAGGAATCTTCCGTTGCAGACCAGATAGTTTGTCAAGCTGAGAAGAGCCTTGAGGAAATGGCTTTTAGTCAGATGATAACTTGAAGAATTGCTGGGTGTATGAATAAAGAAAGGGTTTCTTTTGGGTTCAGGGAAAGAGCTGTGTGCTTTCTATAGTATCAAAAATGTGTACATATATGACTATTGATCATATGACTATTTAGCCTGTGTCTGTGAGGCTACTTACAGCTGCCTGTAACAAAAAGCCTCATCTACTTCCTCCTTGTGATCAGATAGCCTGTCGCAAACACCCACAACAGTGTCATTCCCCAAGCAGTGAAATGTGGGAGGCATAAGAACAAAAGGCATGTTAATTTTTTACAGAGTATTCCTCTCCTTTAAGTAAACAAGCAGCAAATCCACAGTTGTTTGGAATAGCTAATAGCTACTTCAAGCTCAGCAGCTTTCTGTATGGTTATAGGGCCTGTATCAGATAAATTTTGACTTTTTGTCTCAGTTCTATATGCATTTTTTTCTTTTTTTCTTAATTATTACTTGCATCATTTTAAATTAAGCCACAGTCCTTACTAGAATATGTTTGTTGATATGTCTGTGGCATTGTGTCCAAGCATATGAATACTTGAGGGTCAGTCCTAACAGCACTGAAAAATGCATCCATCTTGCTGAGCACTCTTTACAGTTCTAATCTTAGTGATATATGTTAGGGAATTGGTCAATGAATAGTTCTTTTGGTTTTGTGGTAAGAAGGAGAGGAAGTTGTGGGGAATTTCTGCATGCAGCCATGGATCATAACTTGAGGAGCAGTGATTATGGTGCTCAGCAGATTCTTAACGTACAAGCAGTAGCATCTAAGTAGTTAATTTCACTTAATTATCAGTATGCACGAAAGAAATTTCTGAATTGGAAAAGTACAGTTGCACGAAATTTTCCTGCAAGTTTATTACAACCCTGCCTGTCTGCCTGGTTTGTATCTACTGTATCCTTCAATCCCTTTTCCTCTTGTCCTCTCACCATAAAAATGTCTAAATATCTTTTAAGCTCATCTATATCATTTACTTTAATGATTTAACTTGGCAACTCCCTCCATATGCTCAGTATTCTCAGTGATGTATTGTATTGGAGCTATACCTAAACTTCCTCTTTATTCCAGTAGCAATAAATCAATCTATTTATTTCTACTGCAACCTGAACCAGTTCCTGAAACAAACAGCTTATTGATTTTCATTTTATCAAACTTTTAAGGAATTAAGAGTGTCACTATATTACTTAGAACCATGGGCTGTATTATTTGCTTTTGGTCTCATCATGTCAATTACTTTGTTTTGGGACTCTGCTGTATTTTGTATCATTTCTAAACATCAGATTTTGACCAGCTCTTTTACTCCCTGTGTTTCAAATCATTTTTAGATATTTTGAGAACACATACCCAAAGCCTCCCTTTCATTCTAGCCATACCTAATTAAAAGATTTTAAGGGAATGTTTGAAAAATGGACTCAGTAAAAGACCTAAGGTGCACTTTCATGTTTAATATTGCAGTAATAATACTAATACCAGTAAGATATATCAGGTAGTAAAATGTAGCATCTGAGGAGCATCATATATACACTTATATCCACTTAAAAGATAGTTTGGACATATAAGACCATGTATGTATAGTCTTTCATTTGCTCATGCCAAGCCTAACACATAATTAGCTGACTTTTCTTGAGCTCTGAATAGTTTCTTAGAACTGTTAATATGTATGCAAACATAACTTCCTATTGTGGTTAGCCTCCTTGTCCTCTGTAGTTCTCATTTGCTGCATACCTTTTTTTTTTTAAAGTATTTTTTTTCCCTTCTGCTAACACTCTACATTTAATTCCTACCTCTGTGGAAAATTGTTTTAAAAAATCTGTGTCCTCATGATTTATTTTATGCTGCAACACCAGCATTCTTGTTTAGTTCTCGCTCTCCTTAAAAGGTCATTGAGGGTTTTTTCATTTCGTTCTCTGCTCTGGGCCAAAAGGAAGATGTACAATTTGACTTACCCTCGTGCTTAAAATAACTATTAAAAATAATATAGCTTTGGGGCAAAGCAGCCCTGTGATCCACTGTTTGTAAGGCAGGACTCTACTAGTTCTAGGGAGGTAGGATGCACGTTTTTAGAAATTGTGGTGAACTTGTGCAGTATTGTGCACCAGTGGTGGGACAAACAGTTATTTGTTTTCCTGTAAGAACAGTGAATTCCAGAGTAAGTACAATTAGTTTTCTTCATTCTTGTCAGATTTCTTTTTTTTTTTTCCTTCATATTCTTGTACAAGTAAGGCTAATTCAGGTTAAGGCCTGTATATAAGGAATATCAAGATGCTACTAGTAACTAGTACTGTCAATTACTTAAGTTGCTTACTTGAGTCTGTTTCATGTTAATGATTCTGGATGCACTGAGGGTCACTGCTGAAGTCTTTTTTTTTTTTTTTTTTTTTTTTTTTTCCCTCCTTATGGAGATGAAAAACCCTAAAATCATTTGTAGTTTTAAGGATTTTTTTTAATACTTCTCATAACTACTAGGATTTTCTGTGTTACCAGGGGTTTAAGTAGTGAGTAGACTGTAATTTTTCCTCTCTGTTGCAGTTGCTCACTCCTACAATACCTATTGATACTCATCTGAAAGATCAGAGAAGCTGTATACGGTATCCCATTTATCTCCCCTTAGGCTTTGAGTCTATTAGAGCAGAGTATATTATTTCTATGTTTGTGTATACCCCAATATAATGAGACTCGAGTGTAGAAAGGATCCTGAAGTATTGTGCAAATATGACATCTACTACCATAAACACACATCTTCCAGGCTTCAAAGGGTTTACTTTTTACCCTACATGTCATGTACAGGCTGGTAGAACTTCAAGTAGTTTTGCCCAAATATCATGCAGAATTAGGAGCTGGCCAACTGATTACTGAGGCTGGATTCCTGATCCAGGAGTAAAGTGAGTTTTCCTTTTAGTCCAAGTGCTAAATTCATTATAATAGTGCAGGGCCAAGATAAGCAAGGTAGCTTGTGTAGTATCATGCCTCTTAATTGGAATGTTATGAGACAATTACAAGCAGAAATAAAAGCTCTATAAAATAGCTGTTCATTATGTAATCATGTTGAATGCCAAAAGATCTGTGCCAAAATATATATATATATACTAATCAACTATTGTATCTTTGTATCAGGTTTTCAAAACCTGAATCTCTTTATTTACTCAGTGAACTGTCTTGGTCCTGGTATTTTGCATAATGTTTTCCAGAAGGAACTGAACTGTCCTCTTAAATTTTTGGGGAGATGTTGTTTAATTTAGCATGTATTGTACCTTTTTTTTTAAAGTGACTATAACAAAAATCACTTCAGCATCTTGGAACAGGGCAGGAATAAGCCCAAAGGCCTGATAGAATTGCTTTTTTATGAACTCTTTGTGTTCTGCTGGGTGTTATTCAGCATTTTGGAAAACAATTACAAACATTTTTATTGGAATGGAATGGAAAGGTAAAAGCATTTGTCTTGGGATCATTTCTAATGACGGCAGCCAATATGGCTTTTGTCAGAGTGAGATGCCTGAAAAATCAATGATTGTTTTCATAAATTTTTCAAAACACTTGTATCATCATGGCAGTTTTCATAGAATTCAAAGAAACTGATTTACTGCTAGGTTTATTGCTTTCTGATAAAATTAGTTTATTCAATTGTATTGACTTAAAAATTTAATAAAGACTTAATTTTTCTATGGCATAGATAAAGTATCTCACTAACTTTCTGATATTAAGACAAAGCACCTATATGTCTTGATGTAGACAGTATGGATGATGTGAAGCTTCTGTCTTTTCACTGAAATTTCACTCTTCCTAAAGAGAAGTCCATATTTTGTTCAAGAAAAATATGATGTATAGTTTGCAGGGACCAGAAAGTAACTGCAAGTAGAACATTTTTCACACGTGTCTTATTTTGCAGTTTGTTCAATGGTATATGATCTGCTGTACTTTCAGATGGATGAGCTATTCCACAGCAGGGACTGGAAAAAGCAAATAGGTTTAAGACATTCAGACAGTTTCTGGCTGGATGTTCTTCCATGTATCGCTCTCCTGTAAAAATAGCTTCCTCATTTACTCTGCAAAGCAAGGGCTCAGTCCCTAGAAGGGTAGAGACTCCAGAATTTTCATTCTAAAAATCTTCCTTTACATTTCTGTGGATAGCATATATCATCATTCGGATACAATCTTTTCAACAGCAAAACAGTATTTGACTAACATCTTAATGTTCTTAAGAGAAAAGGCATTTTGGGGCCCTGATATGCACTATTCCAGTAAAAAAAAAAATCTCTAAAACTTGGTTACAAATGTGATCTTTTAATAATAGCCAATGGATGCTTAGTGGATATCTGTTAACTCTTTCACCTACTGTCTTATGGTCAGCAACATGCTAGTGTTCATTCACTCTCACTGTCTTCTACTCTGAAAAACAAAAGTCGTCCCTGACATGAATGCCCTGACATTCCCATTTTTTACAGTTATAACCAAAATCACATCGCTCCTTTGCCAGCACAGTGAAATGCAAACTTTCCAAAGTTCTAGGTCACTCGTAGCACCCTCCTTCCCTGGAAGCTGTATTTGCTGGATTTTATTCCTGTTTACCAGAGCCCTGTGCCTGACTTGTTTTACAAAGTGCTGCGAAATGCAAATTTGAGATTCAGGAGGTAAAACATCCAGTATTCAGTACTTAAAAGAATTTATCTTGGATAGGCTTTTCACTACTTTTATCTCCCGTGTTTATACACTCAAACGCTGCAGCTACTTAGACACCCTTTCAGCAATGTATGAAAATATTGGCCTAAGGTGGGGGTGGTACGAGTAGGAGGAGCAGCCCTTGAGTTTAGAGCACAAAGAGCGCAGGGAGCTTGTAAAGGGCCAGCTTCGGGAACAGGGAACCAGGTCTGGTGGTGAACACAAAGCTGCAAGGGGGTGCTCTGGGGAAAGCAGCAGCAAATCTGACAGGACTTGTAAGGTGCAGCCCAGCCCTGGATTTGCTGGGCTTGGGCCAATTCCTGAAAAACGACAAGGGTGGTTCTGCATCACATTTCCTCTAATTACAGCAAATGGTCTTAGTGGTTGCGTCTGTCAGACCTGTGGTAGATTCTGTGTGACTGTGATCTGTGTAACTCTGTATACACTTTAACAAGGCACATGGACCCAAACCAAGGGGAATGTCTCTATGCAGTGGAGCCTGAAACCCATGATAACCTTGGGGGGACTTGTTCTGATTGAATATAAAGCCACTTGAGAATGGTTGTATTGGTGCCCCAGTGCTCTTGTGCCGGGGAAGCACTGCAGGAACATTTGCGGTAGGGATCCATTGGTAAAAACTTGGGTTTGGCTGTTGGTTTGTTTGTTTTGAGATGAAACAAAAAAAGATTGTGGCAAGAGCCATCTGAACTCTGAGTACAGTGCAGAGGTGTTTAGCTGGAGCTCTCATACCTGACACATCCTTTCAGATTTAAGACCTCTCATGTCACACAATTTCTATTCAAAATAAGTGAGATAGTTAGCAGTGGTGTGTAAGACACTACAATAGAGACATGCAGCGTGTTCCAAGATAATGAAGGAGAGACAACAGATTTCACGTAAAAAAAAAAAAATCCCAACATTATGGGAAAGTTACAGTTTGTAAAATTCTGTGAGGTTTTTTGCTTGCTTTTTTTAAAATGTGCTTATTTGATTTAGACTATATTCTTGGCCCTGTGTTTTGTTATGCTTGTGTTCAGCGTAGAATTTGGTCTTCCTCAAACATGAAGGATGAAATCTGGCCTCAGGAAAATCAGTGGAAGCTGACTTTGTGAGTAGGGTTTCACCCAGAAAAACTATTTTGAAATCCAAGCTGTGTAGTCTTATTTCATATAGTAGACAAACAAACTGTTGGCCTATAAATTGTGAAATATAACAAATAAGAACAGATAGTGTTTCGCTGGGTGTTCTTCTAAAGATTCTCAATAGCTTTTAGACATTGAACTCTAGTCTGGGTTGAACCTAGTCTCTGGAATCAAGTGAACAGGTCTGAAAACTCCTCCTATAAAAAGGGGTAGCCAGACTTTCTGGTAGGAAGGTAAGTGTTTCTTTCGGAACAACTTTGCAGTGGCTGCTTTGGAGAGCTATAGATGTGCTGTCATTCAGCTGCCCTGGTAGATGAGGAGACAAAGGTGAACACAGATGGAGAGTGTCTCAGAGTATAAAGTTTTGAAATTTTTCTTAAAATAGCTTTCATGTTCACCTTTTTCCATTAAAGGCACAATATGGAGTGATCCCTGGGTATAAGGAGAGATCACACAGTGCTGAATTTCAACTCCCTGGCTGAGGACAGGGACTAGACTTCATTCTTTTGGGACAGTCATTGGCATTCCTTTCATCCTCCAGCTTGGGGAAGTGAGCATTGTCCTTTCAGCTTACCTTGAGATAAGAGCTGTGCTGCTGTCACTTTTATAGAAGTATATTCAAAAGAATTCGGGGGTTTAATTCTAGAATGAATGCTAGCTGTGGCTTTAGAAACACCCATTAAAATAATTCAGTGTTTCATGCTTTGGCTTTATTTTATCTTTAATTTGCCCACTTTGACTCTTCTGTGTGTGCAGGTGTGTATCTTCCAGACCCTTCTCTTTGCAGGAGTTTTTACACAGTGGATTGTCAGAGGCTTACGTCCAGTTCTCCGAAATTCATGCTAAATGCATCTTGTGCCTTTTCTTCTGTTGGCAAAGTTGTGTGCTCAGAAACTTGCTCTCATGTTTTGCTTTCTTTGCTTGGTGGAAGGAGAAAGTCTTCTGTATTGCAGCTTTGTGTGTTTGTGACCTCTGCCTATGGAGAGGATGAGAAGTTGACTTCCAGATTTAAGTAGCCTCTGTTGTCTCAGATCATCTCCAAACAGCAGGACAGCATTTTAAGGGGAGAGAAGTGTTTTCTTTATCTGGATGCCTGGTTATCTCCTTAACATTTCTGAAGTATTGGTCACATGTGGCATAATTATTCAAGAGGCAAATAGACCAGTAGTGCACAAAACACGTGGTGTGTAGTGGTTAAACCAGACTGAGACTTGAGACAGCTCCAGCACCAGTCAAGGCAAATGGCAAGAGAACAGTGCAAAGGGGCTGGTGAGAAGGGAAGTCCTACTTGCCACTTCTCCGAATTTTAAACTCTGCCGATGCTCTGTCCCTGTGGCCCTGTCCATATTGAGTTAATGAAGAACAGTTTGATAGGTTGTAAGTATGTCAGACTTTTGACTATAAGGGACTGAATGTCTTTTAAGTAAACTTTCTCTAAGGAAGCTTTTATAGTACCAGTGCTAAATTACAAGAGCAAGACTGTGCTAATAAAGTTACTTTCCAAATTAAAACAAAGCATATCTTTGTAGTACCTGAAGTGATGGAGGACTGTTACGTGTGGAAGTCATCAGAGTTAGTGGTGTGGATTTATTGTTTATCTATTTTAAGAGGAAGCTCTTTCATTTGTATTGATCACTTTCACTGAACTAACTATTCAAAACAATCACCTTATATTTGGGAAGGCAACTAATGTCCACATATTTGCGTGACAGTTTGCTATGATGCAAACTTCTAGCACTTTGGAATGCTTCCAAGAGCATTTTGAGAGCAGGAATCTACTTTTTGGACTGGACTAAGAGCTCCTTCGTTAACCTTGACTTTTGCACACATTGTATCGTGGTGAGAGGATTGATCGATCAACTGATCAATCTATTCCAATAAAGTGTCCATGCATACACATGTAGCCTTAGCTAGCAGCATATGTTGTTTTTTAGAGACAGAAATTTAAGGTTTTGATTGGCTGCCGTATCAGTAGACGGGAATACTTACAGCTGTCCTAAGAGGCCTTCTATAAAACTGCAGGTGTTCAGCTTCAGCAAATAGTTCTTATTATATGGATAGACTTTTGGCAGCTAGTAATGATGTTTCCTGAAATTGAAAAATGATTTTCTACCTTATACACTGGTTTTACATTACTGGAATGTTGGCGGGGAAAATAAATACCTCTCATCAAGTAGTACTGAAACTGTTTTTGTTAGTTGTATATATTTCCTGATTTGTATATTTTATACTAGAATGCAAGTTTTTCCCTTAATTGATGTAGTCAGATCTGAAATCTCTTCCAGGGAAACTCAAATGATGAGGAACTAAGGAAGTGTTTGGCAACAGAGAGTTTCGTCGTCTTTTATACAGAACAAGCAAATGCTTGCAGTCAGTGTGCCACAGAACCTGGACCTAAAAGGACATTATAAAGCCTTTAAAAACTTGGATAGCCATATAGAATTCCTTAGAAACAAGTTAAGAACTTGTTTATGTATCACTAAATAATAGTAAGAAATTAACATTAATTTTATGAGTGCGTGTTTAACCCCCCATTCTGTAACTCTGTTGTATAGTGCTAGAAGGAAGTGGGTCACTCTGACAGTTGCTGTTCTGGACAGTGAGACTGATGGCATAATGTATGTTGCTTCTGCGGACTGTACATTAACTGAAGGGAGTTAAATAACTTATTGGGTTCATACTTAATTACTCAACTATTTCACTGAATAATTTAATACCATGGCTTGCTTTCAGTGGAATCTATTTCAAAAGTATCCTCTTAACATTCACAAACCTTCATGGTGCTAACCTGATGTGGTTCAAGTTATAGTACGACTTGTGTGTATTTCCAACATAATTCCCTGTAGAAGTGGAGTTGAATGAGTATATCAAGGCTACTTTGGCACGTGCAGAATTGAGATCCCTGTAGAAAAACTCAGGTCTATGGAACCCAAACGCTTCCTTAAGGAAAACTTTGATCCTTAGAAGAGCAGTGGTGGAAAGTAAACCAGAATCCTCTTGGGAGCTTACATCTTGTTATCAGTTTTGTATAGAGGCCTTTGGATATGATGGGAATTATTATATACAAGCCTCAAGATACAACACAGTATGGAACCGAATTACTGAATACGGAGTATTCAGGCAATTCCTGCCATCAATAAATGGTGGTGGTATAAACCAGATCTATGTGCCCAGCAGGGAGATTATTCAAGTCCTGGGAAAGAATACCAGGACTGAAGATGCTTTCAATTATTTTTTTTTTTTTTCTTCTTCTGCTAAGTCTCTGAATACATAGTTATTTTTTTTTGTCAAATACAAGCCAGGAAAGTAACTTTATGCTTTGCCTGCTATGTAACCAGCTGCCTCTTGAAACCTTTACAGAAACAAGGAGACAGCAAGTCCAGGTATTTAGTTTAAACCTCAAACTCCAGTATCATTTTATCTGATGCTAATCCATACTGTTACAGACATGAGTTATTGCTGATGGCATAAGGATGTGACAATGTTCATTGTAAAGCTTCCCCTTTATCTCTTTATCTGTATTCACCTTCGCATTTCTCACACTCATTTGCACACAGCTCTCCAGGTTTTTTTCATCATAGGAACGTATCATTTTCAAAGGCTTTTGCTTTTCACGTCCATGTCAGTATCGCAGATTAGAGTGTGACAGGGAATACCTGGCCACATACTTCCTTTAAACCTGAGCCAGTAGCACTGCCAAACGTTAGAGACAGCACCCTTTCATCTTGCACCATTCACCACTTTAAAGTGAAAGGTTTGTTGATGTAATCCTATTTCCAATCTATAGAGGTCACCTGTAATGCACTGCTCTGAAGATAAATGCCTAGTGCTGTTTGATGTTGGGTCTTTTTTTTAACTTTTTTTTTTTTTTTAGGCAAGTTTCATGATATTTTAGTCTGTCAGGATACTGTGTTGAAAAGTCTGAGGATTTCGGATATTTTTAAACCAATGTTAACCTTTTATTTGATTGTTAACAATCCTCTCCAAACTCATAATTTTGTCTTTTCAATGTTTCAGGTCCTTTTTTTGGCAAGATGCGGTAAGCGTGAGGTAATCTGTGATGTGAGGTGGGGCCACTAGCTTCTAGATGACAGTACCCAGAACCAAGTGTATGCCCCTTTGGGAATTGATGACAAAGTTAATATTGATGTCACTGCGAGGAGGATGACTTTGTCCCTTCGGTACATCACTGAGAGATGAAATGGAAGCCATAGTTCATAAAGCATTAGTTTCTACATGTGATGAAACTCGCATCCAGGATCTCTTTGATCTCTTGAAATAGACCATTGGGTTTTTTGAACTAAAATATTGACAATAAAAGTCTCAGGATGCCTGAATCCTAAAAGGAAAACAAACAAACCCCGCTAAAAACGTAGCCGGAGTTGCATGCCCAGTGTCATTGTAAAACTTACTATATTGGTAGTGAATTTATGGGTGAAAATGTAGGCCAACTAAAGTTAGTGACAAAACTCTAACCAATAAGTAGGATTTGTCTTTTTGTTTTTCAGTTTCCGTCAACATTGTTGGTGTAATAATGTCTAGGTATTTCCCAAGTTTATTAACACCAGAAAGTATTTCCTGGCCAAACGGTATTGGCAAATCCTCCTAGAAAAACACAGCTTATAGGTTTTGTTGCAATACACCATACCACTTTCCCCCATAAAAAAGAGGATTTCATTTCACAACGTAACTACACCTACTTTTTTCTGGCAGTTAGGGACGAGTGCAAATTTTTTTTCCTCCCCTTTTTTTTTTTTTCTCCCCTGTGCTCCTGACTGATATGAATAGATTGGCAAATGTTTTCCATAGACCAAATGGGAGAACCTTAGTCTTTATTTTGCTTCTGAGGGTTTGTCTCACTGTAACAGGAATTTTGTCTTTATTTCTCCCTGCGTAGTAGATTAACTTCTCCGCCGGTACGTTGCTGAGCAGGCACCTTCCACGGAGGTGTATCTGCACACAAATGTGAAAGGGTTTGGTGTGCTTTTCCGAACCAGGCTCTCATTTCCTATCTGCCTTGAGCGTGGCCACAGGAGGAACACAGCTTGCATAGTGCAGACATGGAGCGGTAGCACTCGGCTTGTAACTGCTCCGTTTCCTGACCCAAAGCAGTCATATGGGGAGTTCAAGTTAGGTTAACAAGAGCAGGCAGAGGTGCAAAAAGCTTAATTTCCCTAGATCTGAACACTGACTCCTCTCTCTTTCTCATTATCGCCCTTTTGTGCTTTTTCCTTGCTTTGCTCCGTTGGCGCCAGAGCTCTGCTAGCAGCAGGGGAAGCTCCTTGGGCTGGCTCAGCGTTGCTGCCGTGGGGGAACCCGTTTTGCAGGGCCCTGCCACTCTTCCCCCTTCCACTCCGTGCGTCCAGACCCTTTCCTTGCCGTTCCCCACATATGGTGCGCACAGTTGCAATGAATTGCATCTGTCTGGAAGTGTGACTTTCTGAGAGCTGATTCTGCTGCTCCTTTGTGGATGAGCCAAGAAAGGACTCTGTGCACAGAGCTGCCAGCACCTTTCTCCCCAGAGAACATATGTGGTCCCTCCACGCTCATCTGAATTCCCACTAACCCCAAAGATTGCAAATGTTTAGACTTCTTCCCATCTCTGGTGTGGCCACTGTTATCAAACTGACTTTGTCTGCTCAGAAAGTTAAAACCTATTGCTATTATACTTCCAGTCTGTCAATGATGAACTGTGGAAAATATCACTGTCATGTATTGTATTTATCATAGAGAGCTGTTTGACACAGTGTATCCTTGAAATGTTTATAGTGAATAAGCAAAGCTTTGAATCCACTTTAATAAAAACTCCCTTTAACCTCAGAAATTGAGCCTGTACGATAAAGTTTTATCTCAGTGATGTTCACCCTTCTCATTGTAAGGGCTGAACATGTAATAAAAGGAGAGAGGCAAGAGCCTCTCTCCTTCTCTTGTGCTTTCTTTTCCTTGTGCTTTGTGTGTTTGGCACATCCAATTGGACAACAATTAAGATCATTCCTTCAATTTGGAGAACGTGGAGGGCAGTTAGCACCGCTGATCTGTTTTGCTGCTCATCGTCCCTGTCTCAGAAGAGTCCATTGGTGACAGGAAAAAGAACTAGAATCTGATGCAAACAGTTTTATTCCCAACTTAATCTCCCCTTGCCCTCTGCTTCTTGTTAGTCATTCAAGTTGGCTCTCTGAGACTGAACAATTCGTCTTTAATGGGCTTTATCAGTCATTTTATCCTTGGGCATCTTGAAGCTTGTTCAAGACACAAGCAGTAGAGGAGGCAAAGCAGCTTCTTTATGAGCTGGAGATTGCAGGGAGGAGGGCTCCTTGGCAGCTCTGAAGGAAAGCAGTGACTTGTTACGATGTGAGCCAAGTTGGTTTTGAGCCAATATGGGAAAGCAGGATTTTGTGAGTCCTGATCTAACTTCGATGTAAAATCACCTTCTCTCTTGGGTGGCCATTGGATGACCAAAATTGCAAAGTTAAACACCTTCATCAGGCAAGTGCCCTGATAATAATGCTTGTTACTTGTGTGTTCCTTACAGCCTGCATTCTTGTTCCGCCCAATCATGTGATTAATAGCTTAGATTTACGTCTTGCCCATCACTTGCATACTTCAGATGTGTAGCAGTCTTCTGTAATAACAGCCCATGATAAATGAAGCATGCCAGAGCACATCAGGGAGCAATAGTTTGTGTCTCCTCCCCATATCCCAAACCACTGGGAAGGTCAGCCCCTTGCAAAGGAGGAGTCTGGTGCACCTTCACATCATGATGAGATTTAGTCTTTTGTGTTGGTGAACCTCCAGGTGGAGGTCCCTGACTAAAAGTTACCTTGACAGTACGCTCCACAGCTCTGTCCTCTCTACAACTGGATATTCCTCTCTTGGCAAGTGAATTTTATGGGCATTTGATCTAAGTATTCCTCTTTCTTAAATGGTGTATGGCATCTGCAAGAAGAAAACTGGCCAATGTTTAAAAAATATACTTGTGCGTTAGGTCGAAACCCTCTCTTCAGTTTGAACAAATTAGTTTCCTGTGTAATACATTGTGGACATTTCCTTTGTGTTTAGTTAGGTAGAAGATTGCTTAAAAAATTCTGCTATGTGTTTCATATGAATTCATCTGCTGCTTCTTACAGGCCTCATCTCAGGCCATAATTCTTGATTTCGCCTAATTAGTTGCTGTGGAAATGATTATGTCATAAACACAAACAATGGAGATATAAGAAGCAGACAAATTCTTAAGAAGCAAGGATTTGTTTTCCTGTAAATGACCCCGAAACCCAAAGGAGAGACACAATAATACTTGCTGCATTGTCTTTCATCTCAGGGTTTTACAGCACTTCTCTAATATTAATACATTAATTTTTTTTTCAAGTTGCTGCAGAAATAGTGTTGAAACCCTTCATGTTACTTGTCCTCAGTAACCCACGATCAAGTCATTGTAGCTTACAGGAAAGAGCAAAAAGCTTTTTCTTGCAAACTGAACCTTTGCTTAGAGAGCTGGCAGGTTTCTTCTTGATGTACTCATCATCGCTAGTTACGGCAATTCTGCTGAGCAAGTTATTTACACCTGCGCAGTCCAATTTGCTTCAAGGCTCATTTTATCCCTCTGCCTTCAGATTCTTCCCCTTGGAGAGCTGGAGGCAATTCCAACACTTTCAATAGCGGTGCCTCACTGTTACTGCACTGCAGGAGAGAACAGTAGAGGATTGTACTGAAGGAGCAGGGGATGCAATGGAATCTGCAGCTGCGTCAATCTCAGCCATGTTGCTTTTGCATGACTATCAGGAGTAAAATCAATAAAAATATATTTTTTTGCCACTGAAGTCAGCACATGTGGCTAAGTGTCCTCTGGGGAACGAAATTCATCACTCTATGCAAGCCCACTGTATAGCACAGTTCTCCTTAAGCACTCGAAAGAGGGCTTGTGTGGTGCACAGGCCATGTGAATTCACGTGTGCGTTTCACCGAGGGAGAGGCTCTTTGATGGAGAGGATGCCTTTTTGCACAGTCACTTTTCAGAGTTATACTGTATTTTGGCATTCACAGCACCTCTGTCAGACAGTTGACTATTTATTACTGCGGCACTTTACAGATGGGAAAAACCAAGGCACAGTGAGATTAAATGACTTGTCTAAAAGAGTGCAGTCAGTGAATGGCAGAGTGAGCACAGAGCTCGGGATTTCTGAGACTGTCTCCTACTCTGCCCAGAACATTTCTAGAGCAATAGAGAAATGATGTAATATGCGAGCAGAACTGTTTAAACAAGAAATCTGTCAGATTTCCATAAAATGTCAGCAGCAGCTCTTTAAACTTACAAGAATGGATTGATTTTAAATGAATGTGGTGTTTTCTGTAGTGATTAGAAGGAAGGGATGCTTGAATGTTAAAATATTTTCTTCTCCCATTGATAAAAATTGAAGAAATGATCTTGCTAACAGCTATGGAGCAGAAAACCCCTGCAGCTCTAAAACTTCCAGCTAAAGTGTTTGTTTGAAAGTGAAACTGTGAGACCAAGTTCAGGAGTTGGATCTTCTTGTCAGCTGCCCGCATTTCTTACTGGAACTATACAGTAGTGCATTTGCAGCATTGCATTGTAATATGCCCAGATGACTTTATAGTACTTGAACATGGGCTAGAAAAATATACCACGAGTGACAAAATGCTTTTGCATAGTTTTTATATTATTCACACAGCTGGAATGTTTACAGCACAGTACAGAGTGTAACAAGAGCAAATGCCGAACCACATCAAGCGGTTCCCTTGTCGTGCATGTCATTTAAATATCAAATCTATAAGGGCGTTTGCTATGTTCTTCACACACACAAAGACCACAACTAAGTGACTTAAAAGTATCCCATGAGTTTTTAAAAATGTGGACAAACAACTCTCTTTCTTTTGATAATTCCAAATACATTGTTCCACTCTGTTGGTTCTGCAACATCTGGTGTTTTATAAAGCATTTTTAAATGTCATCTCCCTTCCCCGTTTGCCCACACCCTTCCCACTGCACCTTAACCCCAGCATAACAAGAGACTTCAGTTTTTTAAGAACTTTGTGCAAAATCTTGCAAAACAAAGTTAATGGCTGGTGTCTACGTAGGTCTGAGCTGTTTCTGAAAATAACAGCAAAACAGAGTCAGTGGCATGGAACCAAGCTAACACGTGGAACATTTTTTCATGTAGAAAATGATCATAAATTTCTGGGCTGATTCAATGACTAGGCACTACGTGACTCTTGTTGAAGAGACTACTTGCGTTTTTTTCCTTGGTAGCGTTAACTTGATATAACAGTCTGATATCAAGTTTTTCTTAAGGTCATAACCCTGTTTCTCAAGCCTGAAAGGCTGTTACCCTCATTGTAGCTCCTGGGGTGTGCTCAGGACCCCAAGATTAGGAGTGCTTCAACTCCTAATCAGATTTAATTCCCACTGAATTAGCGAACTTCATAATTTGTGTCTAAGGATGCGCATACAGGTTAGGGAATCAAAGTGGCTGAAAGGTCATTTTTTTTGCTGAAATCCACAGGTTTTGGATCAGTGCTGCGCACTTTTCCTAGACATTCTTGGCATCTTATGGTCAGTCTTTTGCAGCTTATGGTCAATAGGAAACTTTGAGAAGTAGGAGGTGAGTAAAGGTTAAAAATCCCCAGAAATCACCCAGATTATGTGATCTAGAAATAGCTGCAGAAGTTTTGTTGAGAAAATGTGGAGCTGTGGGTATTTATGAATATGTGGGGTGAAGAGGATGGAAGATGCATCTTGCCTAATTTCAGTGGTTGTGCAACTTGGGCAGAGTGTCTGAGCGGGTTTTCTTGTCCTCTGTGTTTTCAGGGAAAGGGAAGGGCCTGGGGTGCCTCTGGGCAACAGCATGTCCCACCTGTCTAGGTGATGCTCACTTTTTATATGACTAAACTCAGGTGGGATGAGTCTCACCTGTTTGACACAGCACAGATGTTTGATAATCTAGTGAACTGAAAATAAGAGTGACTTCTTTTGGCCTTAGGAAGTCCAAACTATAGATTTCTTTCTTAAGAAATAAACTCCTGGAACCATAGGAAAGAACTGGGAACTTTTTCAGTTAGTAAGATTGCCTATTTTATCAATGCAGCATAAATATCCTAAGATAAAACACATCTTTCAGTCACAAGGTTACATTAAAGCCTACATTGTATTAGCTTCTTTTTATGTAACTGGTGAAAACAGGCAAAATTTTACCCATAATGCAAAATGTTAAAATATGCCTGTAAAAAGAAAATGACAGAAAATATATAGGTAATATATGGTTATAGGCCTGGCGATTAGGGCATTATGAGTTCCTGTCCCACCGGCTCACCTCTTCTCTGAAGGTCTAGTGTAAACTCAAATTACCAAATGCCAGTAATGCCTGGCCCTCTTGCAGTTCTTAGATGTGAGTTCTGTGTTGCTAGAAATAAAATGCTCTTAGTACCCAGGGAAATTTACTGATTCCGTGGTTGTCATACAGGTAGGAATACCCATCTTCTTTAATCTCGCTAAAGCAAGTAATCAGCAACAGAAGTGCAGTAGCAGGTGACTTCAGCATGGATTGGAAACCAGACCACGTGTCTTAAGGTCCCAAGTAAGTTTGTACCTGCATGCTGTCATCTGCTTTCCACTGTAGTTCATGTCTTTAGATTTACCAGCCAGCACAAGCTGCAATCATACTTTCCTTTTCCTAGCTAGATGTACTCTGTATAAAGACCTTGTCTTGTTGAAATTAACAAAACAAAACTTAGAGACTATTTGCTCCTTGTGATTAAATTATAGGGGTAAGATTCTGAGATGCATTTTTTTCCACGTAAAGGCGTAGGACAACTGTTCATGCATTTACTTAGCCTGAAGTTTAAATAGGGCGTAACATTCCCACAGAGATAGTGGACACAAATACTCTGGCTGTTGAACTTTATAGGTGTAGGAATAGGTTTACAGGGAAGAGACTGTAGCAGTTCCTCCTTACAAAGGGCTGGATTCTGACATCTGGAGTGCAAGCGATCATACCATTCATTCCCTTTGAGAAGTCTTAGCCTTTTAAATCCTTGGGCTGGTTCGTGCCTTTTTGATAGCTTGTGGCATCCTGTTATTATTAAATGGAAGTAATAAGGTGCGAGTCTCACTAGCTGCAATCTGAGAGTCTGGCATTTTCTGTTCCTGAACCTTTGTCCCTATTGTCCTTTGCTTTGCTGCGATGCTGGTGATGCCACCCACTGTCCCCTCTGTCAGCATTGTGAGATCAAATCCCATTACTGTTGCAAACCCTTCCCCTGTAACTCTAGAAGTTTAAGAAATAAAGGGAAATGATGATTCCCTTTGGGCCATTGGGCTCATGACTTTTTTGTTCTCACATGGTTTAGTCCCTCTTCTGTACATGGCTGCCGCTTGGGACACTCTTGGCTCTCATCCATTTTAGTCCAGTTAGCATTTAGTTCACACATCATTATGAGAAGCGCTGGTTAAGAAGATACACAGCTCTTGTCATAACAGAAGTATTTTGCATGCACCTGCAATTTGACGTTTGTGTTGGGGGAATATTGCAGAGTGAATAAAAAGCTTGAAATCATTTGCTTTTTTAACTTTTTTTTGAAACTCCACCTGCTGTGGAGCTTTTTTCTGTTATTGTTGTATTTTTGGAGGTGGGGGGGATGTTGTATCTATCTTTTTTAAGAAGAACCTGAAGGTGTGTTTATGGCTTTAGGGAAAATGTGCATTGTGGGTTACAATGCTGTAAGCGAAGAAAAAAGGAAAATCTAAAAGACAGATGGCTATTAACATGGTGTAAATACCCTGTCCTTAAATGCAAGGGGAGAAAGGCGTTCTGTATATAGTCCTTGAGGTGGATGCTCCGTGTTTGTGGGAGTACCATGGCAATGCGCAAGCGTTAATTGCTTTGCTGGTGCCGTTTGGAACACGTATTCTGGTGATGCTTTACGTTCCTGTTGCGTTCGCTACTCTTTCTCCAAATGCATCTGTTTGGTTTCCCTGGATTAATTAACACTGCCACGGGCGCCTTGGCGAGGTGGGTGCTGCTGAGAGGAGCTGGAGCCTGCTTGTGCATGAGAAGTTCACCGGAGCACGAGGCTGCTTGGCAGTGTACCCAGCTGTCACACTGATCCTTGATCCCGAAGCAGAGGCAAGAAGGGGGAGAACGTCAAGGGGCGCTGCAGCTGGGCTCTGCTGCTTCTCAGCCAGGTGCTTGGAGAATTGGGGGGTTTTAGGCAGCTTGGTGGTGGTGTCCACCAGTTGCCTTCTCCAAGTGGGATTTGGCACAGGAGGGTGTCTGACCTCATGACGTTCACGAAAACAACAGCTTTTACCTTGAGCAATTCTCACTGCTCCTTGCAGGAGCAAAGATGACCCAGGACGGAAACGACCTCATAGGCTGCCGCAACTGCAGCAGAAGGAAGTGTTCGCTCTCATATATCCCCAGTAAGTGGATAGACAAGCAATTCACATTAGCCATGTACTTGCATTATAAAGTGTTGATATTTGGGCTAAGGGGAATTTTCTCCAATTAATCTTCTCTATTCAAGAAACTGTTCCTGGAAACGGATATTTCACACCATGATGCCACGGTGATTGTTACTTATTAGGTACTTTAATATCATGATGCCTGGGAGTAAAAGGTCTCCAAATATGTGTTAATGTTAATCTCTCATGTCAAGTAAGTGATGCAACACGCCTAGAAACCATCAGCTGTGAGCTTTGCTTTTTAATTTAAATCAAGATAAATTTAAGAAGTAATTTTAGTACTTCTTTTTAGAGGTTCTGTCTTTTTGGTGAGGAGAGGGCTTGCTTGTCATATAGTCATTGGCTGGTTTTGTTGAAAGCTAAGTGTCAAGACAGGAATCAAGTTGCAATAAAATAGCTCATGCTATGTGGCAAGCTGTATGTTTCCACAGAATATATCCTGTGATGAAAGCTTCTTTCTTAAGGAGTCAATCTCTCTAAATAATGCATTCTTTCCAGACACCAATGCCATTTTGTTCTTTGACAGGTAATTACAAACTCACTTTTCAAAAAGAGGAGAAACGAGGGAAAAAAAAAAAAGTCATACACCTACAGGAAGGCTTTTAAATGCAGGTCCAACCTCATCTGGTTTAATCTTTGTATATATATAAATTCAGGGGTGTGTTTTGAGAACTTATTTTAAACTTTGAAGCTCCTTTCTATGTTGTTACTCTGATTTTTTTTTTTTCAGCTTGCATGCTATGAGGAAAAACAATGCTGGCATTGAGATTGGATGCATTTGCTGAACGTGTGCCTGTTTGCAATGCGTGCATTTTTGGAGACTGAATTAGTGTTTTCTAACCAGTAAGATAGTACCACCCTCATAAAACAATGCCTTAGAAATGAGCAGGTTTGCAGATGATTGTGAATTCATTGTCTCAGTTTGTTTAGGGTGCTTTTCCCTAAAATGGACCATGACTAAATCTTGTAATTTTATGTAGCATACTCATTGTGCAGAACCAGGAAACAAACTAAAGGAAAAAAAGGAAGATTTAGGGAAAAGTGACTCAAGGGTTTGGGGATCGCTGCAGATGGATAGAGCAGCCCAGGCAAAACGATGACAACCAACTGTGAAAGGACAGATAGGGAAGAGGCCAAACATGAAAGAGTTGAGGGAGTAGGGGAATAAATGTGGTCAGAAAGGGAGGGTGGAGCTGGTCCTTTGTGCCTTTTGAAAAGGGAGAAAAACATTTGAAAATGTCCAAAGGTCTGGTGAAGGTAAATGATACCTCCTTCCCAGAGGCAAAGAATAGTTTGATTGAACTGAAGCACAATTTTATAGTATTTTCAGTGATAATGCAAATTATACTATCAGAGAGATACATCATCAATACCCCTAATAAGTGTACTTTTTGAGTTTTAGAATAAGTTTCTTACACTTTATTTTTGAAGGGGAATTTGAAAGATTACCAAGTGAGTGTTTCTGAATTCTTTCCATTTTTGAAGTTAGGTGTTCTAGGATTTTCTTTTACTTTTCAGCCAAAGCTGTTGCCGTTTCAACCTGAATTTGTAAATCATTTTCTGGTGGACTCAAAGTTAGTACATCACTCAAAATACTTCCCAGCTGTACAAATCATGAAATGTCTTTAGGACCATTTCATAAGGAAAAGTTGTGTGCAATGTGTAATTGCTTTTAAATCTTGTACATGTCATCAATTCTAAGTGTCCTTGGATCCAAATTGAAGCCCTTAGCCCCTATTCTTTGCAATTACATACCAAATACCTGCATCTTTGAGGGCTTAAGGTAATTTGTTCTTACTCAAAAAATGAGTGCCAGCTTGCTCTGTGTAGGAGAAAATGTGTAGATACAATGCACTGTGAATGAAAATGAATTTATGATATAACCTGTGCCTGAATTTTTTTCTGTTTAGTAAATGTTACTTTCAGAGAAAAATGCTGATCATATAACCTTTGAAAATGAGAGTCTTCAAAAGCAGAGGCACGCAAAATAACTGGATGCTTTTGAAAAGTATCATCTTTATTGATTTATTTGGTTTGAGCTTTGTAAGAGGATAACTGTTTGGTTAAAGTCACAAAGAAGGGGCTGTAACCAACTTAAAAGTTGCGTGCTCCTGACTGAATGCTAGAAGCCTCCTTCTCTTTTTCTAATAACTGTCCCTTGGCACATTGGTCTGTGTGTGTTGCTTAGGAGCCTGTCTGGTAATCTTTAGCTAGTTTTAAATCACAGGTTTTTCCATATGCAGGCCAAATGTTAAGGAAGATACTGAAAGCTCATGCGCACACACATGCTTACAGGCTTTAAAACATCCTCAGATATCTTTAAAAGGCATACGCTAACAGAAATGACTAATGGATTGTGATAGAAGAAGGAGTTTCAGATCAGAAAAAAAGTAGTTGCCAGATATTTATAAAACAGTTTTAAGGCACAAAACTTAATGCGTATAGAGGAACCCAAAAGCTAGGGGATCTTTAATTTAAGTTACAGGCCTTTATTTAATAATGATTAACATATTCAGGAGGCTTTTGTTTACATTTGAATGCCAGTCCTGATTACAGGAGGCTGTTTTGTGCTTCTCACTCTTCCATGCTATAGTAGTATGTTCTAATCACACATCATCTTCTTTATTTATTACTTAATTCATTACATATTGAGAGTTTTGTAATTAAAATAACATGGTTTAGGCTTCACCAAGACCTTGGAGGTACCCACGGCCTACAGTTTATCATGCTGTACCGCTCTTTGATAGGAAGTTTGGAAGAGTATTTGTGATAGGTGCCAGCCTAGAGGAGGTTGTCAGGGGAGCAGGATTACTCTAGAGCTGAAATTTGGCCATGATGTTGGGAATAATAATAATCTGTGGAAAAAGAACTTGGTGTTACTGAACACAGATGTTTTTGCCCACGTAGATGTTTTTGAGCAGGCACATTCTCTCCCAAATTCTCCATCCAACTCTAGCGTTGCACAGAGGGCACGCTTCCCCATTGCACTTTGCTCCCATGCATTGCCGTATTATAAGACAGAGTAAAACCGAGTGCTGGTTTTGTCACTCACATGCACATGCACAATCCATGGGAGATCTTATGAAATCCTAAGGTTTGCTTCCAGTTCAAATTTGAGGATGAGTAACATGCAGCTTTTTACCCCCTTTGCCCTAGTGAAACAAGTAATTGAAAATGTAGGATTTTAGCTGAATGTAGAGATCAATTCTTTTGAAATAACGCTTGTTGTAAACAGCAATAAATTTTCATTCACATACTCACTGGTTAGTCAGCAGCATTAAACAGTTAAAATGATTTTTCCCTCCAGTGCCATATTTAAACAATTCTACTACTTCTCTTCACTTACCAGGACATACACTATGCTATGAATGTATTTTATTTTAAATCTGTCTTATCTAAACTTTGGATGACTTCTGTCTAGAAAACCTGGCTGTGCAGGAGGGATATGTTAATGCTTAGCATTGTTGTCCAACATTACTCATATAGTGAGAAAAAATAAATTATCCTTGCTTTCCTAAACAAAGATTACAGCAGATATTCAAACTGAAATATATGAAGATACTTTTGTCAGTCCATGTGGTTACTCTGCTGTTTGGTTCATCTTGCTATCCTATATTTTCTGTAATGCTCATTCAGCAAGGAGGTAGCAGGGAATACACAGCTGCTGTCCATGTCTTGAGAATGAAAGATATCAGATAAAAGGTTCAGCAACACTCTCGTGTTCAAAGGAAATGCAAAAGCAAATTTTGGTTCCGGAGTGATGTCATGGGCTTGGAATAAGTTGTTATTTTGCTATGAATGAGCTAAAGATCTAAAGTTCATGTTAGTGCTGCAGATTCTCTGAAGTTGTTGCCCGTCTAGTCTAGGTCTGACTATAGACTGCATAGTGATACTAAAGGAAAGAACCCCACTGTTGCTGAAATGGATGCAGTTGTTATAAGATAATGACTCTAAAAATTCAAATACCTTGTGAAATTCAGGGAAGATCACTTTGATGGATCTTTATTACAATGAGCCATAGTGATCTTGAGCATCATTGCTCATCATTAGTTCATGGTGAGCTTGAGTTTGTTGTATGCAATATTTGAACAAAGCAGCTACGTCTTGCAGCCTTCCCAAGGTGTCACTGTGGCAATGGTAGGGCTCTACAAGCGCAGAATATCCCTCAGTCTAATGTATGAAGTATAGTTGAGTAATTTCTAGTTTAGATGTGTGAATTAATTGACAAAAGGTATGAGGGGTAAATTGACCTTCCATCGCAGAGGAAGATTTGGCAAGGCAAGCTTTAATACCATCTTCAAACTCAAGAGAAAGCAGTGTAGTGTACTTGTCGATAAATTAAATACACTGTACACAGTGGACTATTAAAGGAGTCTGTGTTAAACTGATTTCACGTATCCTTTCAGTGAAGAGAGGCAGTGTAGTGGTAAAACATAAGATATTCATTAATACACTTAGTCTTCAGTAGCTGTGTCATGATGATCTTTTATAGAATACATAAAACAGCATGTTCAGTAAGAAAAAATCTTGGATGACTAAAAGATTATAAGTAGCAGAAAGAGTAATGACAGATCACCATAGGAAGTTCTTATTGTTGGAAGAAGGCACAATAGTGCAGCATTGGCATTGACATAGGTTGTCATAAGCCATATTGAGAACACTAGTTTTCCACACCATTGGCTATTGCTGGCTGCTAGTAAAGATTCTGGTCATATTCCAAATTTTTTTTTCATAGTTAAGAGTTTCACAGTAGCAATAATTTTAAGTCTGCTGTGTATTAAACTGCAAAAACACATAAAAATAATCTATTTTTCATTTCCAATAAAGTGGAAATAACAGAAATGCAGCTCTTGCCTCCACAGAGCCTGCTGGCATCTTGCAGTAGCTAGGAAAATGGCCAGTGCGAACAGGCCAATTTGTATTTGAAGTACAGATTTACAGTGTCAGATGGTATCTTGTTCTGAGTGACCTTGTCAGCACATAAGGAAACAGCATATTCTGCCTGGAATAATGTGGATTATTATATATTCTTATATAACCTCCAAAAAAACTTCCTACAATTACTTATGTAAATCAAAAATTTAAGTTGTTACAGTAGAATGTGTTTTCTAGACAGAGGTGTAAAGTACTAGGATTCTTAGAATGAGATGGGTTTCTGTAAGAGGTCATAGCTTCTGAGTACCTTTTGTGTATTCGTATGTGTTTATAATGTGTGTGTATGTATATATATAGCATGAATGTATATATACAGCATAGAGAAAAGATGCTACATCTTAATTAGACTGGTGGAACTGAACACAAAATATTATCCAATGCACTGCAACAGTACAGTGAATCAGAGTGTAGGCTAATGGGGAAAAAAAAAATCAAAGTTTTCTTTGAATCTGTTTTTGTTCCTCTCTTTTTTTCTTTTTTTTTCCTGAGAACTATGTGACAGCTCTATTCAGGTTCTTACCCAGTGGAAAACTCTTTTCATGTACCCAGAAATAAGAGGTAAAAACTCTTGAAAAGTTTGCCTGTCCCTTAAGTAACGCAACACAGATATTGACAGGCTTTGAACTTCGGTCATCAGACCTCTCTTCTTACGATATAAATGCAGTAAAATTGTTTAGTGAATTGCTGTGGAATGTGTCAAAAGAACTGAGAAATTTATTTTGCTACCTATGATGACTTTCTTTATTATGAAAAAGTGCTCATTATGCATTCATCATGAAAACAAAATATTTTCTGTGTTTTATTGGCATCAGAAAAATCATATGAAAATTTTTTAACATTGAAGAAAAATGATTCTTTAAAGCAGGTGAATCCAATTCTCCTCTGGCATTTTTTAGCCTTGTGAATGGCTCAGCAAAAGAAATATGATGTTTTTCATAAAACAGAAATGTTGACCTCTTTGAATGAAACTCTAAATGTAGAGAATTTGGGTAAAAATAGATATTTGTAAGTGTAATAGGTAGATAAAAAAGATAAAGATCCATAAACTCTGAGATTAGAATTTTAGAGCACTATTACTGACCAGACTGAGTGTTTATTACATGATATTTGGGACAAACCTTATTTGAAAAAAGATTTTATGAAAGAGTTGACATGAAGAACAGTAAAGGTGAAATGTGAATTTATATAGGATTTGTTTTATTCATATTTGGCAACCAGGAGGGAAAAAAAGCTGTTTTTATTCCATGGTGCTGAGACCCAAATTCAAGTTTTCTTTAAAACTCATTGTAAGTGGGTTATTTGGTGGAGGCCATGAACTATCTTAATACATATTCCATCTTTCTGTCCTGCATTTTTTTTCTTGTTTTTATTCACTTCAGCATACTGAATGATTGAAAATCCAGCTACAGCTAGTATAGGCTTCATTGTTGGAGCTGAAGCCTTAGATGTGCACTGAATGGCAAGTGGTGTACCCAGAAAACCTGAGTCTGTCTGAAGGGAGAGAAGGGCTGGGGCAGTTGGATGAATACTTAATTCCTTATATCTGTTTTATGTCTCTAGTCAGCCTGAAAACACAGATTTCCTAGTGAAAGGGTTTTATGGTATTTTCAAGAACTCTGCTGTCTTGCAAGGGAAAATATTGGCTTCTATGCAAAATGTGAGCAAAAAAGGTAAAATACAAATTGGGAGGTAGATAGGAATCTTTAGGAATCTCATCAGAAATGCTAGCTTTAAAAAAAAAAAAAAAAAAAAAAAAACCTATTGTCACAAGCTTTTGGCCTATAATAAAGTTGAAATGCTTGCATGATAAAATGCTGATTTACTCTGTGTCACAAAAAAAAGACATGGCCTAGCAAAGGCTTTTAATTGTCCAAAGCATCACCACCACTGTGGAATGAGACTAGAATTTCTTTTTTGTTGTTGTTGTTCTATAACTTCTGTCGCAAAGATTACTATCCCTCCTGGGATTCCCACATGACATTTTATTGTGGAATTCTAAAGAATGAAAGCATAATAGAACCTAGCTCTCCACAAAATAAATAAGTCTTTAAAGTTATTAGGTTAAATCTGCATATTCTGTCAGTTGTTGTCTGCTTTATAGTGATAGTTACTTTTGTCTTCAATGAAATTTTTCTGACAGAAGGAAATTAATATTTTGCTTTGTGTTTTTGAGAATTAAAGCATGTGGTCAGCATACAACACTGAAGTTCTGCTTTTTTATTTTATCTTTTGTTTGAATTGTTTCATGAATAGGTTTATACTTTTTGCTCATTTGGGATAGTTATGGAAAAAAGGAAACACTAGATCTGGTCCCCTACTGTTAAGTCAAAAGCACCATAGCCTGTCATGGAAATCCAACTGGTTCATTCAATAGAATAACTCCCTTTTGTTCATCTCCCTGATTATGCTAATATAATATATTCTGTCTCCTTTTTCCAGTGTGTCCTCCTGGATATACACAAAGAGGGAATGGAGAAACTGAAAGATTTCATTTAGGAAAAAATTGACCTATTTGCATGATTTTTCAAAAACAGAAATAGAAAAGTGTATTTGATACATTCCCTCATTCTTCATTACCCTTTGCCTGTGTTTTTTTGTTTGGTTGATTTTATTTTTCACTTATTCAGTATTTGGCAGTTACAATATCAGAACTGTACTGTATACAAAAGATATGTGGCCATCCTTAAGAGATGTGGTGCCAACCAATGAAGGTATGAGCCAATTATTAACATAATAATTTAAGAACTTGTAGAGTAGCAGCAACCGTTCACATATTCCTTAATGTTTATCATCTGACAAGTTGATGATGAGGCAGCAGTGTGCCCTCGTGGCCAAGAAGGCCAATGGGATCCTGGGGTGCATTAAGCAGAGCGTCTCCAGCAGGTCGAGGGAGGTGATTCTGCCCCTCTCCTCAGCCCTGGTGAGGCCGCACCTCGAGTCCTGTGTGCAGTTCTGGGCTCCTCAGTGCAGGAGGGACGTGGAGCTGCTAGAGAGAGTCCAGCACAGGGCTATGAGGATGATTAGGGGCCTGGAACATCTGCCCTATGAGCAAAGGCTGAGAGAGCTGGGCCTGTTCAGCCTGGAGAAAAGAAGGCTGAGAGGGGACCTGAATAATGTATATAAATATCTCAAGAGAGGGAGTGAGGAGGATGGGGCTGGCCTGTTCTCAGTGGTGGCCAGTGATAGAACTAGGGGAAACAGCCACAAATTGAGGCACCAAAAGTTCCACAGGAACTTGAGAAAGAATTTCTTAACAGTGAAGGGTGACAGAGCACTGGAACAGGCTGCCCAGAGAGGTGGTGGAGTCTCCTTCTCTGGAGATCTTCCAAACCCGCCTGGATGCCACCCTGTGCCACATGCTCCAGGAGACCCTGCGTGTGCAGGGGGGTTGGACTAGATGACCTCTAGAGGTCCCTTCCAACCTTAAGCATTCTATGATTCTATGATTTTTAATTGCACTGATAAAGCTAAGTCCTTCAATTCTGAGTATCTGCACTTCAATGTTTAACACTTACACTGTGATTTATGTTTGGGGCACTGAAAATTGTATTTTAGATAAGTCAGGTAAAGAGTTTGAATTTGGGTCTTTTGGCCATATTTCCTCATTATTATGATAAAGCATTATTCTATTCAACAGCCTGCTCTCTGAGGCCACACAGAAAGAAGCATTCACTTTCTGTTTTTTTTTTTTAATTAGAAAGCTCAAGTTTCGATCAGAAAGGGAACACAATATAATTTTGAGAAAAATGCACCAAAGATTTTGCTTTTATTCCAGGGCAGAATAAAAAGATTTAAAGAACCGCAAAATTAGCTATAAAATGAAGCTAGCATCTTTGTTGTCATCATTTCTCAGCCTTATAATGATGTTTTTTTGACTTGCTTCAAAAAAAGATCAACGGATCTGCTTCATTCTCTTGACTTATATACTACTCTGTGATCTGAGAATTGTACGCTGCTAGGTGTAGGTAGACTGATAGCTCACTGTATGCAAGTTGTGAGAAACGTGATATTTTCACTTTGTCCAGATGTTCATACATAAAGTCCTGCATACCCATATGAAGGGTTAATGAAGACTGGGTTTCAGCAGGGAGGAGAAAGGCCTCTCCATACAGCATTAACAAGACACCTTCTTTTGACACAAATACATCTAATCGCACATCAGGCAACAAGTACAATCATTCATTGAAATTAATGGTGTTCAGCCAAATGTAACATCACAAACACTGAAAGGTTTGTGTTACACATTCCCCCAGAAAGAATAAAACCATGTTTTTGGCTAACTTATATAATTGTCTGTGTTTATGTGCCAACAAGTGCATTTGGGCGCCTCTTGTCTGATCAAGACTGTCGCCTCATGTGTCCTTCAGGAAAACAGAACTGCCAAATACCACAAAAGGTGACATTTGAGCAGACAAGGTGCTGAGCTGGGCCCATTAATCTCTTATTAATCACACTGATATTTTAAAGGATGATTTTCTTGAGTGGGGGAAAAACTCTCCCGATAGCTTACCAGATACTGTTAGGACTGGAAATGGTAAGGGTAGTCAGAGGCCAATGATGGACTGAATTTTCTGTTACCAAGTCACAGAATAAACAAATGTATTTCAGCTCAAGAATGCCCCCCTGGGGAAAAGTTCTCAAGGGACAGACACTCTCATGGGACATGTCTTTTGTCTTCCGTGGATTGGGATACTCCTTGGATCTCTCCAAGTTTTGGGCACCTATTTGAACCATATTTTTTTATTGCTTGTTGATAGGGTTTTTTTTTACTACTAATTTCTTTTATATGTCTGAAGAGTTCGATTAACTGTTTGGTCTCGCGTTTCTTATCACTTATCAATTGAAGCAGTTTATTATTTGAAGCCTCTGAGATTATTAGATGTTATTCCAGCTTTTGGTAGTATTTTCTTATTGAACTTTCATTTACTTCTCTTCATCCTGCACACTGAGGAACACTTCCTGTAATGATCATGATTGGGCATCCCTGTGGGAGGAAGGCAGTTCTGCCTTACCTGCTACCACACGTGTGATGTGATGTAGGTTTGTGAGTTTGTTGGGCTTTGTCTGACAAAGATCAGGACTGTGCAGGGATCAACCTATTTGAGATGCAGACAAGTTACTTCTCTATCTCCCCCTACTCTTTGTTTTGCTGCTGAAAACTCTCTTTCCAAGCCAAATAAGACATTTGCCAAATCATACTCCTTTTGGTCACAGCCACACCACAACCACAAGCTTCCTCTTCTTTTTTTTATATATTTTTTCTCTTTTTTATGTCACTGTACAGTTCCCTCATAAAGGAAGTTATTGCTTCTCATTGCTTACTAATCTCTACTTGTCAGTTGTACAGAGCCTTAGACAGAGAGCTAGGCAGTGAGGCATAGACACACTGACTGATATAATCATTACACAGGTCCCTATAAATGTTTGAAACGACTGTAAGAGAATGTTTTTCTAGAGACAACAGCAGGACTCTGATTTTTTTTTTCCTGAAGATCTGAGTATTTATGCTATTTCCTAGCAACTGTACCTGAGATCCACAGATTACTGATCAAGAAAATATGTTCTTTTAAAGCCACTGCCTTTCCTTCCTTCCTTTACAATTCTGAAGAACTACCAACACACAATGGCACATGTAAGATTACCTTTCTACCTGCTCAGATCCCTGAGGAACTCGCACGGCTCTGTTATATTCAAGATGTCAGTATTGTTATATATATAATCTGCAAGATATGTTCTCCAGTAATTCCCCAATTCCCACACAAGTTCATCCAGCCCAGACTGCGTTACAGCTCCTTCTGTCAGGTATTGTTCTCAGGAGGGGGTCTCCAGATGTTTTAAAATTCCGATATATAGACCTTATTTGTAGGAGTCACCTTTATCAAAAAATTCATGTTAAATATTCTGTCTAGCAGAGCAAAAAAAGCTAAGTTTAAATAGTTGCTAAGTTCACCTGAAACATTTGGGAGTATAATGAGCTCCCACAATAGACATGTGCACGTAATGTTTAAAAAATTCAGCCACAACAATTACTAATATTAATGCTTATGAGATTTGTTCATTTTTTTCCCAGTATGTTATGAGAATAAAACACATTATGAACAAAGCCAAAATGCTCTGCTTAACATTTCATAACATAGTTATGAATGCTCTGCCTGACATAGTTCAGGTACAATGAAGTCTATATAGACTCCTAAATGACAGGGATTTGGGTTTTTTGTTTGTTTGTTTGCTTGTTTGTTTGTTTCTTTGTTACCTCCTCTGGCTTTGGAACAGTATTAATAAATGAAGCTTTGCATCTAATTTGGATTTCTAAATACCATATTAATACTCCAAACTCACTTTCCATGGTTTTAGCCTTCCCCAACAGCTGTTCCAAATTGTCAGTTGAAATTCAATGTAGTGCAGATTTTTTTCTCATTTTCCTTTTTTAATACATATAGTTAAAAAGAACAAACTATTTCTCAGTCATTTCTTCACCATGGTCCAGTCATAAAAATCACACAGAAAGAGAGTTTTCTGTAAAAACTGATGAAGACAAGTCTAGATTGGATCAACTTGTACAGGAAGAGCTGTAAAAATTCAAAGATCTAATCAAAATTCACCTGAAAAACATGTGGTAGTACTTACTTGGGAACATCTTTGTGATCTTTTTCTAAGTGAGGCATGAATAACAGATTAAAGAAATGCACATAAGTTATTGCATCAAAGGTGAAATGGGAGTTTATAACATGCTGGTAGAGTGCTAGAGAGAAACTTGTCATTGTCACTGCCTGCACCCTCCTCTTGTGCTGTGCTCTTCCCCTTCACAGATGCTTTGCATTAATAGAATAGTGTCTATGGCATCTAAGCAGAAGAGTATTTAGTGATGCATGTTCAGAATATATAACTGTATATATATTTGCATACATGCATATACATCTATGTATGTAATATTAGGCAGTTTCCTTTTATCTGTACTAGTCGATGCAAGAGCAAAGAATGTGGAAGATCTTGTTTTGTTTTGAGAAGCTTATTTTTCAGAGGACTTAACTCCAATATCTCTCCTATCTGTCCATGAGAAAATAATTTTTCAGGCTAAGTGCTGGAAATACTGCTCCATGCAGAAAGCTCTGCACAGAACACTTCTAATTTTAAATGGTCTGCAAGTCCAGGCTTGGATTCTACTTGAATATTTAAAACCACGTCTTTGTGGACTGAGATCATTGTAATCACAGTTTATTCAAGAGGAAGACTGTCTTGCACAAATACAGTATTGACCTTCTTGCAGAAAGAGCACCGAAGTGGCCCAGGCCCTCAAGTGCTTTGAATATAAAAGGGGAGATCTTTTTGAACCGAGTTTGAAGTTCAGTGGGAATCTGGTGTAAGAGCTGTGATTCTGAGGAGAAGGGCTGTTTCCTACCCTGGTTGGAGTTTCTCTGTGAAAGGTCTGTGTTTGGATATGTTGTATTGCTGGTAGCTCAGCTGAGAATTTAAAAGGCCCTAACATTATCAGCAAATGTGAGGTAGAATCTACCTGCCCCAGGATGGCAGAAGCATTGCTAGCGATACAGGTCAAAACTGAGGTTAGTTTAAAGCATATGGTTACCGTGTTCACTGACTAACTAACCGTTCACAGGCACAGAAATGTGGCTCCAAACTCCTGAAAGTTTCTCTCTGATTTTCTTCCAGTTTATTCAGCTGTTGCTAATCCTGGAGCTGCTCTGTTGTGGTACTGGTTATACGAGCCATGTGGCAGGGGACTGATAAAGTGTGTTGTCTATATATTGCTGGGACTTGAGTCCATGCTGTTTCAGCTAGATGTTTCATGCAACTGTTAGAAAGAAAAGGAGGAAAAATTGATACTTTAGAAACTCCACAAACCCTGTCACTGCTGGGAACATTTGTTAGGTTGTACTGAGGGGCTGTCAGGAATGTGCTCGATTATGCCAGGTACTGGATAAACAGAGAGGTAGATCATCTGTAGCTAAAGAGCTCACAGTCCAAATAAAGCAGAGGGAGGGTGGGGTAAAGGTTTCACACAAAAACTGTGTGAACAATGTGATATTTGGGATAAATGTGATTCCCACCGTCCTTGGCTTCTGCAATTGCCCAAGCGCTCTTAGGAGCCCAGCGGTAGAGGTACAGTTTCCTGTCGCTGCTCACTGGGCGTCTCTCCAGGAAGGGCTCAAATAATTTTAGAGCATTATTCTCACTATGGAGAGGCTCAAGATGCTGGGAACGGATGTCTGTCCTTTGCCCACTGATGGGTGGAGAATATTCCTCAGTCTCCTAGGTGGTGTCAGTTCTGTGTCCTGGCTTGACTCCAGATTACGCCACATCTAAAAGGTTAATTTCAATTAGATGAGAATGTCCTTGGCCTTTCATGAGCTCCTCTGTTGACTTGTTTGTGGGAAATTTTACCCTAGGCAGCAGTTGGCTAGAACCAATGTATCCAGGGTGGGTTTCCTTTCTGTGGGTAAACAGAGCATGTGTATCTCTAGGAATGGGAGTCTATCATCTTCTGCAAGCACCCAGTTCACTTATGGCAGTATCAGAATGGCTCTAGTTATTACAGAGGTTCAAAATCCTACCAAAGGAATCTCTTGGTTTTGTATCGTTGACTAATTGACATGTTCAGCTTCAGCATTTCATCTGCTTTGGTGTGTTTATTTAGTCACCTGCTCAGGTGAATTTCTACTGTTTGCTTAGGTACCAAGAATCATGGGTGACAGAATTGAGAGTTATTACTAGCCAGAATTTTGAGACCTATTACTAGCCTCTTTTTTGGTCTTGTGTTGTCTGTGTATGGTGAACGTCAGCTCATGAATGTCGCTACTTTTACTGTAGTTTGTTTCTTTCAATGTCAATGACATTTCAGAATCATTGAAATCCTCTTAGAAATCCTCTTAAAGCAGAAACTTTGGTTCTGTTTAACAAGTAAATTCTATAGTATTTGTAGCCAGAATGCACATTTTGTCTTTTCTTTTCTTTTTTTTTTCAGAAGTATTAGGGATGTGAAAACTTAACATCTATTTTAACCTGTCTTCTAGCGCCTTCAAATTTTCCTTAGTCTTTAGTCTTTGTTTAATTTTGTTTTGTGCTTGATATAGCAACAGTAATTGGAAGTTTGGCTCCAAGCGTAAGTTTCCTTTAGCTCTGAGGGACAGGTGAATGCTTAATCTAGATGGTTTTCAATGGTAGCTTCCTCTCCTTAATGGAACATTTAACAACTGGAATTCCATTTAACATTTTGGGCTTACATCTCACGTTGTAATCACAGAAACCTATACTAAAAAGAATAGTGCAGTACAGGCATTGCATGCTTGCCCACCATTTCAGGTGGGCTTGTTTGCTTCAAAGCAAATTGAGCCAAAAAAAAAAGAAGGATTCTTACAGTTTGCTAGTCGTGTTTTACATCTGGTAATCACCCTCATGGCAACTGATGATTCTCCAGAGCAGTGTTAACTCTTTACCACTGCCACCACGTTATACTAACCCTGTGTGCAAGGGAGAAGCGCTTTGGCAGGATGAGCAGATGTTAACTCAGGGCAAGGAAATTTGCTTGCCTCTATCACTGTGTCTAATTCACAGCCACAGATGTTTCTAATTGATAGTACTAGTAATCACAACAACAAGATTATGATAGTATGGTGTTATTGTTGTGCTGTTGAGTAACCCACTTAAGGACAAATAAAAAGGCCATATTAATTTTTTCCTAGCATTATAAAATATTATTGTGTCACAGTATGAAAAAGACTCATCATATATTAAAATCATACAGTTGCTGTGTAGAGGTTTGGTCTCTTACTTCTATCCAGATATGTGAAAACTAAAGAGACTGAGAATATGATAGGGATCACGTTCAAGTAACATTTTGTCATTACAGTGAGTCTGAGATTCTGACTCATTTTTCCAAAAGGTTAAATGTGAGGTCAGTACCTGAGTTGTTTTTTTCACATGTGCTTTCTAATTGTCTTCAATGGGAGTTTCCATGAATAAGTAGAAACTGGGAACAGAGGTCTGTAAATGTTATCCACCTCAAGACTGTGGCAGATTTCTTACTGTTTTCTGTGAAAAAAACTTCTAAAAGGCTTGTCCTAATATGTGCTCCTAGGTTTCTTTCTCTTCTGCTTTCTCCTATAGGCGCTTCGAGCAGTAGATGATGGTCGAATTGTGGATATCTGATTCACAAAATACTAGTTTATAAGTTTCCCATTCTTCAAAAGGGATTTGTTGTAAGTTGTAAGGATTTATGTTTTTATTGGCTTCAGCTTTATTTTTCGTTATTGAGCAGTCCCTACTTGACATATACTTCACATGATTTTAATCTTAACAGTTGTGGGAGTTCCATTGTAAGAAGTTGCTATTAATGTCCTCCAACCATTGTTCAAGCATTACCACCTTAATAAGAAATAAAACAAAACAACTTTTAAATGTTCTCTTGGTGAAGGCAAAGGCATTCTGCTCTTTGCTTTCATTTCAGCCTGTAGGCAAACATTGGTTTTAAAATCTGTCACAAAGTCTGATTGATCACTTTCCAGGAAAAGAGGATTCAAGTCATTTTTAAAGTAGACTTTTAATGGATTAACCAGAGTTGCCACATGAAGAAGAAATATTTTATTCTTTCCTAATGTCAGAGGAGCTGATACGCTCTGTTTAGCAATAAAACCTCTTGAATAGCTCAAGTGCCCAGTAACTGTACACACACACACAAAAGCTAGACCTATAAAAGAAATGAGAATTTCAGTTCAAAATGTAGTAATCCTGTAGAGTTGCTACATTTGTTTAAAAAGCAGGTCTCAATAGATCATCAGAAATACATCCTGTAGAAATGCAGTGTGTAATATGATTAACTAAACATTAAGGTGAAAATGTGACCCTCATGAGGTCAGTAGGAGTTTAACTGTTGACTTCCATGATCCAGAGTTTTACATAGTTTGAAGAGCTGTAACTACATGAAGTCATGGAGTTCTGAATATAAACGGAATTAATTCAGCAGTTGGTAGTGAGATTCATTAGATTTCCATTCAGGATTTTTGAATAACATCTAGAAAAAAAGATGTCTTTTCTGTTTTGAGAGTAGTATTAACAATTATCATTTTATGTGTTTTTGCTATACTTGGACAGTTTTCCCCTCCTGAAATGACATAGATGTCTCTCAGTATTTTCATTCTGCTCAGTTGTTCCATAAAAAAGGAGTTCATGCTATGAGTAAACAAAAAATACTTTAAAATAAAATAAGAAAATATTAAGTAGGTGAATGATTTTGAATGTGTCATTTTTAGGGAACTCTAATTAAAAAGGCCAAAATATGCAGGATTGCTTTCTGAATTGCTTTCTTATTAGACTCTTTAATGGCTGTCCATATTGGATATGGCAAATCCACTTCTGAATTTAATTATGCCACCTATTGTTAGTTAAGGGACAAGAAGAAATGAGACCATTAATATATTCCTGTAAGCCACGTGTATTTACCTGTTCTTTAAGATGCACAGACTCTAAAACACGGTGGTTAGAAAGGGTTCCCTGTTTGCACATGCCATATTGTAGCACCAAAATGTACAAAATGAGGTTTTCCATGAGATTTGCTTGCAAATGGGAATGAAACCCATCTCAAGGACAGGAAACCTACTCAGAAACCTTGCATCTCTGCTGTAATAGCCTGTTTTTTTATTAGTTCATAAATGCGCACTTGTAATTGTGGAGGGACCATCTCTTTTGCCAAATATCAGGTAGAAAACTCCTGCTCATTCCTGTCTGCCTTGCGTACAGCCACATGTTAACTTGTTAGCAGCTCCTGCTTGCTGCTTATCTGCCATACGTGCAGGAGTAAACCGCTATGCGGATGAATTTCAGCAGGATACATGGAAATGTGTGAAGCAGGAGTGCCTTCCATCGCTGCCTCAGCAATAATCAAATACCTGTTACCTGTGCTATAAACTGACTTTCAGAGAAAACCATTAGCACAAACTGATTTCGAGAGTATTATTAGTCTTTTGCCAGTTTATAGTGCTCTGCAATGCAGTCCTTGCATTTATCTTATTTAAAAATTACAGTATAAATAAATGACATATAGTCAGTCAGTGACGCTAGGCAAGTGACGTTGTAAATGTTTTTGCTGTATAAGATCAGTAATGACCGTTTTTGGGTAGCCAGCACTGTAACTGTTGAAGTTTTGATGTGGTTGAATAGGACTACTGAAAAGAAGCAATTATGGTGGTAGATATCATTCACAATTGGTAATCAGAGTATTTGTGAGAGTGGCACAAAGCTTGGGTTCCAATTTGCTCAAATCTGAATTCCCTTTTCTTCTTCAGGGAAATCATTTCATTTACGGATTTATTCTTTCAAGTTTTTGTTTAGAAGCTCATAATTTAAGAGGGAATTTCTCTGTATGTTTTGAATTTGCCGTGAGAATGAAAACATTGTGATATGCTGGAGATCGGCAGTGTGTACAAATTAAAATCCATTTCTCAACTTTCTCAGTTTCTATTGTCTGTTGAGGACATTTCTTTTATGAAATAAAACCCATTTTTCATGTGTTTTAAGGGCTGTTTCTGAAAACGTGTTTTACAGGGACCCATGGTATCATCTCCCTGTGCAAAAGGTAAAGAATTATACAGAGGATTTTCCATGATCTTTTTTCCAGGCTTAGGTTTTCAAATGGAGTTTCCTTTAAAAAATACCTTTCTGTCTTGTAGTTCAATTTCCTGAAGTACGGGTTTTGTTGCGACTCACAAGCAGAGCATTATCTGAAAGGTTGTGGATCATGATGTGCAAACTAAGCTGGGAGGGGCAGAGGAAAAGGAGGGAGGGTGAAGGTTCCTTCCGTTCTTAAAAATAGTTTTCCTGATGTGATGGAAATAGCAGCCACCTGGCTGGAAAGTCTCTAGCTACAAGGAAATGCACAGCATCACCACTTCATTGTAGTTACTAGCAACCTCATGCTGGACAGCAGCTTTGATGGGACTGATCGAGGCAGAGGTTTGGCCATGACCTTTATCCATGCAGATCGTCTTGGTGAAGCTGCTGTCCAAGAAAGGTTGCTTTGGAAATTTGTTATTGGAGCAGATTGGGAGTGTAGGGACCTGGAGCTCTAAGGTTTTGTTAGTCTGGCAGTTTTGTTAGTCTAGTTCAGAGATAATGTCAGGTGAGCTATTGCACTGCTGTGCTGTTGTATTTGAGATCAGACTTCAGCCCTGGGTTTCATTAAGTTTTGTCCCTGATTTACGGAGAAAACTTGAATTAATCTCCCTAGTCCTTGTGCTTAGCATGGCTAAATGTCTAAAACAACTGAAGTCTTGTTTACTCACCACATTTCAAACTGAATCTTTAACCTCCCTCCATTTCAATTGCCAATGTTTAAAATTACTTGCCATATAGGACTGCAGTTCTAAAATTGTTTTTTATATGTTTTGTACAAGTCATTTTGGTTCTTGTCTCTGTAATCGTATGCAGTGTTTTGCAAATACAGTGCCAAAGTAACTTTTTAAACATGAAGAGAAATTCTTTCTAGTTTGTAACCTTTTAAAATATCAGGGAAACAAAGATGGTAGGTGCTTCTTTTCGCCTGTATCAGTGCATCTTCATCCTTTCTTTGTCTAATTATTCCATAGAAACATCTGGTAGCTTTCAACCTAACTGGCAAATTTCTCTGTTTTTTTTAGCTGATCACCTGCATGCCAGCTGAGTATGCACTGTAGAGCCATTGCTGAATATTGTTGTTATATAAGTGTTATTGCCAGCCTGACTTTTAGCAGACTTGCAGTCTGATAAGATAGTAGGATATTCCCTACTCCCATCTTACTATTTTTATTATTTTACTCTTAACAGTAAATGTTTATTAAATCCCTGGCACTTAAGTGCAGTGTAGGTAAAATACATTCTCACATGCACTTGCATAACATTCCTTTTACCTGCTTGCTTCTTTTACTTTTTGTGAAAAACTTTTATAGATGGTTAGTTAACACAAGATAACCTTATCTCAGAAGGTGCTTTTGAAAATCTCCAAGTAAGGTGAAAGATCCTTCTTTTAAACCTAAGTTTAAAAATGCATCAGGACAGTGGGTTAACTTTCTCCATAACTGAACTCGTTGGCTCTTTCTGATCAGCTTCTGTGATGCTGTAATGTGAACTAAAATCTGTAAACAGAAAGAGTTAAATGACACTTTAATCAGGCTAAATGTTGCATTGGCAAGAACGTTGTACTAAAATTTTCATAAAACAATTACAAGACTTAATATTTGAGGAAGATTGAAAAAAAAGGCCCTCTGTGCTTGCAAGCTCGACTTTTTTTTTTCCCCTAGCTGTATCACTTGGGCTAGTAAAAGATAATGCCTTTCCCTCCAAATCCTGCTGCATATAGTAATTACCATTCCATGTTCTTTATGGTTATTCTAAGAGAGTGTTACAAGATGAGGCAGTGTTTCTGCCTTTGCATCTCCCTAGGATAACTGAAATCTCCTTTGGTCCCCCGTTTGTCGAAGGGGGTTGATAGCATTTCCAGTTGTGTTTGACCTGGCCGCCTGCCTCACGTGCCTGCTCGCTGGGGATTCCCTGTCATGCCACAGCCCGGCCACCGGGCAGCAGTTGTCCAAGCGATGGCCTCCTCCCTGCCCTCTGCTAGCTCTGCCTCACCTCCCTCTTCTGCAACTGTCAGCTCCAGCTGCTCCTCTTGAAGACCTCACAGCCCATTCCCACAGCCTGCTGACTTGTCTCCTTTCTGGGCAATTATGTATAATTTCCCAGCTGAGCCATTTACATTATTTTGGGCCATCCTTTTTGTCTGTGTTTGTTGATTCTGGTCACAATGTTGAATTCTGGTTGTGGGTTTTTTCTTCTCACTTAATATTCTCTGCAGTTGCCTAACCAGAAGCTTCTCTAGCGCCTTTACGCTCTTGCATATATTTGTCATCTTAGGACGTGCAAATAGGGATGTTACACAGTGAAAGAAAAAAACGTTGGACTGAGGCAGTGTCAAAGATGAGGGAGATGGTTCAAGTCAGGGCTGATGACAGTGAGCTTTTCAAAAGGACAATTTGGACTGAATATCAAGAAAAGAGCTGTTGAATGCCACCTATTAACCTCTGAACTAAACCATATGACACTGAAGCGAGACTGGGCAACCTTTAGCATGAACAGCTCTGTAGGAAACAGACTGGCCTGAGCAAGCAAATGGCCTTGATGGCACACCAGATTTCTAACGCTTCTAATTCTTGTGATTCCAAGCAAGAGCGCATGATGAGGGGGAAGGTGATAAGCCAGAAGTGCTGTTTTGTGCAGGGAATGAACCATAGAAAATGCAGCACACTCAGCTGCTCAGAGTAACCAGAAACACATCTTGGAAAAATCTTATACAGCAGAGGGTTAAATTTGAGCCTATAGTTCTTAGAAAACATGTTAGAATTCATATGAAAAAGCTTTAAGGACTTCATTTTAATTGACCTTGAATACACAGCAGGTCGTGGCCTTCTAGGGAATTAGAACCAGAGCATTCATCAGGGAACAATACAAGTTTAGAAGGTCAAGAGCTGATTCCTAATCATAAGTGCAAACGTTCTCATGTGTATTTAATATGAACTGGGAAATATTTTGCAGCATGTTGATCTGGAAGATATTTGAGAGGGGGCTCTAATATGTTTATTTTTATATTAAATAAGCTATTTTGAATACATTGTTTAGACCACTTTAAAATTATGTGAAAAATGATGATAAAGGGCCAGGCATAGCCATAACTGCATGCTTTTTTTGTAATAATGAGATCAATAAACAGCTGAGGCAATGACCTTCTCAATGTGTTGTTGAAAATTTAATTGTAGAGACATCGGTTCTAACTTGCTTTACCAAAACGCGGAAGAGGGGGTGCAAAGAGTTTCCCACGTTAAATTTAGGAGCAGTCAAAATAAAACGAATGCTAAAATTATCCAATTTACTGCAGGCTTTGTGAAAAAGAATGGGCAAGTAATTGTCAATTAGGGAGAGGGCTTGGAATGCAGGTTGCAGGGCGATAATTAATTGAGAGATATTTCATTTTGATTAGTGTGGCTTGACAAAGTGCCATCTAAAGTGGTTTCAGAGCTGCCGGGCGGTCTGCTGCAGACGGGCAGGAGACTGGCATGCAGCACTAATGTGGTTACAAGGTAGATTAGAGTCTCTTGTGTTTCTGAAAATAAAATAAAGGATTAAGGCAGGAGAAAGGGTGGTTTTCTGAGCAAGGGTTAGGTCTCTGTAGCAGGGGTCTTTCCCAGCTTGTGCCATCTGCTTCCTGTGTGGCCTCTGGCGTGTAGCAGAGGCTGGATTACGGGGTGTGTGCTCCAGGGCCCTCTTGTAGGGTACAGCAGTGCGCCCCACGCAGCGTGATTAGGTGGGTGCTCCCCACATCGCTGCTGTGGGTTGGGCATGGGAGGAAAGGGCAAGTGAAGAGGCACCGCTTGTCCAGCTTTGGGATCAGTAGGTGGAGTTGAGCCAGGAGAGGAACAGAATCATGGAATCATTATGGTTGGAAAAGACTTTCAAGATCATTGATTCCAAACATAAGACTGTCTGCTAAACTATGTCCCCAAGGGCATCATGTAAACATTCTTTGAACACTGCCAGGGACGGTGACTCCTCCACTTCCCTGGGCAGTGTGTTCCAGTGCTTCACCACTCTTTCATGCAGATTTTTTTCCCTGAAATCTAACCTGAACCTCCTCTCACGCAACTCGAGGAAGGGCTCCTCATGATGGTGCCTTCCCTTCCTGCATGCAGCGCAGGCACCCTAAAGGGGCTCAGCTTGGGCTTCCCTGAAACAGTAATCGATGGCTTGTTCGGGTCACCCATATCCCTCCATAACCCAGTGGAAACATTTTGAAAAGGTAATACTTAGATTAGCTGAGGCCTGCTTATCTAATTCGAAGAATATTGAGTTCCTAGGGCAAGAAAAACAATGAGCTTAAAATAAATGATTATTAATTCAGCTGAGTGATTTTCTTCTTGTTCCCGTTTTGGTTAATTTATGAGTTTGGGAACTGAGATGTTGAGAACAGAATATCCCCTCTTCCCCCTGTGATCCCTCAGCGGAGCTTTGAGGACTTCTTAGAGCAGGGGTCCAAGTTGGAGAACGTGGTCGCCGGGCAGGGGCGTCGGGCGTGCAGGGTGAGGAGGTGGGCTGCCTCCCTTCCAGCACGAACCATCTCACCACAAGCAGATTCCTGCTCTGACGTGCCGCTTTCAGCAAAATCAGCCGACAAGTGTTAGCCAGACACCAGTGTCTTTGGCATTCTGCAAATTACTTGCACATCAGACAGTGCTGATTACTACCGGAAAACCGTATAAATATCACATTTTATATTACACTTGTAAAATTGATTCTTTCCCCTTTCGTTGAGCTAGTCCGCCAGAAACTTTGCTAATTGTGTGATGGAGCTCAAGGAAATAAGCCTGACCACCAAATTGCAAACAAGCTGAAGGAGAATACATGGATTATTACAATGTTCTTTGGCTGATTGCATTTTCACTATCATCTGCTTGCGCTCTTGCGTCCCTTTTGTCCTAATGGAGTTTTCATTTCTACTTTATTCTGACTTCTGTACTGCAAAACATAAACCAGTTTTGGTATGATGCATTTGGTCTATATTTTAGCCTCACCACTGCTCTTCCATGTTTTTGTAAAGACATTCATAGATCTAAGCAGATGATGTTAGGTACCTATAATCTTTAGAAGCGATTTCAGTGACTTAATCTGAATAATTTTTACATGTTTGAAAAGTTTGAATCGGTAAGAGTTGATTTGTCAGCTAGCTGCATTTTTCAACCTGATGTATTTGGTGAATCCTTAAATAGGTTCATGTGAAAAAAAAAAAAAGGAAAAAATGAAACACAATAATTCTTCGTGGTTGTCTAGAATGTGGCACTTCAGAACTTTTGATCTTTCATCTCAAGTAATGTTTTTGAAACCAAGTTCATTTATCCTTTATCAGAAAACGAATATCCTTTTTTTAGCTTCAGATCAAAACAAATGCTTCGTTTGACCCCAGGTATTCATTTTTTATCCTTTTGCTTGAGTAATGAATTGAAAAATCAATTGCTCATATAAAGTAGAAAAATTCCTTTACCTTTAGAAATCTTCAAAGTCCTCACAGTCTCCTGTTAGAAAAAATAGATTTAGCTTTACTGGTTTTTAATTTTTTGTTCTGAAAATACAAGCTTAATTGCAATTGCAGATTTGAATAGCATATTTAATTTGAGATCTCAGTAACATAGAATCATAGAATGCTTAAGGTTGGAAGGGACCTCTAGAGGTCATCTAGTCCAACCCCCTGCACACGCAGGGTCTCCTAGAGCATGTGGCACAGGGTGGTGTCCAGGCGGGTTTTGAAGATCTCCAGAGAAGGAGACTCCACCACCTCTCTGGGCAGCCTGTTCCAGGGCTCAGTCACCCTCACTGTTACGAAATTCTTCCTCAAGTTCCTGTGGAACTTTTGGTGCCTCAATTTGTGGCCGTTTCCTCTAGTTCTATCACTGGGCACCACTGAGAAGAGGTCAGCCCCCTCCTCCTCACTCCCTGTCTTGAGATATTTATATACATTAATCAGGTCCCCTCTCAGTCTTCTCTTCTCCAGGCTGAACAGGCCCAGCTCTCTCAGCCTTTGCTCATAGGGCAGATGTTCCAGGCCCCGATCATCCTCATAGCCCTGCGCTGGACTCTCTCTAGCAGCTCCACGTCCCTCCTGCACTGGGGAGCCCAGAACTGCACACAGTACTCGAGGTGCAGCCTCAGCAGGGCTGAGTAGAGGGGCAGAATCACCTCCCTCGACCTGCTGGAGATGCTCTGCTTAATGCACCCCAGGATCCCATTGGCCTTCTTGGCCATGAGGGCACACTGCTGCCTCATGGTCAACTTGTCGTCCACCATGATGCCCAGGTCCCTCTCTGCAGGGCTGCTCTCCAGGAGGTCGTTCCCCAGCCTGTACGACTGTCTGGGGTTATTCCTGCCCAGGTGCAGGACCCTGCACTTGCCCTTGTTGAACTTCATGAGGTTTCTCACTGCCCAGTTGTCCAGTCTGTCCAGGTCCCTCTGGATGGCAGTGCAGCCCTCAGGGCTATCAGCTGCTCCTCCCAGTTTGGTATCATCAGCAAACTTGCTGAGGGAGCACTCCATCCCTTCATCCAGGTCATTAATGAATAAGTTGAACAGGACCGGACCAAGGACTGACCCCTGGGGGACACCACTAACCACAGGCTTCCAGCTGGACTCGGCACCGCTGATTACCACTCTCTGGGCCCTGTCATCCAGCCAGTTCCTAATCCACCTCACTGTCCACCCATCTAACCCACTCTTCTGGAGCTTGCCCAGGAGGATGCTGTGAGGGACGGTGTCAAAAGCCTTGCTGAAGTCCAGATAGATGACATCCACCACTCTGCCCTCGTCTATCCATCTAGTCACACCATCGTAGAAGGCTAACATCATGTATGGATAAGGCTAGTTTTATGCATATTTGGAATGGCAGCAGAGGTTCTGTGGCTGTGTAGTGCCTGAAACAACGGACTTCAACCTTTATTCTGTTTTCCCCAGGCATAATCATGCAAAATTTCTTTTGTCCTTTTTGCTTGTAAATGTCCAGAACTGAATTTAACTCAAAATGCAGCGGGGGAATGGGAGGAGAAGGGAGAGGAGAGAGGGGAAGGAGGTGCGGAGGACCATAAATGGTTGGTACTGGATATTCTTATCACCTTTCCCAATAACATCCAGTGTTTCACATACAAAATTGAATCATAGGAAAGTTTTGAAGGTCTGCAGAGAGGTGAGAGTGGGAGAGGCTGCTGCCTTGATGAGCCAAGTAGACCTCAGAAAGAACCATTATAGCTTAAAATGTTCTTGGCCAGAATGGGGCAGAGAAAAACGAATTAAACATTACATAAATTTAAAATGAACAAAAATTAAATATAAGTGATTCAGAGAATCATACTTTTTCAATTCCTTGTAACTTTTCTTATCATTTACAATACAGAATTCACATTGTCTGAGGAAAATGAGTGTTATGTATAGCAGTATATGAATAATCAGGCACGGGATGATTGAAGCTGACAAGATCCACATCCTGCTGTAGATGTGAATGAAAGCCGGAGATGTGAGAAAGGCACAACATCGTCCACCTTGTTGAGACTTGAGCTCTCTTTTAGGCAGCCTTTCTCCTTTCTCAGCCTTTGAAAGGAAAAGCTTCTAAGTTCCTGAAGCAAGACACGTCTTAAACCATGTGCACCGCTTTCTGTGCTGACAGAATTTAGTTAAAGCTCATTATGTAAAAAGGTGCTATAAGGAAACTTTATAGAGTGAATGCTCTTTATAAACTGGAAACTAAGGTTCAGCCAGTTTCCATTTAATCCTCCAATATTGCCTGTGGCAGTCAAATACATTTCATAAGAGACTCCCTCCCCCCAAATGGAAAACATGTGCCTGCTTCATGTTTACTCCCTTCCTACTCTCTCCCCTTCAGATCTCATCTCAGTGTTTTAAGGATCCTAGCAGGGATTCATGGAGTTGAAGAAGCAGAATTACCTCTGGCTGGTATTAATTAGGCCATAATAACACAAGTACTAGCTTCCCTGAACAAACTGAATTCTGAGCAAGTTGATATGGGAGTATGGCAGTGGAAAGTGTTAAAAAACATGGATGTAGATCCTCTATTCATGGAGCTTCAAAGATGATATTAGTATTTTCTTTCATTCTCTTTTCTTATTTTTCTTGCAAATATGCAAAGCCTAATTATCAAATATTTGATAAATACTCATTTATTTAAATTGTTCAGGAGGAAAAAATGGAAGTCTTGATTCTGGTCTTTTACTTACAGAACAACTGAGTGCGACCACTTGTAAAATCATATATTCATTGTATATTACCAAGTGATTTCAACTTTCTCTTTTTCTAATTGACGTCATTAGAGACTCTCTCCTCTGAGAGGAAAACATTTCTGGAACAACCACATGCTTCCTCCGTGACCTTAGCATGCTGATGCATCAAGCTAACTACTAGCAGGCATTAGCAAGCTGGAATCATGTGGACATCTGCCATTCCTCTTGATCTTCTCTTTGTCTCTCTGAGTGCCACCCATGGCAGCTGACCTCCCAGTTTCAGTGCTGCAAAATGATACGGGTATCGTTTTAGTCCTCAGATTGCATAGGGAACAGCTATTGACTTTCTCAGAATTACAGCTCTATTAATCCTTTCCCAAGGCTTAAATCTAGCTTTCAGTTTTATGTACAACGTATTTTAAGTTTTGCATATGAGTACAAATAGTTGCATGTATAAAAGTTTCCAGAACTTTCCAGAAAGCATTTATGCCTGCCTCTTTTTCAAGAAAACCATGCTAGAACTCATCAATCAACAAGTATATTTAAACAAGATGGAGCTGACATTCATCCGAATGATACACATTTTCAACGTGACCAGAGGCTTTGAAATGAGACTGTGTCTCTATTGAAAAGTGTGTCTATTGAGAAGTTTACTTATAGACTTCATGCTATGAGGGCATGAGGACTATGGCCTACATATGGTATCTGCTCTCATATTGGTGGCGATGGTCAAAAGAAATTCTATTGTCCTCAGATAAAACTAAAAAGAATTCTTACTCTGAAATGTCAGTGTACACAGGTGGAAAGGGTGGCTTTGAAGCATTTGGCATTTCTGTAGTGATATTCAAAGAGGAAGAGAAATATTATTAAAAATGGAAAATCAAATTCTGGAATCTACATTCAGTGGCATAATAAATTAGAAGGTATAGCTAGTAGAAAAAGAGAATTGCATTTAAGTTTTTGATTGAAACATATTTTTTGAACTCAAGAATTATGCTATTGAATTTTTGATACATATCTTACAAGTCCTTTCTTTGTATTATTTTTCTTCCTTTGCTTGCTAACTCAATGACATTTTAATTGCTAGTTTCTAGACTTCTGTCTTTGCATGTGTTAGAGCATTTTGTTAATACTTGTGATGGTTTTGGAAAACATTTACAAAGTTAAAGGGAGAACTAGCAGATCTCTATTGTCATTTGATCACAACTGTCAAATTTTAACATATGGTTTTCATGTTGTTCTCAAATTCATTTAGAAGTCTTAGCATTAATTAGCAAGAGAAGAAGAATGTATTTTCAGGACATCCAAGTACAACACTGTAATAAGAGGATTATGAACTATTGTGGTTTTTTTTTCTAAGAAATATACAGAATTAAAAAAAATATATATAGCAATAGCATCATTAATCCATCAAAACCAGTACTGTTTTTAAATATGAAAGATCATACTATAGCATTTCTGCTGGTAGAAAGGGAGACCTTTGTTTTGTGGCCCTAGAGTGTCTCCTAGATCTCCTGTGAGACTAATACCTGGACTAAGAGGAGACTTATGAAGGCTTTTTTGTTTATTGACAGTCTCAGATCAATCTGTGATTACACATTTCCTAAGCTGAAATGACTAGTTTTAAAACTCCAGAACATAAGTGTTAATTTAATTGGACTTCGAAAGATCAGTAGTTTCTGAACATAATACAAATATCAAATACTGACAGTGACAGCTTTTGCGAGCAGAGAAGTCTGAGAAATAGTCAGGCAGCCCAAGGACAGAATCACATTTGTCCACTATCGCTGCCTTAGCAGTAGGATGAAAAATATGCTGCATGCCTGGAGGCTGTCTTTAGCCCTTCATTTAGAACTTATACCTAAGTACGTGAATGATAATGAACAAAATGTGTTTACTACTCTGGGTTTTCAAGAGATAGCCATGAATGCCCATCTGGGATTCATCATTAACAGACTGAAGTACACAACTTGAACGGTGGTAGCCCAGCATGTTTTAGGTCTTGCTCTGGCTCCCGTTTACGTCAGTGGAAGCAGGCTCTGTTGTCTTCCCAGCTAATCAACATGCAATCCTAGATTACATTACACAGCTCCTTGTCCAGGTTCCCAATTGCATACTTCTCTTCTTTGTAAAACTATTCCCACCTAATTGCAGTGAACCTTTAAGCAACTGCAGGTGCATTTATCTTAGCATTTTAGAGCTTTTGAAGCCTAGCTCCATTTATCATACTTCTTGGTTCATATAGTGGAGCCATCTCTGAGTGGGCAAATTAGATTCCTGCCTCATCTCCTTTTTTTTTTTCCATAATAAACTGCAATCAGAATTAGGTATTTACAATTTAGTAATCAAACACAAGTTAGATGTAAGCTAAATATCCTATAGCTATGCCTAGCAGTTACCTATGTGGAACTTTCTAGTAATTTTTTGTTACGTGCAATGTTCCTTAAAACTAGTAAACTTTCCAGCATAAGCATGGTTTACTTTCATGAAGTTCTTCAGAGACTTGCTTGACTTGAATACCTGAACAACACTAGTAACAGTAATAACAAGCAAGCAGCAGGTTTACAGCAGTTCTACTGCCTTTGATGTTGTCTTCTGGAGTGATATGTTTATGCAAAACCTTAAGTAAGTTATCTCCATGAACCCTACTTGGGGAAAAAAAAAAAAAACCTCCAGATTTGTTCTGGAGACAGTTTGAGTATTTGTTTTCAAGAGTGTGTTGATGGATTAAGGGAGAATGCAGGCAGGCCTTAACTGTCAATTGCCTGTTATCAAAAGAGCCTTGACTGAAAATGGAATATTTCTCAGAGCTGCAAGTGAAAACTGGATTAAAGACACATATGCTGTCTTTTTTCTTATACCTGTTGCACTTAGCAGCCATCCAGGTAACATTTTCCAAACACATTACTGTGTTTTCCTTCAAGTATTGACTCTCAGCCTTTGAATATTTTGCTGTGTGTGAAAAGGAGAGAACTGATAAAGAGCATCCGCATAAATGGATATTCTTCGTTGGAAATACTGCAATATTGGCTTTTCATATACTCATTGAACCTAGAGACATCACTGAAACATCCACTCCTCTGAAAGTCCAGGGTTGTTCCTGGTAGTGTATTTTCTAACATTTTTGCCCACTTCAATTTGCCTTTTTTTTTTTTTAATTCTGTCCAACTAAAAAGTACTGGTAGACATTAGCAGCAGGAAGTTTAAATTACCCATTTTCATTTTCATCTTTATTAGCGCATCACCCTAATTAGTTGCTTTCCATTTTCCATTGCTGTTGGTACTCTTCAAATGTTGTAAATGAGAATTTATTCCATCGCTGTTATTTAGCCTCATAAAGTGTCATCATCCGTGTTACCCTTTCTTCACGAGAAGCCAATTTCGGTGGCCTCTGATCCACATTCGGATTCTTTTTTTGATACTTTAGTTTCTGGTTGCCACAAAACCCAAACAGTGCCATATATCAAAGTCAAAATATCAAAGAAACACTTCTGAAAATTGCTTTAACTCTTAGATTTTAAAGTGAAAGTCTGAGTCAGATTCTATTTTGTCTTAACATTCATCTGCCCTGTCAAGGAATGAAAGGCCTTTTACTGCTTGACTCTTCGACAAATGTGAAATTTTGATGCCTCTGAGCCATGACTAACGTTCACCCAGGCATGATCTAGTCTTAGGCAACAGTTAGAAGCTTTAAAACACTAATTTTATTAGATTTTACTCCCCTAAAGTTTTTGTGGTACAGTTGCCCTTTATTTTAATTGTTTGCCTCAATAGTGTTCAGTAGAATGAAAGGTTTTATGCAAAGAGAACATGCATGAGGAATACTATGACTTGACCTGAAAGATTAATCCTGCCAAATATTAATTCAAGAGAAACCTGCTTGAAGTGTACTCAGAGAGAAATTTTATTGCTCCTCAAGGGAATTTAAAAGATGGCTATGACTAAAAATGCCTATGATGACTTTACAAATAGCTTTTCCAATCACATTGAGCAACCTTAGGTGTCCTAGCTAGCAACCTACAGGACTAAACCAAATTTTAATTATTTGAATGTCAGATTTGTGCACAAATGGGTATGTAATGTGGAAGGTCAGTGCCGAAACAGAAACTTCACGCTCTGTATGGCTTTAGGGATATATCTAGAACTTTCCAATTTACGGACATTTCTGTAGTTTGAGATAACGGCAGTTCTTTCCAAAGACCTAATTCCATGAAGTAATTGGTGTGTGCATTTCAGCTGAAGGATATTTTGGCATGAGGGCATCAGGTTGAATGTGCAGGATGTACATTAGCACTCGAACTGCTGATACTGTGGGGTTTTTGAGTCCTCTAGTTCCATTGTTAACGTTAACAGGATAATATAATACACTCTGAAACAAGAAAAGTCTGGAACTATAATTCATAGAACTACTATATTTAAAAGCCTGTAATGTTTTTTGTTTCTTGTTTTGCTCATGGTGACATATTCAGTATTTAAATACCAATTTCTTTTTATATTTCATTCTCATAGAGTATTTAGTGCACATGATTGACCAAATAACTATAACAAGGATTTGTTCCTTAATAAAAACCAGCTCTTTTATTTGTACTGTCCTAGCTCTGAAATACCTCTGTGGATTTCGAATTCTTTTGCCCTGCTGCAAACTGGAGACAAGTGCTATGGTTGGTTATTAAAGCTCAGAAGATTAGACTTTGATAATGGAAAAGTGGATAAAAATAGATCAGGACTTGACCTCTAGAAAGGAGCGGAAGATCCTGACAGAAAGAGGGAACTTATTTTCCACCAAAGCATGGTACTTGTGGTTTGCAGTAGGAATCGTGCATTGCAATGCTTTGCATACATGGTGAGGAGGTGAGACCGCATCAGGCGCCGGGGACAGACGTCCACCTGGATGCTCTCTGCAGCGCTCAGCACTTGCCCGCGTTAAATGGCGTTCCTGTGTGGACGTCCTGCAGCCCCAGGAAGCCCCAGGTTCCCCGAGCTGACGGACCAGCTCTAACAAAGCAGTGAATGGTGTATAAATAAGCTCTAACACTTACACGGCAGGTGAAAGATGGATGGAGTACTTGAAAGAAGGCTCTTGGAGACTCAGTGTGGTGTGAAAGATTGGAAAACCTATCCTGAGTATGTGCTTTGTACTGGCAGAAACAGGTGAGGCCCCCAAGGACTGTCAGACACCAAGTGATATATTAGCGTGAGGCTGCAGTGCTGCTCCTAATGTTTCCTTACCGAGTAGTGCCTTTGTGAGTATTGGAGGTGCCCTGACTATTGAGGTTTCTTCTTCTGTAAATGTATTTTTGCCGTAATGTAGAAGCCTCGCTGAGAAAGCACATCCAATTTCTATAACAGAACTATTAGAAAAGTTCTTACTATTCTTGAAGGTTACATGTTTTGAAATAACTTCTCCTATATGTTGGGCAAGCACCTCAGTGTGTTTTCAATGCAAAGTTATAACCACATGTGATCTCCCTAGATCATATGGCAAAAAAAGGTACTTCAGAAAACCTCAGTTCTAGAAAGCTCTGTGGAAAGCATAGAAATTTTCTCTTCATCGTTCCTAGCCCCATAGGTAGGCAGCTGGGTCAAATGTTGGAGTACCTAAAAATTGTGGATATGCTCCTCAGAGGTAATGAACACATGAATTATCTGCAGGAGGGGTATGTAAACAGTGGCAATGAAAGACTTTCAGTATTTCTTTCTCATCAGACTCCCACTTAGGGAACATAGTTCGTGACAGCCTGGCAGTCCCAGCTTATTACTGCTTTAGGGATACAGCTCCATTCATTTACATTTGCAAGTCTATGTCCACCAAGGAAAACATCTGGAAACTTATTTTGTTATTGTTTAATATGAAAGCTGAGTCACAATAAAGTAAAATAAAATGACAGCCTTTCACATGACATTCTTGTCACCAAAATAATATAACCCATGCAGTCAAGGACATTCCTGTTCTTTTTTTACATTCACTTGTGTTTTAAAAATTTGTTTGTAATTAGATTTGTCTGTGTTCTCTGTAAGCATAAAATATAAATATTAAATATAGTAGTTGTATACATCTAAAATAGGAAAAAGAATAATGCAAAACCAGTGACTTCCAACGCCACAGCTAGCAATCCATAAGTAGTAATTCTGTGTGAAAAGAGCGCCAGCAGTCAGTATTTCAGCCCATTTCCCTAATAAAACCAGCCTGTTTCTGCAGCACCTTCCAGGTGATCCGCGTGGGGATGTCAGTGCTGTACATTAAAGGTCCGCGCAGCTGGAGCCGCCTCTTTGATCCCCGCGCCAGCGCTTTGAGCGCGGCCGCAGCCCGGCTCGCGGTGGGGACGAGCCAGCGCTCCTCGCCAACCCGCGGGCCGGCCAGCCAGCTCTGCCCAAACACTCCCGCGCGCTTGGGGTTTGCACGTTCAAAGCCGTCCCAAACCTGCTTTCACTGTCACGGTTCAGGTCTCAGGGAATAAATAAATAAATAAACACACCTGAGAAATACATTTATTTTGTCACCGATAAGGACAGATGCTCTGCCACATTTCCAGGCTGATGGCGCAAGAGGTCGTCAGGGAGCTGTGCTCAAGTGTCTGGGAGACAGGGCCTGATTTCTGAGCACCCATAAAGCCCCTGAAGTCAGGGTCAAGTCTGCAAGCTTGAAAAAAATCAGAGAATTTATGTAGTTAATTACAAACTTGTGGGCTTGCATTTTTGCAAGCTTAGCCTGAGTTATAAATCTTCATTCTCTTCATCTCCCGATTATTCGTTCTAACATTAATTAGCCCATACCCTAGTAAACCCTAAATACTTTCTTCTGCACGAGAGTTAAAGTATCAGTTCCTTGCTGGAATATAGTGTGTGATTAGAATGAAAGTGCCTTCTTCTACTCTTTCATTATTTTCCAATACATCTGATGAAAACATTCCAGAGTTATATAGACGTATTTAGCAGCTGTCTCGTTTTTACCTAGACTGTGAGGTATAAATTGAATTTAGTGCTTTTTCTCCTAGAGCAAGTATGTGTTTGGCGATTAGACAACGGCAAAGGTGTTTCTACTCTGTCACAAATGTTTTTCGTTTTTTAAAATTTCTGAATTATTTAATTTCTTTTTGTTTTGTATGTTATATTATGGCTGATTTAGGAGCAATGACAATATTTTTTATTTTGTAGTGTAAGTACAAGAATAATGTGGGAATTTTAATTTAAATAACTAAGGCGAGATATCATGTCAGTTATTTGAATTTGAAAGACTATTTTGGAAATTGAGTTGCCTAAATCATTAGTTGCCCAGTACACATTGGCCACAAAACGATTTGCAGAGCAGCTTCTGAGGGAGAAAGATGGTGAGTCCAGAGATAGGTGAACTTGCTTTCAGAAGGTGTTGGGGGAGTGCACTGTGGCAGATATATTCTGTGCCAGTAAAATGAACTACTAGAGGAATCCTGGAAACTTATCCTGGAAGCCTGATGAAGTCTTATCGTTTTTATGCTCACTTCTGAGGTTGTCTTGAACTGCCATAATAATAGATTGCTAGTGCAGAAAATTAACGAGTGTGGTTACATGTGCAACAGTTGAAGAAAAGCTGACAAATGAGGGCTTGGACTGTTTAAAAGACATCTGTTAAGGATGTCAGTAATGCGAAAGGTGTAAGGGACAAGAATGAAGTTTACAGCTAGACTGAGGGAGGGACATGAGAAGCCGTAGAAGCACATTCTGGAAAGGTAATAGAGTGTTGAACTTAAGAGTTAAAACAAAAAGGGCATGTGGCCAACTCCCCACTTCCCCAAATGCATACAAACCCTATACATGTCAGTATACCAACATGAGATGTGTAAAGGAAAATATAGGTGACCTGAAATTCTTGGCACAGAAAGAGATCTCGACAAAGTGGCCATTACAGAAGAATGCTGGAATGACAAAAATCAATGGGAGAGTGTAATACCTGGCTATAAACTGAACAGGAAGGACAGATTAGGTCATAGAGCTGAGGGAGCAGTATTAGGGCTACACTGGTGAGCCTTCTGATCAGGAAACGGATATTGAGTCCAAAATGTTGAAGGAGATCAAAGAATCAGCTAAGTCTAATGAGGCAGTAATAATGGGTGACTTCAACTACCTTCAGCTGGTCAAATGTCACAGTGGGATAAGGCAGAAGGGAAGCAATTTCTCATCCCTTAGAGTGATTGCCTTTTTGGAACAGGCCCTTCTAGAGTGTGCAAGCTGAAGGGCAATTCTCAACTTTAGTGACTACAGGAATGCAGGTGAGAAATGCTGAAGTTCTCTATGAAGGCAGCCCTTTTAAGGTTAAAGTCATGGCTGCTGTTTAACTTAAACTCAGCACTGGAGTGCTGAGTGCAAACACCTAGAAATATGTTTACAGAACTACTATAAGACTGGAAGATTTAAAAACTCTATTTAGACAAAAGATACCAGATAAGAATTATGTGAATTAAATCTTAGGAATCAATATGGAATCCAACGGACATACTCTGTAACACAACAACACATAGGCACAGCAACCAAGAGAGTCGGAAAGTAAAAACTATGGTTACAAGATTCAGGGTATTTTTTGCAAAGATATATGTTCAAGAATTAAAATATGCTCACAAGGGTGTCCTTAAAAATAAATATTGCCTACAATGTGTACTTGAAAAGCATGTGGTGCTATGGCATAAGAACTTAAAGTTGTCAGCTTACTCCCACAAAAGGAAAGAAAAATCTTACCAGAGCAAATAGTCTGCAAGACAGTCATTTAGACCACTGGGCCGTCAGAAATCAGTTATGGAGTATAAGGACATTCCTGTGAACTGTGGTTTTCTGTAGGTGGATTCGTTTAGCATCACAGATTTGGTGCTAGGGAGATAATGGGCTGTATTATACTGATATGTCAGAATAGGAGGAGCAAGAGTAAGGAGAATAATTGAGAAGCAGCCAGAAACAAAAGCAGATTTCATCCATTCAAAAAATATGTAAAGAACTTTAATTATGTTAAAGTTAGATGCTGTTCCAGCATGAAAGGGTGAGATACTTCAAACACAAGAGATAGATATAGGTAAAGTGATGACAGATGTGTTTCATCAATACAAATACCTCTATGCCTCCTCATATGGTAGAAAGAATATATTGCCTTGCTGCTGTGAGCACGTGACATTAGAAGCTATGTTTGGAAATAGAAGAATACATTTATTAGAGATAGAAAAGAACTTTCATATGCATCAAGACTTGAAAATATTAGAAATGGTGCATTAGAAGGGGGAGGGATATAGCCCTCTTGTGCAAAACATTTTTGTTTCTTGACACTATTCTAATAATACAAGCCCAAGCAGGCATGGAACAGATATACCTTTGACATCCTTTTCAAATTTCAAGGGAGCTAGGATCTTATTATCTGGAAGGAGTTTAGCATGTGGGATACCACTGAATGTGGCATTCTTTGCACAACAGGCATTGTTACTTGTTTAGTGGATGATTATGGTCATGGCTTTCTGTTCAGCATATACAAGAAAAACAACATTTTTATTTTCTTGTGGCTTTGGAGGCGCGAGTGGTAATTACATTTACCAACAGCCAGTTATCTTGTGGCTACAGAAATATGGAAAAGATGGTTGCATCATTTCCGTAGTGGCCCTGAAAATCCCTTCTGCTAAGCTTTAGATGGCAACGGGAGAGGTGCTATCTGTGCAAGTGTGGATTTGGGATGCATGGAGACTTTTAAAAGAAAGCACGCAGAATGCTCTGGAAACCTTGATAGTGGGTCTGAGGGAAGTTATATTGCCATGGATAATCAGTTACATGCATAAGCACTTAACATTACAGTAGCAAGGAACTGATAAGATATAAAATAAACCTTATCATAATTACAGAATTTGCCATATGTTTACAAGGTGGGCAAACACCCTGTTACCTGTGTGAAAAAAATAGAAATAATGTTTCTGATACTCTCCTACATGCCCTTTGTACCACTTTATCAGTCATAAAGTATTTTGGGTGTACTTTAGATAAGAGAACCTTCCTTTGTGGAAGGACGAGAGGAAGGGGAACGCTTGTTAGTGAACAGCATGCTTTTACTGTTAATTTACTGTGAAATTTACTGTTTATCAACTGTGCTTTAAATATATAAATGTGTAGATATACACACACGTATCTCAAAGGAAACCACTATTGCACTAATGGTCTGTATACCTTATTATCTTAAGGAGCAATAATGCAGTCACAGCAGAATAAAAGTTTTATTTTTTTGTTGAATGATCTGTGAAAGTTGAAAAAGTGTCCTCCACTACTGTGTGTACTGCATGATCTTGTAAAGGAAGTGTCTTAACTCCCAAGACGTAAAGGCCCGTATTTTAATCTAGATTTTGAATTTTAAAAGACGTTTACGCAAAGATCAAATTTTCTATAACCACGTTCTATCTTATTTCATAATCAAATTTATTTTAAACTTAGTTTTTCTGCCCTATATGTCAGTTAATTTTTAATTGAGCAATAAAAATAAATGTGTTAAAATGAACGCACTGGCTAGTAACACAGATATTAATGCAGAAAAGTAATGTCAATCAAAGTAATTGTTTTGAACAAGGTGAGAATACAAAAAATAACTAGATTTAGTTATTTGATTGTCCTTATGAAAATAGTTAGGGGATTTTAACTCTGTCTATTATAAATATTTTAGCTACTTTTTAACTTATAGTTAGTAATAACATTGGGGAAAATGGCAAGATTAATCTTCAAGGTTATTATATCTGGATTACTTTGAGCTCCATAGCAGCTGATATAAGTATCCCCCATAGTTCTCATGACAAGCTAAGAGGAAACAATGAAACAACTGAGAATACACATGATGAAATATATTAAATTACGCTTGTTTTACATTACACAAATAAAAGAGTAATTTCTTTGCCTAAAATCTGTATGGACTTACTTTCCTATAATAGTGGGAAAAAAGTATAGTAGTAATTAAATTCTTTTATTCTCTGATGTTAAAATACAAAATTATATGATAAGTTCTATTTGTTGTAGTTTGAGTAATCATGCAATAATCTATACTTGCTAAAATGTACTAGCTCCCATCATTTTTATCCATCGCTAAATAATACTTTCATTTTTTAACACGGACAAGTCTAATACTGTCCATATATGCAAATCTGTTCCAAAGTGGAGTTATAGAAATTGATGATAGAACAGGAAAGGAAGAGATGTGGATGGAGGAATTGTGTTAACACAAGACACAATTAAGAAAAGTCCTATCTTCTACTGAAGTCTGAAGGATGCAGAGATTTTTTGACTATTTCTTCTTTTATACCTTTTTTTCCTTGAAAATAACACTTTTCCTTTAGAGTACTAAGAGTCATAAGTTATAAATGGAGAGAGAAAAAAAAGTCCAGCTTTAACATGACTCAGTGGAACAAGGCAGTTAGTGCTATCATTGACAGTAAACTTAAAAATGATGAAATTAGTTTTTGTTTTATCAACCTGCAGACAGATAGAAGAGATTTCTGCTTTAATTTAGAAGATGGATGTGTTTTGATTAGAATGAAATAGCATGAGAAGATTATTACTGGAAGGCAGCAGACTGTACTTCTGATTCCCATACAATGGTTTAATTCTAATGAGTATAGAACACCACCCAAACCCTAACCTAAGTCACACAATCTCCAAAAGTAATAGATAATGCAGGAACAGAATATTTCTAGCCTGGAAAGTGAATTATATGTTAAAAAAAAATTAAAAACTAATTCTCTACTGATAGCCACCATCTTTATATGATGATTTTGATTGATTAGTTTCTTGAGCTAAGGTGATTACAAAGGCGATGGAGGGCTCCACCACAGCAGAAGGGTCATGGTAATTCGTGGAGTGAAAGATAATGGAAGAGAACGCATTCAATTCCCATCTCAATATTACTTCAAACTTTCCTTGCCTTTGATGAGAATGAATGTAATTGTTGCTGTCTTCCAATGGTTAGAGTGCGATAGTTGTATGTGTTTCCTTCAGTACTCTTAGAACACGCAGAAGAGTCAATGAAGATTCTTTTCTTTTCCTTTTTTTTTTCCTCTTTTTTCAGAATACTAATACTAGGACACACAAAACAGGAAATTACATGATTCTTTGAAATGATATTGCTGATATGGGGAAAAATCAATTAGTGACCTGAATTATTGCTTGGACATTAATTATAAGCATTGAATCTGTCCAAAGAAAAGATGGACTTGAACATAGTAGTATAGAATTAATAACTGTGGAAAATAAACATAACAGTAATAGCAATTTCAGTACATTGGACAAAACTATCTGAGAAGAAAAATGAACACCATTCTTACATGAAGATGAAATTTGATTGTATCTTCAGCAATTATTTTAAAAAGAAAACAGAAATTTCAATGATGATCCTTTGATTAAAGATACTGAAGTTGTTTCTTAGCTCATTCTGTAAAGAAAAAGAAAATGTAATCTTGAGTCTAATAAAGGCGAATCTTTGAGATTCGATATATGCAGATATGAGACAATTATGCAGACAGATATGCTGTCTGCACTATCAGCATAAAATTTTGAGATGTAAAACCCACCAAGTCATGAATACTGTGGAAACCTGATTAGTTCTCAGAGAATCTGTATTTCTTTCTGTAACCAAATCTTGCCACTTTTAGACACAGCCTTTAATTCTTCATCTAAAGAAATGCACAGCACCTGAGTGTCCTATTGGTTTCCAGTTCTGATAGGCATGTTTTCTCGTATGCGAATTTTAATTAACTAATAGTTAAATAATTAAAAAAAATACAAGAGAGCTCCATATAAAGAAGTTATGGATAAAGAAAGCCAGAGTTTCAAGACTAAGAGTAGAAACGGGAAGTTTCTAAATATGGGTTAAACCAAGCAATTATATTTTCCTATTCTGTCAGTTGGAAAAAAACATTGAGTGTCCCAGTTGAATGTCTACCAAACTTGGCTTTGTTCTTCTGAAAGAGAAATAGAACAAATGATTTGATACAGTGCCCAACTATTAGACCAGTGAACAGACTTTCCTTCATCAGCATCTTTTATCAGAAATGCCTGAATTTCTAAATGTCAGTTAAATAGACTTACCCCAAAAGCCAAGAGAAGGTTGACCTGACCTTTTGACACCACCTGTTCAGGAACGGGATTTTCTTAAGCGTGCTCTTCTGTACAGATAAAAGGTTCATAAAATCTGACCTGCAAAGAATGGTTAAAGGAATTAGATTTGTTTAGTCTAGAAAAGAGCAGACTGAGGGAGGATGTGATTACAATCTTCCAGAATGTAAAAGAATGTTATAAAGATGCTAGTGATCACTTTTCTCTGTCCAGTTGGGGAAAAGACAAGAAGAAGGATGTTTAATATAAAGGAAAGATGTTTAGATTATGTATTAGGAGAAGAATTTCTAATGATAAGATAGAAAATATGGACAAAAACTACATAGGAAAATTGTCTTATCATTTACAGGAAATTTTCAAGAATAATTAGACCAATGCTTGTCATTAATAGTTTGGATAGCTACCTTTCATGATGCTAGATGATTAGGTAGGTGTCATAGGTAATGGCTCTTGAGTCATTTTCCCACTCTTGTATTTCTGTTTCTGTAGCTGTTACAATTGGCAAGGTGGTGTAATTTCAGGCATTTGGAAATAAAAATAATTAGGTAATGGGAGGCTTTTGATCTGTATATGATACTTCAGCAAAAGAAAAAAAAATACCAAAAATCAGACTATATGATAAAGATAAACATCAGATGAATGACAGAATAATTAGATGAGGAAACAAAAAAAAATGCACATGGGATCCAGAATTAGGAAGAGCACAACTCACTAAGAGCTTTTGGTCTTTTGCTTCAGAATGTTGCATTATACATTTTTTTTTTTTCTGGTTAAGGATAATAATAATTTAAAAAAGGAAATTGTGATAAATAATCATCCTACAGATATATTCACTGCTGAGTTATGGCAAACCCATTTAAAAGAACAATACGGCACAATTTTGATGGTATTTTCCAAATGTTCCTAAGACCTACTAGGAAAACACTGTATACTGTGATCCAGTCTATGTTCAAAACCAGCTGAGTAACAGAGAAAAAAATTAGAGAACGTGAGCTAAATCTAGATCTTGAAAATCATACTGCAGATTAAAAATGAAAGTGGGTGAAGATTTTAGCTCTTATTCCATGTTGGTACCAGTTGTCTGTTTGTGGTTTGAAAGCATGACGTGCTTGGAGCTTGATTGTGATTGATGTTGACTGGGGAGCTTAGAGATACGCTAGAAGTGTAAAGGCATCTATTTATATGTGTGTGGAGTAGGCATCAAACATCAGGATGTTAATTTTGTAAAGAAGGCAAATTACTTGTCATGTTATTTAAAAAAAAAGTTCTCATGTTTTCCTCTTATGTGTAAAAACTGGTTATATTTTTTGCTTACCTATTTATTTTTATTTTGTAGGTGCTGCACAATGGACTTGTCATGGAAATGAATCATCCAACAGCTGGGAGGATAGCTGTTCCAGGTTAAGTATTTATTTATTTATTTCTAATGGTACTTGAAACTAAATGCTGAATGACATCCTGAGTAGTTCTGGAACTCAGCTGAGGACATGACACATCTTCACTTTTCACTCAAATGAACAAAAGCTTAACCGGGAAGACATTTGTGCTCATATTCATTCTGGTAGCAGAAAAATGGGTTAAAATGTGCATAGAATAGCTTCTTCTTTTCATCGGTCAGTTGTCACAAAACATGAACATGGTTTTGATAATATTTGCAAACTCCCACTGATAGAAATATTAGTGCTAAATCATCTACATGAATATGTGTGTCTGTTTTTGATTTAGGCCGGTTTTGAAAGTTACACTGACCTCTTCTAGAGACATTTCTGTTGTAAAAATAGAAAAAGATGAAAGAGAAGGAAGAGAAGGGAACTGAAGGATTCTTCACAATATTTTTATTTAATGAAAAGGTACAAAAAGTTCTGCAGTGTTGTAGCCTTAAGTCACTATTTTGAATTTCTGAAGAACTTAGAAGTAATAACCAGTCTCTCCTCTTTTACACTTACAGTGGATCAGGGCTTAGAACTGGTGTAGCTTTACTTGGAGTCAGTGATGAAATGGGGATAGGTTTGTCCAGAGCTGTTATGAAAATTCTCATTTAGAGCCTCACATTTGGCTCTGCTTTGAGCACTGAGCTGTACCTTATTCTCTCTAAGCTATTTGGTCAACTTCTTTTCTGCCTCTTTATGCTTTTCTCTCTCCCAAGCCACATGCAGAATTATTTCCTCTCTTGTTCAGAGCACCATGTCGTTTTTATTTTTAAAACATCTTCTCCTTACATAGTGACTTTCCGTGCCAAATTCCACCCTCTGACACAGCATCCAGTTGTCATCAATTTTGGTTGACTTGAGCACATGTAGTGGTAAGAAGAATTTGACCCATAAAATTTATCTTAATTTGCACATCCTGGAATCACACTGGGATGCAGAAAGAATTATTTGAAAGAAATCAATCCCAGATTAGATCATGTTTTTCTGCATGAAGAGAGGGGGTGTTCTGTGTGCGTGTATGTGTGTGCCTCTCTATCACAGTTTGCATTCCACATTTGGTCTCACCAGGCTTGGAAGTTTGGGTGACTGGATTCAGAAATGCTTCTCTGATTTAGATGCACGTATCTGGAAATAGTAATCCGTATGTTTTAGCTTGTAACAAAAAAAAGTAATCCTCGTTTATTTATCCAAAGTGGAAACTAACAAGAGTAGTGATTTAATTCTCTATAAAGAGGTGGGTAGAAAAGCCTTGCAGATGGCAGAAAAAGTGTGTATGGTTTCCGTGTTGCATACAATGTATAATCTATCTTGGAGAAAGCAAATACTCCTTAAGGGGATAGGTTAAACTGCAAGAAGAGGAAGGAGATGAAAGGAATGTTCTAATGTCTGTCAGCAGCGATAGAGAGTATTGGCAAGAGAGTGAGATTTTACATAGGTAAGCCACAGTACTTACCAAATCCTTGGTTATTTTTTATTTTATTAAAACTCCAAACCAGTGACACTGCACTGAACTGAAATAAATCATTGTAATCTCTTATGGTTTGCCATTTAGATGGGCTTCTATGAAGAGCTTGTTGTATTGAAGCAGATGGCTGAAATGATTATTGGATATTTGAGCAGGAAAAGGAGAATTCCTTTCTTTCCTAGCATGGAAAGATAGGGATGGGAGAGCCAAGGGAGTGCAGGATGAAGGATATTTGTTCAGTGTGAGCAGAATGGGCCTATTGATATTGGTAGAAAAGAGCTACGTTACCTTGTCCCAAAATCAGAGTGTGTAAAGAGTTTGGCTACTGTTTATGGTAGATAATGGAAGTATCCTGGAGCTGTCCTTGTCAAAGATGTATCTGAAGAGTACAGAGGAGGGTGTGTGCAGAAGACCTCCAGCAGATCTAGAACAACTTCTCAGTGCTCTGTATAGTAACAATAGTAACAACTTGTTTTCAAGGTGATTATATTAAAATATTAGGTACAGAACAGCTTTATTAAGCTCTCAGTTTCTAGCTCAGGGTTCCTTAATAAAGATATTAATGTGAATGTTGAACAGAATAAAAATGTCTGTGTGAATACACTGCAGAGACTATGATCCCAAGATAAACTGGGTGGCTGTTATTTCTTATCCATATAAGCCAGATTTTAATGTGTCTTTTAGTAATTGAATTGGACATCACACTTGAGGCTCTTCACAGAGGTCAGAGTTTGTGTTGCCAAGTTGTGAGTGCAACAACATCCATTTACTGAGTGTGAGCATGCTGGCAGATTTCAGCCCTGAAGATCATGGTTGACCTCTGTTGTAATGGTTTGGACTAGTCCTTCCTGCAGGCATAACCCCACTTTGGAAATGGGTTCCAATCTCTATATGAATCCTTATTTGTAGATTCTGCCTCTGTTGATATTCTGAGGGATTTCTTCATTGACTTAATGTTGCCTACATTTTTAACATTGACCTTGTTGATTCATAGCCCCGCCCTTGCCTTGAATACGTTTTGAATACTCCCTATGCATTTACTGATTTTGGTTCCTTCCACACCTAATTAATGCTTTCCTCCTTACCCGTGTGTGTGTATATATATTTTTTTAATTTCCAACCATAAATATACTGTGTGCCAATGACTGAAGGCAGGCAGACCCTAAGGTACCCAACAGTTCTAGAATCAGAGCGGTTACATTCTTACATATGTTTTTCATATATACCTAGATATTTCTATTACTTTTTTTTAAAAAAAAAAGATGTGTGCACCTAGGTATTGATATTAGGAGAAATACTAATCTAGGATTTTGATTTTCTTTTGCTTCTATTATTCACTAGAACTTATGTTTGCATATATGATTCTATGAACTGCTCTTACTCAGATAGGTAGACTCAAGGGCATATGTGAAAAAGAGGGAGTTTTTTCAGTCTAAGTGAAGTGTGACCATATGAAAGACTGTTAAGACCACTTCTAATAAAAATGTGCTTCTCTGGGAGCTGATTAGTGTATTTTTCCACATATTTCATTCAGCCTGCTCATATTAGGCAATGGTTCTAGAGCTGACCTTGGGCATGGTGGCTTGGCACAGAGTGTTTTGTAAAAATGTGAGAGCTCCTTGCTCAAGCTGTGGAAGGACAGCATGGGGATGCACTCACCATTCGTTGCAGGACTAATCTATTGGATTGCAGGACCACGAGGCTGCTCAGGCTCTGATCATTATTCAGGGAAGGAAGGGCCCCCCCAGTGGTTGGGGACTTGACCTTCTGCGCCAAGAGAGCCTGAGGTCCCAGCGCTTGTTAAGCCTGAAGAAGGGATGGCTTCTGGCAGCAGCTCTCCAGGGCCAATAGGAAGGGCACTGAGGAGAAAGAGACAGACTCTTCATAATGTTGCATGGTGGGAGGATGAGATAGACTATGGGCATAAGTTGAAACAAGACGCTAGATATAAGGAGGAACTTCTTCACCTTGAGAACACTGAGGTGCTCTCAAGGTGCGAAGCAGGTTGCTCAGAAAGGTTGTGCCAGCTCAGTCCTTGGACACTGTCAAGAAACTGCTGGAGAAAGCTCTGGGCAACCTGATGTGAGCTCAGAGCTGACCCAGCTTTGATGAGGAGGAGGTTGCATGGGAAAACTTCTGAGGTCCCTTCCAACTTGGCTCATGTCATGATTCTGTGATTAGCCTCAGCATTTCCTCTCTCATCTCTATTGTGCTTATCCCTTTCAGTGGAGATCTGGAAGAGGAACAGTACATTTTTAAGAAAATGAGAAACATAGACCACAAAAAGTACTTTTGAGGGCAAGAAAATGATAGAGGAGCAATATTTTATAGAGCGCCAGATTGCAGATGGTGCTGAATGCTGCAGAGGCAGTACAATTAAGTGAAGGGACAAAATTTCAAGAAGCTTTAGCATGTGGAATAATTCTGAACTCCTCTGCCAAAGAGTAATGGACTTTTCCAAACAGCAGGAGCATGTGGGTTTCCGGGAACCACTGAGTAATTCATTCTGAATTGCAGTGTGGAGTATAATAGATACCTACCCATTTCAATTTATAGAGAACGCTAATGGCTATGATGCAATCTTGCCCAAGCCTTTCCTATTATCATATATTTTATGTCGAATTTAGAACATGCAAAAATATTCCTAACATTTGCATTATTGAGCTTTTAAAAGTTGACTGTTTTGTTTTATAGTCAAAAAAGTGTTTGTAATATATTTAAAAAAAACATGCATTCAGTTTTTCTTAACAGACCAAATCTCATAGAATTTACTAATTACCTAATTACTAGCAGGAACCCTTTGTGAAATAAACCCCACTTAGACCACTTCTAAAGCTTAACAAATTGAGATTTGGATGCAAGCCTATGCTTTGGAATCATCTCTAATCAAATAGGAAACAATGTGTCTGTGGAAACCAGATAAAACACCTATTCCAGACAAAATGACTATTCTTAGCTTTGATTGTGTTCCTATTTATGTTCTTCTCATCCCCGTTTCCTGAGTTGGTAAGCACTATTTCTGTCCCTTAGCCCACGATCTGCACTAAGTGCCTCCTTATTACTCGGAAAGAGCAATGTCATACCTGCCCTCGTGACTTCCCTCAATGCTCTGAGACAAAGTGTTTGGGGGACTAATCTAGGCTTAGAATTCCTCTCTGGCATAGTTTTCTTGGACTGAATTCAGGCAATCTATGTTAATTAATCAACGTGCTCAAGAGAACCCCCCCTTTTCCCGATCTTCTCCTGTCGCTGTATATTACAAATATACTACTGAAACAGGAAAGAATTTTTTTTTTCTTTGAGATAGGGTTTTCCTGTTGCATGATTCATTAAACGGTGTCATGGTTCCATGGAGACCAATTGCTATCAATCTCTTAGAGGAATGGTTTTAAGTCCTCGAGGCAAGAAATCTAGTAAGACTTCCTTACTATGCCATAGACTGCTTCCTTAATCTCAGACAAAACATTTAACTGACCTTCCTAATAGCTTGTTGCTATTCTGATCTTAATTAGTATTTTAAAAACATTTTGAGTTCTTAGGGAAGGAATTTCACATAAAAAATGTATTTATATTTATTATATGTGTATTTGTACTTATTTTTACCATGTACAGGGAAGGCTGATTTTAGAGGTGAAAACAACAGAGGGGTTTCAATATGTTTGCTCAGTATATTTCAATACAGGGAGCATATATTGCTGTTAAACATACATACCATCCAGTTTTGTTCATTTGCTGTGAGTCAAGTGGGGGAGCTTCAGGAGGACAAGATACATGGCAGAAAAAGGCGTCCTTCTGCATTAAGGGAGCATGCAGGAAATTAAGGACGTCTGTACTACAATCCATCGTTTCCTGCAGTTAGGAGATCCCACAATACAGGAAAAACAACAACAAAATAAAAAATCTCGACTTTTTTTATTCTTTTTTTTTTTCCCCAAGAACCTCTGCCTGAACTTCTGATCCTGTCTGCTTCTCATCAGACATTTTTCTCATATGTGTGCGTGTGTGTGTGTGCATGCATGTGCATGGCTGATGTTGATTGAAAAATTTTAATTTCACTTCAGTATTTATGGGACGTTGGAGACAAACAGCTTCACCGGTATTACCGTTACCTCATTCGCCTTTTTTAGTCATCAAGGCTGACTGTTTATGTCTTTTACATTCACTGAGCTGATTTCAATTTTGAGGAATTCAGGACCATTACAGGAACTCAACAGAAATGATGTATGACAACTCACTTAGCTATCCTGAAAATACTTAAAAAAAATAATAAATATATAAACAATGTACTAGTACTGATTGCAAAAGCAGAAAAGAGATGGTGGGAATAGTAAGGAATATGTTATAAGCTTCAGGATTATGTAGAACAGGCTAGTGCATTTTTAAAAATGTAGATATCTTAATTTGGAATCTTTTAAGATTCCTTTTACAGCAAAACATTAATTGCAAGCCTTTTCATATTATTTCTTCTCTGCCATATGTTTCCAGAGTGTTTTTCTGCCAGATATTTTAAAATTTGTTATACTTCCTAAAGTGACTTTAGTGCCACAGGTAGTACTTTTAAAGTTAGAACTTTAAAGAAGAAAAGCCGACTTTCTCTTTGCTGGTTCTGTGAACTTGGTTATTGGGGGACACTGGGAAATGGTCCCTCTTTTCCAGCAGACCTGGATTAACTGCACGTGTGTCCTGCTGTCATTCCCGTGCCGGCTGGAACAAGCAGCCCTGCGGCGTTAGTCAGACCCCGGCTCCTTCCGACTCGTGTTAAGAGGGATCTCCACTGGGATCGCCTCCCTGGGGACCCCAGGGTTTTTTAGTCTCTCTCTACGTTGTGTGTGTACACAGCAATCAAAGGTGTTTTTCTTGCAGACAAAGTTTCTTTCCAATGACATATTGAGAGGTGAAATAAAAATATTTCAGTGGACAAGTAAGGACATATGCCCACTCTGTATGTAATATAATTAAGCAAAATTTTGGATGAAGTTTGGCTGGATAGTAGTCGGCGTTTATACATCTACATTTTATTTTCCTCCATGTGTACTAAGGCATACTATGATTTGCTTTAAATTAGAGGCAGTAGATTCTTCTGGAGGGGAAACTTAAAGATGCTGTTACATATGAAAATAATATTTTTTTGAAGTACTACTTGAACATCTAGATAAAACTAATTGATTTCCCACCATTGATGACAGTCCTAGAATACAGTTTTACTTAGAAAGAAAATAATTATTTTATTTCTCTATTCAAATGAATTTCTCACTTTCTTTTCTATATAAGTAACAGTAACCTAGAAAGTACTTGTTTGCCCCTCACTCTAACAAGCACAGCCAGGTGCTCACACAGTTCAGGGTGTGTGATTGTAAAGATATATCTGCATGCCTCGGGTGCATTGTAAAACAGCCAAATTACTTCAACACCCATAAATTGTAAGTATATCTTTATGATCTTTAATAATTATTGGATAAGAAAAGGAATCCACTGTCAGCTAAAAAGTTTGGCTTCATTAAATGTAAAAATATGTTTTAAACATTTAGACAATTTTACTTAATCCCTAGGATACTGAGTTTATTAATCTACATTTGTATTTCTGACATATCCTCTTGACCCAAGCCCTGCTATATGTGAACCTGGATTGAGAAAGTTTGTGGTCAGCAGTGACCATTAGACCATACAGTTTGACTTTCACTCCTTTACTGCTTTCAGATACATTTTGACTAAAGCGGGTCTTATTCAGAAAGTTGACAGTTCTAAATTAAAATCCTCAAGAGATGGAAAATTTCATCAAATCTGTGCCAGTTTCTTCAATGACTAATTCAGTTCATTATTAAAAATCCATGCCCTATTTCTAATCTGAATTTACCTCTTTTTTTAATTTAATAATTTTTTCATGTCTTTCTCCCATGTGTTAGAGCTTTAATTACTTTTTTCTCCTATTGAAAGTACTTACATGATAGAAATAGCATCTAGACTTCTTGATAAACTATGTAGAGTGATTTGACCAGGTAGTGTGTGTTAGCAGAGTACCCTGTACTCTACAGGTAATATGTGTAAGCACCTTTGCAATCCTGTCTCTTCTACAGTCTATATACAGCACCTTTACAGGAAAAAAATGCAGGTGTTAGAGAATATTAATGGAATAGTATATTTTACTATAGAAAGAAAGAAGTTGTTGTTAGAAAGATGTAGAACAAGAATCACCTTAGGAGTCGATGTATTCAGTGTGGTCAAATACATCAAGGCCTGGGATAGAGAGCAGAATAACTGCTTTCCCTGTGGTTCAACTACATGCATCTATGTGCATGCAATTATATATTTTTATTTTTATTTTCTTATCAGAAGCTGATTTTAAAACTTTGTTTTAAAAATTATAAACTATAAAATAGCTTAAAAAATAAAATAATTTGTCTTGAAATAATTTGTCTTGAAATTATTTCAATTCTAGCTGAAATATTTCCCATGAGCCAGCTGCTTTAGGGATCAGTGTGAATTTTTCTGTGTGTTATTCATTGTAACCTCTCAGTCATCTATGCTTTCCAGGTACCCGTAGTGACCACGTTTCTCAGCAGGATCTGCTTGCACTGTGCGCTATCCCTATGGCCTCAGGGGCATTAAGAGCAGATCTGGAGCAGTCTCCTCCAGTTTCCTCTTGCTGTCTTTGGTCTAGTCTACCCAAATTTGGTTTAGTAATCTATTTTTCTTCTGTCTGTAGCAGATAGTCTCCTTGAGTTGTTTATATTTTTAGCTTTAGATGGGAAGATGAACATTTTGAATTTAAAAAAAAAAAGTCATCCTTTTAAATGTGCATTTCCCTCTTGACCTCCATTATTTCCTTCTTGATCTCTATTTCAGGCCCAAGTCCTAAGGTGAGACAACCAGCACATTTACCACACCTCTTACCACATTTCTTTGTAAATGACAGCAAGCACATTGGCTGCACTCTTTGGAGGAACCTCTCATCCTACTAATGCACAGTTTTGGCATTAGATGGGGAAGTTTAAACCAAAATAAATTGATCTTGATATAGTTTCATTGAGCCAATCAGTAATAATCCAGTCAAAACTCAGCCTCACAACTACCTTATTTAACACTTTCAAAATCCCTTCCAAACCTCTGCCTTCATTCATTTCTTAGCTTCTTGCTTCAAGCATTTAGCAGAGGTTTTAAAGAAAAGAGGAGAGGAAAGGAAATGTCTCAGTGGTGGAAAGAAAGAAAATTCACCTTCAAAATCCTTCTTGAAAAGAAGCCAGGTTCTGCCTTCTACTTGAGGTCTGATGACTGGCACAGTTGGGACTGTAGCTGTCACTGAAACACAAGCACCAGAGTCTGGATTAAAGGTTCCCATGTTGTTTTCTGTCCCTGGGGTGAACAGTCCTGTCACTCCTACCCAACTCAGACAGAGGAACAAGTGTTCCTGATGTTGTGCCCTGTCCAGGCATATGGTAACAGAGTTGAGGACACCTTCATCAGCACCAAGTCATACAAAATTCTTGCTGTTCTTCCACTGAAATATTGTAATACCATGATGGTACCATTGTACTCTTTCGTACTCCCTTACTCTTTCATAATCTTTTTTGTAATCTTTTAAATGAACTTGACTCAGCTGTACTGCTTTACAAGCCTCCTATCTGATTATGGGGAAGTCCCTTGGTCCTGAAACTATATTTCTTCAGGAAATAAAGATAATAGAACTTGCATGTATTGGCAGAGCATCAATATGTTCAGAGTTGCTCAGACTCTAATGACAAGAGAAAACTTGATTGCTTTCTGTGGTGCTTTTGGAAGAAGGAAGTGGGTAGAAGTGAGAGACAAAATAAGGCTTGTGGATATAGGTTTTACAGTTCAGCTGAGGGGAGACTACTATCAATATATAACATGTATCCATTATGCTTTGGTATATCTTTATATATTTAACTTTTTATCCATACCTCCTGAAGTTGGATGTGTTTAACAGTTAGCTCAATTGCTGCAAACTTGTGATTATTTTTGCTGCTCTTCTTTGTACTTCCCAGAGTTATTTCTGCCCATAAACAATTCTCACGTTGCATCCAAATCTCTTTTAAAAGAGCAGTATTGCGTAGCTTGGAGGTTTGAGGTATCTGCATAGGCAGTAAAAATTGCATTGATCTATTTATCTGTCATGTTGCATTTCAAACTCATGTCTACTTTGCTTTCCAATTTCTTCCTGAAGAGTGTGTTGGTGTGACTGTTCCCAGATCTCTCCTTCCATCTGAGTGTCTGTGTTTCAAATTAGTTTTCTTCAGATACATTTTTTTCTCTTAATATGAGTAGAAGAGAGAGCAATTGGAAAGCAAGTCTTTCATGCTTCTTGTCTCACAAGATCGTGAGATCCCGTTACATGGTCAGTGCAGACAGAGTTTGATTGGGCCTCTTTACCTACCCCAGAGCTGATGTTCAGTGTTAGGATACCTCTTCACACCAGCAGATCTGCTTTACATAAATCTCTGCTTCAAAACAAGCAGAGTGATTTGGATTTGAGACTTATATGTTCCAAATGGTGCTTTCATAAGTTGGGCTATCAAGAATTGTTGCCTCTTCTTTTATCTGCTGTTGTTCAATTAACTGTTATGAAGTTCTTCGGGCTATGGAAGCATGGGCACTTTTTTTCTCCCCAAATGTTCTGTGAGTACATCTGAACTTTATTTTTCAGATTTTTTATTTAGCTAAAATAAGCTCCAAATTGGGTTTAAAATTGTAAACTTTTTTGGGGGGGAAGGCAAATAAAATCTGCTTGTCAGTCACTGTGTGGAAAAGGTTTAAACCAAGACAGAGCAGACGTGACCTATTCTAATCCAAGGTGTCTTGAAAACATCAGGCACTAGGGCAAGACTATCAGAAAAATCTTCCTCCTGCACAGTCTGTTAAGGTATGGAACAGTGTCCCCAGAGATGACGCAGAATCTGTGTTTCTTTGGCTGTCTGAAGCTAGACTGATTATAGCAGTAAATAAAAACAGTTTAACCTTGTAAAAAGCATGTAAATCATCCTATTAAAAAGGATTGATGACTTACTGAATTTAAAAATTTGGTGCCAGTTTATTGCTTTAAATTAAACTGTTTAGAGATTGTGCCTATGGCTGGCCAATAAAACTTGATATTGATTTCTCTGTAAGCAGAATGTGCCTCGTGGGTTTTGCACTGCTGCAGAGATGAAATGAGGCAGAGGCTTTCAGATTAGAACAAGGCTTTTAATATTCTTTGCAAGCTGTTTTTAGAAACATAACAAGGAACATAAAAGCAGGCACACTGAAGTGACACAGTATGATTTAAAAACAAATATGTAGCAAACAATTTCAGAGTTGATCATGCAAAAATGCCTGATTCCAGTTTTGCAATCCTAACTTGCACATACTGAAATAACAACTGCGTGCACACATCTGCTATTTCCAGTCCACAAACACATACATATTTACACCAGCTTGTAACAATTCATAGCAAATTGCAGTATTAGCACAAAAAAATTAGGGTGCATTAAAGTGATTTGTGTAGTATGGACTATGAGTAAATCTTTGCTAAAAAGGCACTTTTTCAAGGTTGCTGAATTGCATTTGAGAATTACTTTTTCAAAGATCCGTGAAGCAGTTGAGTGATTTTCTGTTTATCCAGGTTTAGTTCTGGTGATGCCATTCAGCCATTTCTCTCTAGCTTTGTTGCATGTGTGTTAGTTTTCTATATTGTGACCTGCTTTGAACTGCTTAAGGTTGCTTATTTGGTCAATGAACTGGTCCCACTGGAAAATACTCCCTTTAAGTACTGAAAAGGTCATGTGATGGGGGCAGATTTAAAAGATGAGGTTTCATATGAGGCGAATAGTTAGCTTTCAAGCCTCTCCCCTTAACCAAAGCCTATCCATCATTTAGGCTCCAACCACAAACCTACATCATCTTCCCTGCTCCTTGAACCTGGTAAAAGGTGCTGAGATGCTAAAGAGAAACAGCTGTGTGGGAATGTGAGTGGTTATCAGCACTATGACAGGGGAAGAGGAGAAGTTGTACGAATAGCAAACGAATTAAAACAAGACCTGTAGCACATACTCTTCCACTGCAGTAGAGCAGAAGTCATTACTAAGGTTCTCCACTCATCTTAGGCAAGTGCAAAATATAACAGCATTGAACAAGTGACTTCAAATCATAGCAGCTGATCCAGTGTCAGGATAAGAGAACCAAAACTTGCACTGAAGGGCCACATTGATGAGAAAACATGGAGAAGGAGTTGAGGAAAGAGGCAAAAGGAAGAGATTGCGACAAAATGCAGCCTTGCAGGTAGTGCAGAGTTCCCTTCTGTGAATTGACCCTGGTCACTGGTTCATCAAACCCATACTCTGTAGCTGGAAATACTTGTTAAGTTTCAGTTCTGGTTAAGGTTTAGTGAATACCGCAAAATAACAGGTCAGGTTGAATTCTGGTCTAGGAGAACGTAATGATTTGAAGCTCTTTTGTTTTCATGTGGAGTTTATCTCTTGGGCTGTAAGTTTTTCTGGAAATATTTAGAATCTTTAAGGAAAACAATGTCTTTGCAAAGGCAATCACTTTCTGTGCAGTTCTGTCAGATATTTCTCTAATGGAAGCAGTGAGTTATGTGCTTGATCATGTGATTGCACCACTTTTTTGTGTGTGCAAGCCAGATGTTTATGTGGATAAATGAAGACTGTACAGTTCTGTGTCTATGCATTTTAAAATCTGGACTTCACCTCCCAGAAGAGAACACTTTAGGGATCAGTCACTTTGACAAAGGAGGCTCTTTTGGCAAACTTTCCAGGTTTTATGTTTATTCATGCTTAGGGGAATAGAGAAGCTAAAGATGGGGCATAGATTTTCATGATGGTGGTGCATCTACCTTTGCTACCTTCCTGGATAGCTAGGTAAGGATTACCATTGCAATTCCTGAAAGGGAATTTTAGTTCCTGACTTTGATTATACTCACAAATCAATGTCCTCATAAATCCATTTTTATGATTTTTTAGCTCAAAAGCAAAGTTTAATAGCCTGCCCTTCTACAACTGTTTTTTTTTTTTCTTTTTTTTCCTGAAAGAGAACGTTAGGTCTTGAAGGGTTCTTTGGTTCCTCGGAGATTAATGTGCCTTGTTCTAGCTTTTACCAGCTCTAAAAGAATGTGGTAAGAATTGATGGGTGAAGCACCACTTTGTTGGGCCTGCAGAGCAATGGGAGATACCATTCTGACCCAGCCTCCATCATTATTCAAATACTTTTGTAATAATGACCCTGTAGAGAAAGTTGTTGAAGGGAAACAGAAAGAGAAATTAGAGTAATAACTCAGGGGCATCAGCGCATGAAAATTTAATAGAAAATCCTTGGTGTCTTCATATGAAGACCTTCTAAGAGCTATTAGTCTGACCTATTTTAAATGCAGGCACAATGTGGAGATACTTTGGAACCTTCCTTCCAGTTTTTCATAAGAAGACATTTTTTTTTTTTCATATTTCTTTGATATAACTTTCAGATTCTCTTTACTAGATGGCTTATCATTAAAAGTAATACCACCCACCACAAATGTGGTATTTGGTTACTGTTTCTTTGTATTTACTTTCAAGATTTTTCTCTCAGATGTCCTCTGGTTTGTTCTTGTAACAGAAGAAGTTTGCAGTGTGTTACTGTATTGTAGGGCATGACATAAAATTCTATTTTTTAGATATTTTCAGAGATTACTCTTCCCTAGGTGTACCCAAAAGTGAATAAAAATGCCACACTGAATGCATTTGGAAATAAAGATTAAGAAGTCTTATCTCACTCTTGGAGACTAATATTCTTTTGGAGACCAGGTTTAATATTATTTCTATATAACATAACTATTATTTCTGTATAATAAATATGAATATATATTGCATATATTGTTGTAGAATATGACCATATTGATATCTATGGAAGCAAATGGTTTTGAACTGCAGTGAGAGAAGAAATGGGGACTATCAGGGCATATAGTTCTGATCGACAGTGAGGTTGACAGTTGTACCTTTCAGAAATATGACTATTTTATTTTTAAAATATATACTCTTTTCCTACAAAGTTGTGTTGTATAAAGGACATTACTGTAAGAGAAGAAAGCTAAGCTGTGATACAGTATTACAATTTTATTTTGTATAATTAATTTCAATAATTTATAACATTTCTCTATATTTTTAACTAGCCATGACACTAAAGGCAGAAAAATCCTAGTTTATATATTTATATGCAAGGTTTCAAATACTGAGTACTAAATCTTCATGGAATTTGTGTGCCCCATTGTTTTCTGGAGATTGCATTATTGAAGATAAATGTCTTAGAAAGTAGTGAATAATTTTAAAAATTCAAGATAAATGAATTAAAAGTTGTTCTCTGAAGTGTGAAAACCTCAGAAAAAGTGCTCCATTCATTGGATTCTTCTTGGAATGTTAGGTTCTATTTTCATGAGCTTTACCATATCATAAAATTTTTAAATCAACTATAATGAGGAATAGTGATCAATAATCAACTTAAGTATATCGTATAACATGGAACCAGCCATACAGGATAGAATGTAAGCATTCCAGTTCATAATGGATTTTAGAGTATATTGTCTGATAATTATAAGGAGGTATTAAAAAGACCCAGGTTTATTGACCCTTTAAAGAGAACTCAGTCATAACTTATGAGATTTTCAAGCTTTTCAGTGCATAATTTATCTGCCTGAGTAGTATTTAGTAGCTGTAAATCTACTTTTAAGTATAAGTAGCATGATCACTGCAAAATCTATTGCATGATGAGAAAATAAATCCAGGTGCCAGGGATCATGACATTTAAACCTCAACTTTGAGGAGAAAGGATGTTATCCTGTATATGCTTTGTTCATTGTAACAAGGTAACAGCTAATTTCCACTTCATTGTTGTTTTTAGCTACTTAACTAGTTTACCTATGGGCCAATCCATGCAGGAATGCAGTTATATGTAATTGGGGAGTTATTTCTGTACACAGATGTAAAACTCACAGTCTTTGAAAGACTTATAACTTTTGATTATATATTGGCTTCTTCCACAAGTCTCAAATTTCTAGTCTTCCCTAAATATTGCAACTGAGATGGAGGGAAGTTGGCAGAGAAAACAATTTTCTCCTGAACTATAAGATATAATGGATATACAGTTCACTTACCAGTGATGTTTTCCCACTGGTAACATTTAGCCTCTAATAAAAGACAAGATGATTGAATGGACTCACATCTATGTGAGTCTCTATAAGAGAACTATGTAATGGGAAAATGCCAAATTATTAAGACAGTGTACATTTACCAGAGTACTTAACACTTTTATGTGGTCACTGACCATAAAATGACATTTGGAATGTGACATAAATTGTATTTTCCAGTGCTATTGCTTCTATTTTCCAAAAAATGCTAAAATGCATGCAAGTAATTATTCTTTCCAGTATACTCTTCCTTCATAGGTCTAAAGGATGGATTTACGCCACATATGTTGTGTATTCTGCTTGTTTGTGTTTTCTGTACAATGGCTGAAATTTACTTTGGCTGGGTAAACAAGAAGTTTTTATAATTAATGCATTTCTTTAATATTTTGATTCCTAATACTTGCACATTAGTATTTTTTGCTCTCATACCCACCCAGATTTCTTAGACATTTTTTCTATAGCTACTTGAATGTGTCCCAGATATCTTTACTATGGGCACATTTCTCCATGTCTTATATTCTAGTAGACAATATGATGAAATACATAGAATGCCCCATATGCTGCCATTTTGGATTATGATGAAATCAGTTAATTTAACTTGAAAGGATATAATCCATACAGGCCCCTGGGGAGAGTCACTTCTTTTATTATGCACTGTAGTGACAGAACATAATCAACTACATCATCCTTACATCTTTTGTCCACCTGTGTGTCCACTAGGCTCTCTCTAGAAAGATTTACTAGCAAGGGAGAGATTTTTCTTTAGTCACCGTAATGCTGTCCTCCTCTGCTAGCATTAGTACTAGGAACTATTTCAGATGGGTACCTGACAACAGGAAGGCCTTTGTGAAATCCTCTAATGAACAGTGGAAACGGCCCCATGAACTGTGAAAGCATCCGGTCCATGCTGGTTCATAGACACAAAACCCATTATTCTTTACAGTTATAATGTATCCAAGACCAGCAGAGGTTAAGAAACTGGGTTTGTTAGGCAGATGTTTCTTGTTATTCTGCCAATTAAGTCAACAATAGGTATTCATAATCCTAGGGAAGGTTGGAGGTCATAGAAATTACAGGGTGTACAGAGTGGCTCATGCATAAATAGTTGAAAAAGAGGAGTGATCTGCTCAGGATTTCTTTCCTCCTCCTTTAATTCTGCTTGTTCTAAGGGCTGTCACCAGTAACATTGTGCATTGGCTTCACCATGTTCAGGGTCCTGAATGGCACAAATTGTATCTTATTGTTGAGGAGATATTTTTCTGCAGTTTGTCTGCAATATGCTCAGCTTTCAGTGCTTTGTATGAATATTATAACATTTCCTCAGCAAATAGTTTAAGTGTCTGAATATGTGCCTTCTTAGAAGAGACCATGCAGCCCATATGAAATAAAGACAGTGGTTGTTGTGGACGGGCAGACAGTGCAATATAGTCTTTAGTTATATCATCAGTATTGCATATACAGACCAGAGAAATTCCTTAGATTCTGATTTTCTGTTCTTCTTGAGTATATCACTGCTGAGTGGGGAATGTAGCTGACAGAGGAGCACTGATCTCAGAGGGAAAAAAAAGACTGGAGAAAAGCATCAAAGAGAATTTATTTGCTTGTGGCTGGGACTGGGATGTTGACTGCAGTTGAATGATATCTGCAGGTAATTCTCTCAATAAAGTATAATTGGATATAAAGTAACCAATTCTCTCAATAAGGTATCAGGTCCAGTTATGAGATAGTATCATGATATTACCCTGTGCAGTAAACAACGGTAGTATAACAACCAGTTGGGTGAGGATGACAGCAAGCATAAAGGCTATAAAAACAAATAAAGCAACACCTTTAGAAACAGAAAGCAAGACACCATGAGGCACTGAACAGTCTAGAGGCACTAAGTTCACTAAGAAAAGTAATTTTTCAGACAAAAAATAGTGCTTACGTGAGCATAGTAGTAGCAATATGTACTAAATAAAATATTGATTAAGGAGAGATGAGAAAACTCTGATAAAACATTTTTATCATCTCCTTGGGTGAAAAAAGATAAGTGAATGAGAACTTATTGCCACTAATGTTGCTTAAATCACTATAATGGCAGATAAAAGTAGTAGATATGCTGTGACCCTAGAAAGAATGCGACTGTTTTTTTATCTGAACCCAAGACCCAGAAGAAGGAATAGATGCTTGCCTTATAGTTGCATGCTCTGGCATCCACATGTACTGTTGGAGATACAAAAGATTGTTTAATGAGAGACAGGAATGTATGTGGGACAAATGATTCCAGCATACAGGAGAAGCTGTTGAAAGAAACACATCTAAGTCACAAGAAATTTCTCCAAATGGCAAGGGCAATCTAAGAAAAGGATCAAAACTGTCATTAGTGCAGATCAAGTTCACAGGGTCAAGCTAAAGGAAATTAGAAAGTAGGAGAGGACCAGGAATGCAGGTGTCATGATGCAGGGTATGTACTGAGAGAAGCAAATCAGAAAGCAGAAAGGAAACTGTCTAACTCCTGGGAAAACATGTAAAAAGGAGGAAGCATAGAAGCACTTTCTATCCAGTGCATAACAGCTATCTCAGGAAATATAAAAAGCAGTAATAGAGACGGAGAACATCAAGACTACAATTACAAGAGAGATGTCTGCTGCTTGCCTTTGACAGGTCCAGCAAATTTCATCCCACTGCCAAGAGGGCTGCCAGCCATTCTGTTAATTTGTGGAACAATACAAGAAGGTCCTGATCAGCTGATTCAGGTTGGATGGTGAAGCCAGCAGCAATTTGATCTCACCAAACTGCTGTGTGCAGACATCAGCTTGCAGGAGTGGAATTAAGTGTTTGTGACCTGAGTAGGATTAGCACATGCAGGTACTTGAAGTCAAAGAGCAAATGCAGCATGAACACTAGCATCCTGAAAGTCAAGTGATGTTACATTTGCAGCATTAGCATTTCCTCAGTATGAGACAGAGGTGTGTGCCTTCTCAAGCATTTTCAGAGGATGTATGAATATCTTTCAAGGAGGTAGGCACACAGAAGTCAAATGTAAATCTGAAATACTCCCTACCCGAAAGCAGTCTGTGAGATGACTTAAATACAGAGTTCTCATTGAGACAGAGCCCTGATAAAAAGCTGACAAACCTATGATGAAATGATGTCATTATATGCATTGATACTTTCAGAGAATGACTCAAAAGTCCAGTTAAAGGGGAGGAGAATTTGGACACATTGAGGGTCTTTATTTCGGCGAATCACTAAATACATGTGTTAGGAAGCTGCTCCTTATCACCACCAAAGGAGAACATACTGTCTAATCTATCATCTGTTTAACATCACCCTGTGATGTTAAGACTGAGTCTTGACGTGTTGTGGCAAGTGATCAATGTGACAATAGTAACTACACCTTTGGAAGATGATCACTGAGCACAAATGAATTTTGCCTCACTCCAAGAGCTAAGGTGTTCCAGAATAAGTTCAAACTGGGAACGATTCCCAGACATGTGGCTTGAAGCTGAGACATGGCTATTAAAAAAAACCAAATGATTTGATGAGAGATTCAGTGCCAAGGTGTGAGAAGTAGAGTATGAGAATGAATAGAGTCATATAGATCTTCAGGAAAACTGTATTCTTTTCTGTATTCTATGTGCCTAGTTGACATTTAGGGGAGTTGGCGACAAGACCTCAGAAAAATGAGAGCAATTAGGAAGGTATTCAAAATGAAAAGAATGCAATCCTTTGGGAGCTAGCAAACTTTTTCTAGATGTGGCAAATACCTAGCCTTGCAATAGTTCTTGAATAGTCCTTGAATATCTCAGACTATCCTTGAAAAATCTATGAAACCATTGGAACAGTGATGCAGCCTGAGCATGATTGAGATCTTGAAAATAGTCATAAAGACCAGAAGGCAGAGACTGCTCTGATGATGCTGCAGGACAGCTAAAGCTGTATTGTGTTGCTACGTTGCGTTGAAGGAGCCTGGGATAAATACTAATACAAAACCAGCAGCACAGACGTTTGCTTACAGCTTTGTGACAGAGACAGGAAAGAAAAAGGAAATACAGGAAATACTTTTTGAAATGTAGTTCCATTTGTTCGCCTTTCAGCACTAGTTTTGATATTAGCTGTCTTGTTTGATCACAATCTTGAAAGGGCTTGAACTAAACACTGTGGACTTCTATTCAGGCTTCTTTCTCCTCTAATTTTTAATAATGCGATAAGAAAACAAGGTACTTCCCAGAAAAAAAAAAAAAAAGAAAAAAAAACACTACCTGTGGCAGATGCACTGAGGAGCACATGCCTTCCGGAGTGCAAGATGAAGCTTCCCTAACCTTTTCTTCATGGAGCAGGAGTTAGGGATTATCAATATACAGCAAAAACTGCAGAAGTCTCTAATCACAGCCTTCAGGCAGTAGATGAGCTTATGTATCACTTGTGGCAGTTTGAAGGAGTGAGTGCCATGAGAATTTACTCCTTAATACTAGGTGAGAGATGAGCTGTATGTGTAAAGCTAGATTTTGTTTAAAATCTGAGCAGCAACCCTAACAGGTTTAGAAAGTGAATGATATAGTGAGCCTGAAATACACTGCACACCTGCTGATAAAAAAAAAAATGAGCCAGGGAGAGTTATCTGGGCATGAAACGTGCTCCAAGTGCAAGCACAGAAAGAGCAGTGTGAGGTGCTCAGACTTCTGACTGATAGCAGAAGACTGACAAGTGTCACGAAATGGTATCCTTGGTAAAAATGAGAGGCAGAAAAGAGAATTAAATTTGTTTTGTTGGTCAAACTAGCTTACCACTTCAGTTTCTGTGAGGTGTGCTGGAGGACATTGAAGTAAAGACTATGACAGAAGCTAAGGTGTATCTAAAAGCGTATGTTTCAAGGATCTCTATGAGGAAAGACTGAGAGAGTGGGGCCTCTTCAGCCTGAAGAAGTCTGAGAGGGGATCTAGTCAGTGCATATAAGTACTTCAAGGGAGGAAGTGAGGAGAATGGGGCCAGTATCTTTTCAGTGGTGGCCAGTAATAAGACTAGAGGAAACAGCCACAAACTGAATCATCAAAAGTTCCACGGGAACTGAAGGAAAAATTTCTTAACAGTGAGGGTGACAGAGCCCTGGAACAGGCTGCCCAGAGGAGCTGTGGAGTCTCCTTCTCTGGAGATCTTCCAAACCCACCTGGATGCCACCCTGTGCCCCGTGCTCTGGGTGTCCCTGTGGGAGCAGGGTTTTGGACTAGATAAGCTGTAGAGGTCCCTTCCAACCTCAACCCTTCTGTGATCCCATGATCTGGACTACCTGACTCTTAACAGTCTGAAAACTGATAACTCTGCGTAACAATGGAAGTCACACAAAGTAGAAATTTGAATGCAAGACACATTAGTCTGAATAATCACAGAGCAGCAGAAAAAAAAAAGTTTGCAATGAAGAGTTTATTAGCAAGAACAGAAAAACAACACTGTGTTTAATTTGCACATTGCAGCATCTTTCCCCCTACTTATACCCTTCCTTTTTTGAATTATTGGCATGAGACAGTAAATGATGGACTATAAAGCCAAGATTCTACATCCCCTGAGAATCAGTCTGTAATGCAAAAGGGAAACAGTAGACAGTGCAATGAATCAATGAAAATCGGAGGAAAAAAGAGCCAATAATTCCATAATACTGTGCAGTGGCCAGCATTCGCGCAACTATCCAGTAGCCACTCACAACAATAGTGAAAACTAAAAGGTCAGGTTAGTAATGGAGCGAAACCTGAAGATATTAGCACAAAAAAGTAAAATGAATAAATAATACCATGGAAATAAAATATTCTGATCTTGTCTCTATAAGAATGTCAAAAATGCTTTTCTTTCCAAAGATGTAATAGTCTGCTTGAAGGAAGAAAAACTTTTATATATATATATATATATAAAAATATATAGCCACATTAAAGAAAGTGTTAAAAGCATTGATTAGCACTCTTAATCCCTCATTCATTGAGTTACAGCAAAATTGTTCTGCAAAGCTCTTCTGAAGGTTCTCTACAGCCAGAACCTCCGATCATTCAGCTCATGTTGTATGAGAACAGAGCAATTATACAAAGGAGAAGTTCCCAGCTTGCCCTCATTTCTGCACTCTGAATCCGTAAGCTATTTAAACAAGTCTCATATAAAAATACTCAAAATAAAAGCTTATCCCTAGAGTCTCTTCAAATTTGTTTCTGCTTTTGCAGTGTACCCTTTGCAACATCAGGGAAAAAAAACCATCTCCTTCTGCTATCAAATCCTAGTCCCAAGAGGCTGGATGCAGCCTTCTTCCAGGAAGGTGTCTGATCTCGCAGGTTTGCTTTGTTGGTCCTCAGTGCTCTTTCTGGCAGAAAAAAAAATGTGGTATGTGTTTCATGTGGGCTAAGCAAAGTTTCATATTCAGGACCCTACTCTGGAGGAACAAGAATTTCATTAGGCAGCTGCCTGAAACCAAATTAATATGGAAAAGCAAGAAAGCTTTGAGAGATTTTAGAGTCTCTGAGTAGGGCTTTTCTTGCTGTTTCACACAGCTACATTTCTGCAGAGATAAGCTTTTCTGAAATGTCCGGCTACATTTTGACTCGCGTACAATTTGAGGGGCTAACAAGTTCACTGTGGTTCAAATCCCTCTTGCAGAAAAGTGAAACCATCCTTGCAAACCTTGCTGGAAAGTAGTTTCATTGCTCCCAGTCATCTCAGAATTGAACCTTTCAGTCACACTAAAGCCCTGAAGAGGAACGACCGCTCGCCCACTGTGCTTGGCCTTGGCCTCTCCTCCTGTCTCGGGCATAACACCACCTAGGGATACCTTCAGATGCAGGATGCAGAGGTCATGTTGGGGATCCATCAGTTAGGGTGTCGGTTCAGCTCCGTAATTCAGTCTGCCCAACAATCTGTGCAGTTCTCCGGGCCCTTCCCTTCACTTTGTCCTGACTTTGCCCCACAGCTGCGCTCTGACAAGCAGAGTGGGATTCGCAGCACATCTCTGGGGAGGTCATTGGTGCACATCCTTTAGCTGTGAAACTTGACAAGGCTTGTGGGACCTTTCCTCTTCATCTGCATACTTGCCTCCATACGTGTATTGTGTTGAGCACTGTATCTGGGTGTGAATGTTTAACTGTATTTTTTGTGTATGGTTAGATAGGAAGAAGCGAGCATGTTAAACCCAAAGTACACACAGCATGAGTTGTTAGATGCTTTTGTTTCTTATTAGGAGGCATAAAAGGTTTTGATATGATCTTCTAGCATGCAATAACACAAACCTACTAGAAACATTCTGAAAACCTTAATAAAAACTTCTTAGCCACTAAAGCAGTCTTCAAGGGAGTGTTGGAACACTACCATTTGGGACTTGCGAAAGTAAGCTGGACAAAGCATTAACAATAGAATAAAAAAAATGACAATAGGAAATAATTTGCAGTGGTAGGACAGGGGAGGATAAATGATTTCCTTGGCCCTTTTTTAATCTTAAATTGTCTCTTTGAAACGTCCTTCCCTCCCCTCTTTTAATGTAATGAATTATATTGCACTGATCAGTAAAATATTTAGGGAGTTTTACCAGGGAATGCTTAGAAGAGATGACGAATGATTATTGGCTTTAGTTGCTAATTGGCACAATAATCCTTGCCAAAGGATTCCTCTTTACTTTTGAAACTGAACTCTAAAAAGGGAAGAGAATTGATTTGTTAGATAGCACGCTAATGCTAAGGAAGTAACTCAAGCGGGATGGAGGCCCATGGCTTCTCATTTTTCTTAAGAGATTGTATCCGTGTCAGCTTTCTCATTTTGTTTTGTTTTTCATAATTCATAATGGGAAAAAGATGCTTAATTTTAATATAATATCTATGACAGTAATTTAGGATACAGTTCCAATCTACTGAAATCTACTGAATCTACTGAAAAAAAAAGATAAAGTTATGGGAATATTTCCACAGATAAAGTGATTGTGTTTTTTTTAAAAAAAAGTAGGAACTGCACAAACAGAACAGGTTTACCCAGGTATGTTTTCTATAGAAACATTTTCTTATTTTCACCGTGAAGAGGTCAGGCAGATTTATGGAATAAAACACGGCCTCAGGCCATATAACATGATTGCGAGCTAGTCAGCCAGTCATTTGTGCCAAGTAAATTTTGGAAATGATTCTCCTTTGCTGACAGTACCCTCATTACTGATTGTGTAGAGTAATTTATCAGTCATTTCTTAAAATAAACCGTTCATTTATGCTAATAGGACTTGGCAGGGAGGAAAACTTGGCAGGACTTGAAGTTCCTAGTGTTTTTCTTTTTTAAAACAAAAACTGTAAAGTCCTCAGTATTTTGAGCAACCGTTATCACAGGCGTGCATACAGTTTATTAAAGTGACAACTAATTGCATAATAAATTTTCAAAAAGGGAGAAAAATATTCCTATGGTAAGTTTACAAAAGCAAATAGTTTGATAGAACTGTAAAAGCACTGTCGTGAGTTTCATACTTGGGTGCCCTTAACTTGCTGAGCCGCTGTTATTAATGAGTCACTTCAGCATCTTTTCCATGACTCATCTATTTTCTGTGCAGTTCCCCATCTTGAAAACTCTCTTTGTTCCTTACCCCTCATGAATTTTCTGTTTGATAGCTACCTCCAAGGGGATGCTTTCTTTTTGCTTCATATTGGGGCTTTGATCCTGCAAACACTCAGGTACATCAGTAACTCCTGAAGCAAGAAATCTAGTTGAACCCAATGGAACTAGAAATGTGTAAAGTTACTCACACTTGCACAAGTTTGTAGGACCCAGCTGTAGTCATTGTATAATGTTGCAGCTGGACTGTTGCTGTGAAAATCGTTAAATTTAGGTCATTACTTTTCACATTCAGTTGTCTCCAAAAGACAAGTTTTAAAAACCTCAGTCCCTGAAAACACCATTCTTCCTAGCCCCCAAGATGATTGGGAAAGGTCATAATGAAAAAAAAAAAAAAAAAAAAGCATGAAGGAAAACTCACAAATAAGGTCTGCAGCACTGATAAAATGACAGCTGTAGCAAATTGTGACTCACCAAAAAACAATGCTTTAATCCAATGCCTGCTGAAGTGTAAGAGGAAGTCTTCTGTTAACTTCGCTGGTGGTTAGATCTGGTCTTCATTTAATAAGCTAAAGTTAGATATACCTACAGTTGGATATAAATTCTGTGACAAGGCTCCTTTATATTTTTTTTCTGAATTCTATCCTGCAGAAAACAGGATGATGTGTTGCATCTTTGAGTAAAACTGAACAGTAGCGTTGTTTTTGTTGTTGCTTTTTAATGAAAGCAAACATGGCAATGAGTAAATGCAATTAGTACAGAATATACCATGCTTCTTACTATAATAACAAATTGAGCATGACACATTGACCCCAAATTTTCATCATGCCTCAGTCTTTAGCTATAAATGCCAGAAACTCAAGTGATGCTTGCAAAGGCAAACAAAGCAAACAATAGCACCTTATATTGGAGATTTAGACCCTAAGTATTTTTAATAATCATATTTTCAATAAAACTGCATGATGATACAACTTAAATTATGCCTTTTTTGGTCTATGTCTCATGATGTTGTACTTCAGTAGATTTGTAGTTTGCAGACCTGAAGAGAAGTGATCCTTTAACTAGATTAAATCTATGAAGAGTAAACATTGTGTGAGATTTTGCAAGTATTAAACTTTTTAGACTAGAAGCTCAAACTTGAAGTGTGAAGCTGGTTCCTTGAGCCTTTACTGAACCTGGCCTTTTCAGCTACATGTCTATTACTCACCATCACAATTAGAATGTCCCTGCAATAGTTCTAAATGTTTCTGTTAATGCTTTCCACTTCTGTCTGCATTCTTTTCATATTGTTTCCTGCCATTAATGCAATAAAAATGTCAGCCGCAAATACCAGATTCCTAATGGAAAAGCAAAACAAACTAAAACCACAGCCAGCCGCACAGCTGAGAGATATTATTTTTCCCTGATACTCACAATTGTGACTAGACATACAATTAATTGAGGTTGCATATGCAATGTGTATTATTATTTAAGTTATACAAATAGTTCATACACAGAGATCAGATTTACTAAAGCTCACTGTAATTGTGTCTTAGCAGCACAGCTCCTGGCATACATATTGGTTGCCTGATCAGGGGAAGATGGGCTTTTCATTAATGGAAAGGACTATAAGATAAATGTAGCTTGCGCTTCTGGTTCTTCAGGCTCTTGCAGAAATACATTTTTTTTAGATAGAATATAATGAGACAGATAATACATATTTCATGCCCTCAGATTTCTGAGTGTTCAATGAATTCACACCTTTAATATGCTCTCAGTTCCTAAGAGGACCAGAAAAGACAATCTGTAGTTTAAAATCTATTGTTGGTGCACTGTGGTGGAGGTTTGTTGTAGCGTGTCAGCTAGTTTGTGCCATGTAATCAGTAGTCTTCTCTGTTCTTGTATACAGAAATATAAAACATTTCTAATTAGAAAACAGTATTTTTTGACATGAAATCAGTGAGGAAATTAGCTGAGAAGGCTGTATTGTGCAACTTCAGCTGATTAGTTGTGGTAGTAAAGTAGTTCTAGCCCTTATTTGTTTGTGGATGCACTGTGCCCTGAGCATAGATCAAATAGGATAAGGAAGATGGACTCTGTCCTTGAGAGTTTGTAATCTAAGTGTAATCAATAAAGAGCACAGAGAAGCATTGAAGCAGCACTTGTCAGCACACAGCAAATAGTGTCAACTCTCTGGTCATATTTATTATGAATATCCTAGTTTCTGGTTTAAGGGTGGGGTTTCTGAGAAGCTCCTGAGTTCCTGCCTTAGTTAATTTGAAGGTGCAGGATAGAAAGGCTAGATACCTGTTTTTTGACAACCTCAGTAATTTACTGACATAATCTGTCACACTCCTCTATAAAATTGCCGTGCTTGGGAGCACTGTGTGATCATCTTCTGTCTGATAGGCGTTTAGGATAAAACTTCCCAACTTCCACATTTATACCAGCTTTTGTTTTAAGAAATCTATACTGAGACCTTGTGCTCTATTATTAAGGCTTTTTATCATTACACAGCTCGGTAGCATAAATTCAGCCTGTAAACTCTTCAGTTTAAGGACTATTTTCTGCTAATTGTGCAGTTATTGGTTCAGTTAGGCCTCTGCCTAGATTAAAAAACAACAGCAACAACTCAAGGTAAGTGTACACCCTGAAGATGCTTTCACATGTTCCATATCTTTAATGAGAAAGTGATGGAAACTGGTAGGATGTTCATAATACAATGGATCCACTGTGCTTCCTTTATTTAACATCTCCTTCCTCCTGAAGGCCCTTGGTAGTGAGTCTGCGAGCGTTGCTGCATCGTAATGGACCACTGCTGGAGAGTGGCCCGGCTTGTTTTATTAGCAAGGCTCCTGCCCAGGGGGAGGCTGTGCTGGGACATGCTGTGTGGTGATCAGGTTTCATCCCATGTAAGTGTCCCATCAAAACACAGGATCTGAAAAACAAGAATAACAGCACATGTAGGTCGTTCTCCACACAGCTCCTGGAGAAGAGCTACATTTGTGGTCCCACCATGGGGTATGGATCTTAGTGTGCTCCTAGATCAGGCTCCATCTGTCCCCACGTATGGCTGCTATGAGTATTGCAGCTGCTGATGATGAGAAGGCAGAGGAGGAGAGCAGGGGTGCTGTACGTGAAAATGTTTAAACAGGTTAATTCTCCCTCCTCCCCCCAAAAAAACAGCCCTGCAAAGATGCTTTTTCAGGAGCAAGCCTTTGCACAGTGGTGTATAATTTCACACCCCGTAATTAAGAAAAAATTAAGTGCCACTGAATACTGTTTGAAAAGAATCGTCAGGGAGATTCCAACTACAGCAACAGCTCAGTAGTTCCATCTGTATTTAGTCTCAGCGCATTGGCGATAGGACTGAAACCTATTAACACTTGTAAAGTCCCGTGTTCAAAATCTTTCATTTGAAAAAGTAAATGCAGTGCCAGGCAAAGTAAAAGTTGAAAAGGTTATCTTTTATCTTCACAAACCAATGACCAGGAAAAAAAAAGAAAAAAAAAAAAAGAAATCCAGCCCTAATCTAATTTAGTTTGCATGAGTGTATCGTATTTTTTGGCCTCCCTAGAAAATGACTGTTCTTCATTTTTCTCCAGCTGTAAGTAATATGACTTAAATAGCTCAGTGAAGCAGCTCTATTATTTACTGGTCAAAAAACATTACAAATGATTGAAGAGTTTTTATGAAAGAGGTGGCTGAGAATTATTCTCATTTGCTTCCAATTGAAAGTTTAATGCTTGTGGCATATGGCAGGGGCAATGTAAATTCATAGTCAGACAGAAAATCTGAATAATTTTTGTATAGGCTACGTTTTTCTATTTTTCTCAGGTTCACAAGTATTTAGTATATTTGAAATACACAAAGTTTTTCAGATGTTATTTTTGCATGCCAGACTTAAGATGTTTCTTATATGGCTATGATGATTTTTACACACTGCTTCCTGGTCTGATTAAAACCAAGCATGTCAGAACAGGCCTGAACAGTGCAATGGAGGGCTAGACAGAGACATCCAAGATGCCTTTAAAACCACAGAGTTTGTTGTTAGCAAGATGCTCCACCCACTCTAATTCCCCCCATGTGGAGAGGCTTGCAGACCGTAAACCTTTGGAGATTCAAGCTAATATCTTTGCATGACACCTATAAAAATCTTGAGCAGTCATTTACATTTTCTTCCATGAAAGTGGCAGTTTTATGATAGATTTGATTGAAACCCTCAATCTGAAATCCAGTCAATTAATCTTGTTATTGCAGGTAGGAATAGGAAATCTATTAACAGTTAAATAGTTCCATGTGCAAAATCCCTTGCGTGAAGAAATAAATGCAATACTGAGCAATACAGAAGACATAACATTGATGAGACCTACTTGTCATCTCTCCTGGTAGTTTTTCTCAGTTTATATTTTACCCTCCTTTTCCATGTTTATGATGCAGAGCTTCACACTTACAGTCACTCCCCAACCCAGTGAGGTTGTTCTACTTTGTACCTGTTTTATTATGACCATGTTCTTTAATTTCCTTAAATGACTCATGATCACACTTTTTGAGTAGGGCCTTTGATTAACAAGGCAGAAATACTGATATTGTCTATAGGCAAAGCTTTGACTTAGGGAAAGTCTAAAGCTTAAAGTCTTTGACTAAGCTTTACCTGTTATTTTACTGTGTTTTTATGTTATTCACAGAATCAAGCACACCTGGCTGAGCATATTATGAAAAATTTTGTGATCATATGCACTTCTTTAGTTGCAGAAAGTCTCTCTGCTTCGTATCTGCCATCATCTTGATCCAGCAGCATTTCTTTTGCCTCTCACTGATAAGCATCTCAGTTGCCTTTTCATCACTTTCAACATCAAACTCTGCTCCTCTCTCTGACTATTATTTTCTTTAGTAATCTTTCAGCTCCTGTCTTTGCTTTAGTAACTCTGTATTCACTTAGCCTTTGGTTCTTCTTCCCCCTCTGCTTATCTTCTCTCTCTCTCTCTTATCTTTTCCCTAATCTCTAGGTCTTCCCAAATTAATTCTTGGCATGGTGCATGCATACGTACTCATGAACCTAAAAGTAATCAGTACTGGATCAGACAGAAAGAGCAGATATGCAACCTGTATCTCTCAACCAATGTTTTAGCTCACCCATCAGAGAGAGAGGAAAAAAAAAAAAAAGGAAAAAATGCTTCTATTTCCAATGAATTTTTATATCAGTGTAATTACAGACTCCTCCACATTATCCAGAATGCCTACCTGAAGATCGTCTCTTTTCTCTCTCTTTTAGTAAACAAAGTGTCCCTGGTGGTGAAATTTTGGTTGGCACTCTGTGCTCCCACAGGAGGGAGGATATATATCAGCCTCTTCCGCCTCCAGAACTGCCTAGTTCTTAGAGTTGAGCTGTGGGATTGAACCTCAATGGTTTTAGCACCATGTGATCCTATGGTAACAGACCGCTCTGGATGGAAACTTTAGGTTCACGTTTCTGAGAAGCAAATATAAGTGAAAGAAAGTTCCTTTTAAGAATGGCAGGAACTAAATTAAATGTCCTCCTTTAGAAGGGCTGCAAACTCCAATCCTGCCCTTATGATGCACTACTGCATTTTTGTTTCTCTGAGTGACCCAGCTGGAGTCTTGCCTTTCCCTCTGTATTCTGCCAAGGAACCTTTGTGCTGAATCACTGACTATTTCTACTGTAATTGGCTTGGACTTCTAGGGTGAGGGGTGTGCTGAATACTTCTCCTTTTTTTGCCCGCTAATTGTTTTCCCTGCCTCATGGGGCATTTTCTTAAGATTTTCTGTGCTCCCGTAATATTTGATTTGGAGCTGGTTGTGCAGCAAAATGAAAATTATTTTCATTTGATTAATTTCTTAAATGTTGCTTGTCAGTTGAAGAAAGTTTTAAGCCATTTTTCTTCTTGCTGAGGAATGGGGTTTGAGACCATCTTAAGACTTCCTGTAGGTAACAAAATGTCAAAAAATTCTCAACCATTTTTCCTCACAGTTGTTTCAGCCAAGATTTGTGTTTATCCCTTTATTGGTCCTTTTAGAATAAACAAGAAATAATGGAGTAGTTGTGCTTATGCTTGCCCTATTCCCCACTTCCCAAGCAAATCAAGGGTGTCTCTCAGCAGCAGAAGGATGAGGTAGAGTTGTGATTGCAGCCATTCTGTAAGGGAGTGGGAAGGTGATAGGAACTAGTGTGCTGGCTTTTTCATTAACAGCTGTATTCCAGTCACACTGCTATTTCAGCAGAGGGAAAAAAAAAAAAAAAAAAAAGAAATTTTTAACAGACGGGTCAGTGCTACAGTGAACTTTTACATTGTCAAATCACTTCCAGAAGGGTACTCGGTATCAGGCATATGTCCGTGGATACTAATACACTCAGCCCTTGAACCTTTAGCAGCCTCAGGTTGGGGTCAGCTGGGAGAAGGAAGGCAGCGGTGCATGTAGTTGAAGAAGACGTGCACGTAAGTGCAGTTGTTCTAAGAAAGTGGTAAAACCTTCTATTACAGATGGAGTTGTGGTGTCACCCATATTTTAGGAAAAAGAGGACTAAGGACAGAAAATAACAAAAGTCCGTGGCTCATCTCCTCCAAAAAATCAGATTGTAGTACAAACAGGAAATCCCTTAAAGACATGAGAACAATAAGAAGGTCTCAAATGCCCTCCATTGTGGAGTCAAGAACAAGACTGTCATGATTCCCACCACTTGTCTTGCCTTTCCAACTCCAGAACACTGTTTTCCTGATCAGGTTTTAGACGTTTCATTGGAAGCATGTCCTCTGAATGTCAACCTGAGAACATCCAAATGCTTCAAAGGGTATTTACTTGAGAATGACCCATATTTCCAAAAAAGCGTGAGTGTTGTCAGATAGAGGAAATCCTTCACTATTCATAAAATATTTGGGTTATTTGAGAAAAGAGGAAATTGCTAAGGATTAGGTTTACAGCACATGAGCATGTCTCAGAAGTGCTACTCTGTAAAGCTTGTCAAGGGAAAAAGGGGAAAAAAAAGGAAAATAAATCCCAGTAGGCTTCCAGAGTTTTGTATCCTGTAGTTTATTACATTTGTCAGTAAAAGCAGCAAGGATTATGGCAGTAGATTTATTAATTTTATGAAATCCTGGCATGAATGATTGGTGGCCCTCTGATAGAAAATGAAGTGGAAGTATTTTGCCAAATACTTGTGAAAAGTTATTACTGCAGCAAACCTGTTGCAAATAAATTGCTGTAGCAAATCCCTTGGAAGTTGCATGCCTTAAAGTCGATGGGATTGTGTTTTATGTGCCTTTGCATAAAGGAAGATCCTTGGTTTCAGTGGGTGTTCAAATTCCTCAGGGCAGGATACAGAGTTAGAACAGCTGATCATAGCCAGTTTGGAAAAGCTTCTTTTTTGTGTTTTTGCATTTGTTATATATGACCTTAATAACAATGCATGTTCTCTCCTAACTACAAAGATTCATTCTATGTACATTCAGTGTCCTTTGTACAAGATGTCTTTTGGAGGACTTGAAAATACTTGATGCCTCTCAGGGTCTGTCATCAGCATGTTGTGAGCAAACAGCAACTAGGCCAGTAAGTTATGCTAAAAAAGGTGTTAATTGAAACATGTTGATTAGACCATTTGTAAAAATTATCTTTTTTCTTTACCTTAAGGCAGAGGCTGTCCCATATGCCATTGAAATCTACTCCAAACTTTTTACAAAAAAAAATTTTTGTTCTTAGGTCATATCTGCCCGAAAGCAGCTGTGGGCTACTTGCATAGAGTCTCTTCAAGGTTTCTGGTCTGGTCTAGTACTCAGGTTCCCACATCACAGAAATAGCTCCATTATTCGTCCCTAAATTTTTGTAGCACTTTGAGTATGGGTACTGAAGTTCCATTTTTCTCTTAGAAGTGTGTCTCTATAGGAGACAGCAAAGGTCTTCTGGAAAATACCATAGAAGCTGAAAAAGCAGCCTTGCTTTTCTCTTTCTTTTAAATAAGGAAAAATGTTAAGTATCCAGATTGGTACTACAGTACGATACAATTACCAAAGCTTAATATTTAAGGATGTGTATGTGTTTTGAATGGCCTTAGTAATCATAGTAGTCTATTTAATTTTTATCTCAAGGAGCACTTTAGCTTGAATAAAATCAAAAGTTTGACTTTTCATTTGTACCAGCCCTTATTTTTTTCTAAATAAATTTTACTGAAAAATACATCTCCTATTTGCTCAAGATATTTTAATAGCTCTATTGCCATTGTACCTAGACAATAGATAAACACACAAAGCTTAGCATCCTGAGAAACACTTGAGAACTATTATCCCTGTTGCACAGGGACAAAAATAATTTCCCTCTCACTGAAGGGCACTCATGAGAGAGAAAAACCAGGGCCATGGGCCTTCTTTTCCTCATTGCAGCAGAGCAGTGACATGTGCCAGACTTCAGGCACCAACTCCCTCTTCCCAGGCTCCTTATGTCTGCTCTCTGTATTTGTTCTCTGCGATGCAGAGACCTTAACAACTCGCAGGTGTAGGTAGCTATACATCCCAGCTCTCCTTGATCCAAGTCTCCTTTCACGTTCCCTCATCCTAGTTTCTATAGGAAGGAAAAAAAATGTATTGGTGGGAAGAGATTGATTCCATGCCCCCATTAGGTTCCTGATTTTGGAGGGTGGAGAGATAAAGACCATGGGAGACACCAGAAAGGCAATATGCCCCGTGTCTAAGTGCAGATTTCTCTAATGCTTTGTTGCCTAGCATATTAACATGTAAAACAGGAAGTTTTTGTTGGTGTTTTAAGGAAATTTCAATAGTTACAGTCATTATAGACCTGTATGCACTGCCCAACCACTTGCTCTGTGCAAGTGCTACCTAAGTCTTTGCAGTAGTCGAAGAATCAAGTCAGAAAATGCCATTGTGGCTATTTTACACCTGGGGAGGCTGAGTTGTTTAGGCACATGATGAAATGATTGGCTAGTTCACAATCACACGCTGAAGTATTTTGTGTAAAGCTGCACAGCAAGTCAGTGAAGGTGCTAGAATTTTATGGCTTCAAGACCAATGCTTGTTTCCCATCAGATTTGTACTGGGAATGTCAAAGATATCATTTCATAGGTGTTGGGATCTTATTAGGAGGAGCCAACCCAAAACCTGTGTCTCCTTCTGTTTATTATGTCCTCCAAATGGGCAATGTTTAAGCCTCTGAAAACCTCACAGTGTTATTAAAAAGTGGTTATAAGGTTTATATATATCTTCGTTACATATAGATCTGATTGTATGAATGCAAATATGTGTGCATCTATGTAATATTAGCACATCTGTATGCATAAATAGCAGACTCATCCACATGTATGTAGCTGAAATGGAAATTTAGATATGCTGGTATTGAATTTATTTCTCTTGAACTTATGTTTGAAGTTTGTATCACTAATGAATGTGAAATACAATTTTATTGGAGGTGTAGGATTACAAGCTGATGCTGTTTTTATCTCATTAGAAATTATTCTGCACAATGTGATACAATTTCATAAAGATATTTTCCATTTTTTCCCTCTTTTTTTTTTTTTTAGCTACTCTAGATAGTGTGTTACCTTACAATGCATATCACAGAGAGTATTTGATTTGCACTTAAGGGAAATATCACACATTGCAGTTCAATCTTCTAATAAACCTCAGACCTCCTCTGTTTCTATCACTTAATTTAAAATTTACGAATTCTGGAAAAGGGCTGGCTGATTTCAATGTATTCCCTTTCCTCTGCCACAGTGCTATAGTGCAGGCAAAGAATTTGTCCACTTGATCATAGTACTGTTATTACTATAGATTTTGACATATCTGGATCAGGATTCAGAACATAAACAGTTCTTGTAAAAGCTTAATAGTGTTTTCTTCCTCTGTTTTCCCACATTCACAATCACCCTTTTTCTTTTCTCCCTTTCTTTTTTTTCATTCTTAAGAATTTTCCTCTGACAGCAGTTTCCCTTGGAAGCAGATTGTTAACTTGATGCTAGCTTTTAAGGAAAGTAGCACAGATTTTATATATTCTCATTTGTGCGTTATTCAGAAATGTCAAGAATATCAAGGAATTTTAAAAGTGACCAACGGTTTACTTTGCCTAGTGCTGTCAGTCTGTGACCTCTCAGAAGGGGTCTGTATTTCTGAAATGTTCAGAGAATCTTAAAAAATGGCCCAGATTCAACAAAATATTTAGGCTCCTAAATCCTCTTTAGGTTCCTGACTTTACATTGCTTTTACATTGTGTTTAAAAGTTTAAATATTTGTTGAATCTCATCCCAAATTTTTCATATGAAAGCAATACTATTAATTAAAAATGATAAATAGCTACAGTCAAACCTTAATTTAAAAACGTGATCTGAATCCTATTAAAACTGTTCAAGCTGTAAAATATACCTTGGTATGAATAGGAATAAGGAGATCTTCTACTGCCTAAATTAAAACTGATCAGAAATAAGCTGATTTTCCTTTCTGTCTTCCTCACTCTAAAAACATCCAATGTAGGCAGCTTCTTGGAGGTTTGCTTGTACACAGATGTAGAGATTTATTTGCATACTGTCATTTGCTATTAATTTCAACAGCAGTTTCCAGACGTCATGGAAAGCACACTGTATGAAGCACACTGTTGAAGCAAATGCACGTTCACTGTTTATGTTATATCTATATACAAAGCAGGACATAATTATTTAATAGGTACTGAGCTGACATTGTAGAGCATCTTTTAGAAGAAACTAGGAGGCTTTATGAAACAGGACAGCTACAGCACCAAAAGAATAATTAGGATGAACTTTTCAAACTTGATGAGTGATTCTTTGGTGGTGAATAACTCTCCCCAGCAACCTCTACCTCTTGTGAAATAAATAAAACAAATGAAATAAATGAATTCAAAAGCAGAGGTATGAAATCTATCTTGCTCTGTATGGAAGCACACCCATTCTCCCATCCTACTTGATTTCTTCATCTAAATCTGTTTTTACTTTTGTTTGTGGTCAGCATCTAAAAAGACTGGAGATCCCAGACATAGACCTTACAGAAAGCCACTTTATGTATTAAATTGGCATTACAGCTTTTAGCATGAATTCAGGTTATGCAGCATTTTTCGGAGCGATTAGTGCTGAGTTTTCCCACACCTGCTCAAAATATGTCAGTTGCAGCATATGTTGCAAAGTGCAGTCGTTTGGCTGGTCACTGAGGATAAATCCCAGCTGCAGAGATCTAAAAAATGCAGAGGAAGGATTAAGCAAAAAAACTATTTATCAGAAATGCTCACTCTTCTTTTTCTGTCTTGTGTATTCCTTTCAATACGCAATGTGTAACTGGTCCACTTACGTGAGAAATAGAATGACTTGTCCTGATCAATGAAGGAATGGCACAAGCAAGAGAAGTGAAAAACAATGAGTGTCTGGAGTATTCAATAGGTGAGGTCAGCAGAGATTTTGGGGAAGGAGAAGGACAGGAGGAGAACAGGGCTTGGGGTTCAAAGGAAGTGCCATGGGGAGTTATGGGCATTGGAAATGGGATGGGGTAGTGATGGTTGGTGAGTAACTGAACTTCATGAGAAGGCTGAGGCAAAACACGGGATATATTATCTTGTAGTGTATTAAGTCGATCGTGGTGATTATTATCAGGATATTAGAGTAGGCTTTTGCTAATAGGAGATTAGGGAACAGGATTTGGAAAGAACAGGAGGTTTTTTGTAAGAGGAAAGGGTGGTATGGGAAATTTCCAGGGGGAGTATTGGATGTTCTTGTCTTGTTCTCCTCCTCCTCCAAAAGCATCTATTTCTGATCCTTGTTAGAGAAAGGTCTAGCATACTGGGTTAGATATTCTGAGACAGCCTGGTTGTATTTATGCTTTTATGTTAGCTTTCATAAGAGGGAAAGGTTTGCCCAGGTGGCATTTGTTGACAAAAGAGAACAAAAAGCAATGCCAAAAATTGGGGAAATAGTTTAGTAGGAAAGCTGAGCTTAATCCCATACTCTGCAAAAGCCGCATTTCCCCAAACACAAATCTGTTTTTTATAACTCTTGACATTAAAAAACATCTATTGCCCACCTTCTGCATATCTCACCGCACTCCATTCCCCCTCTTCACCCAAGCAGCTCTGCTGTTAGTTTTACTAAAGCTTTATGTCATTGGGATTTAATTCGAGTATTACAAAATGACAAATACCTGGTAGATAAGGGACACTGGTTGGTTGATACTGCTTGTGATGACCAATGCACCAATGACACTGTCATAAAAATTAGATTAAGGAAAAAAAAAAAAAAAAAAAGAAAAGTGAGGTCAATTCCGGCATTTTCAATATGTTTTAATAATGTGGAAAGTTTAATATTTATTTAGCAAGTTGGCTTTGGCTGGAGAGACCTGCAAAGATCAGATGTAAGCAGAATAATTTGTCAGAGATTCGCTGCACAGCTGATGGTATCAAGAGACAACTGAGGGTATTTCAGTCTTCTGCCTTCTATCTACCCAAGGGAAATTGAGGTTTTGAGGGCCAGCAGTCTCTTGCAGCTTGCTAGTGGAGTCTATCACATTGATAATGTCAGTCATGCCTCTCAGTGAATAGTGAGTTGCAAGTTCAAGAAATTATGGATATTACAGCAAAATGTTATACACATTTACACATTATATACACATTTACACATTTTATATATACAGAGATGTACTTGAGATTCAGAATGTTTCAGATCTCTGTATCTGCAGCATTAAAATGGTTCTATCATAGTGAAAAATAGAGTTAATTTTTCATCTCTAAGTTGGTGCACTTTTAGAGAAGGTGCACGTTTCACTACATTCAGCACAATTGCTTCTGCCTTCAAAGAATTATTTAAACCCTGGCTAAGCAGTACTGGAGCCACTAAAATCTCAATAATACCTTTTGATACCTACTTATTATTTAATTTTAATTGGATTATGTTGCACAGACATGCTTCAATAGAGAATCTAAATGTCTCAGTCAAGATCAGGGCTGTGCTGTTTCAGGATCTGCAGACAGAAACCAACATGTGTTTTTTACCACATTATGGGAAACAGTTTCCACCCAAAGAGTTAGCTAAGGTTTTAATCCTGCAATTAGCATGCTGTCTGCCCAGAAACTATCACTTGCAGCACAGCAAGACAGATGGACTGAGGATTAGAGAGAAATCTCCCCCACAACTGAGTAATGCACAGTTTATCAGATATAGCTTGGAAGAGTGCTTCGTAGCTCTCCAAAGCATCTCTGGGAGGAAAGGATATCAGAGAATTATTATTTGTATTAATGGTCCACTACAAAGCACAACCTAGTGTTTCAGATAATGTAAAAAGAAATAGTGAAAGACAACTCCTATCCCTAATATTTTATAATTTAGATAGACAAGACTAAGAGTGCTATAAGGAAAATATAAAGGAATGTGATTTACGTGTGATCAGAGCTGATCAGGGCAAGACAAGGATGATCCAAATCCAACTCTTTGAACTCCCAACTCTGCAGTCTCACTGCTCCTATAACTAAGTGATTGCTACTCTCTTCTGATAGGTCTCATGACTTTCTCTTTGGTGTTACTTGTGTGTTAAATTTGCTGTATATAGCTAAGCCTCATGAAGAGCACTATGCTAGCTTCCCTGCTTACGTTCACAAAGCAGCACATCCGTAGATCTATAGCTAGGGTAGATTTAAGTATATGTCAAAGCAGGCAGTTCTTAGAAGAATTTTGTAATAAAAAGTGTGCCATCAAGATTTACTTTAAGCAAAAATTGCATCTGGCTTTGAAATTAATGGATATAATCTTTAACAGGTACATACATAAAGCATGAAGTAATTCCTGGCATTTTTCAGTTGATATAGTATCTGAAAGTTGGGGGGGAAACATTAGAATCCAAAGATCTACGCAAAGTATTTTATTTTATGATTTTTTTTTCCTGTATGTGGATGAACAAGCATTACAAACATGCTCTACACCTGTAAGATCTAGTTATATGGCAGGTAACCAGGGAATATTCTGTGTTTTAAAATGAAATCTGCACATTGAATCAGGCAGAGAACAGCTGGCTTAGAAATCAGCCTGAGAATCAGAATAATCTATGAAAGGTATTTGTGTTAGCATTAAACATTTTTGCATGCTGTCAGAGCAGAAGATAGCCTCTGAGCTTTGTGGATTAAGGAAGTGGCTGGTATGACTTTCTAAAATTGAGTGGCCTTGTTAAGAATGGAAAACTCAATTAAAATGTAGTTATGAGAAAGTTATGTGAGCCCATGTGATTTACTGCAGCACAATGCAGATCCATAACTTACCAGGCACACTCTTCAGTCAAAGGAATATCAAGTTATTAGGGAATAAGGATATAGTCTTTCTGTGTCATTCCTTTTTGAGCAAGTGCTGTATAGCAATAGAGTGTATATGCTAAGCAGTAGAGAGATGAAGAAGCTGTTCTGTAACAAGCAAATACAAATATATTTGAAAGACTAAATAAAGCACAAACCAATGCAATACATTCCTAAGTAACAGAACCTCTGACAGTTAAGCTTTGTTGAGTAGTGCTGTTTGGGAGCAAGCTACCAGCATCAAGGCAGAGATGGCATAATTCACTTATTTTGGCATCTCTAATGTTAGGATGTGAGCTGCTTTTGCTCTACAAACAAACTGGAATTGATGCAGCTACTTTTAATGCATGCTTTTAGTTACTGCCAGCGCAAGCTGAGCATGGATGCTTTTGCCTTGGAATTTGCTTCAGATTAAGTCTGTGTAAAATAATTTACATTAAATCCACATAGGAAATTAATTAAATGAGTTAACCAAAAAGCTAAAATTAAATTGGAATAAAAACTGTTAGTGTGGAACAAAAATGCCCACACACAGACTTGCTCCAAAATAACGAACTGTATGAAGTAAAACCAACTGTTATTTTGGTTCCAGTTCTTGTGCAGTGCAGCCCCAGGACCTCTGGCAATTAAAAAATAATTGTTTTTGTGATGCAAATATTTACAGCCATTCTAAGTCCCTTTTAAATTGCCAGTACAGTGTGAAGTAGATACAGCATTTCTGAGAATGAGGCCAGAGACAGCCAGCCCCGTCATATTTTATAAAGATTTTTAGGAGACGGCACTTTCCAATCATATGAAGTAAAAGAAAGGAGAGGGTTTTGCAGTGAAAAAGCAGATTCTGGGAAGCAAAAGAAATACAGTAAATGAAAACCCACAAGTACAAATGGCAAAGGATCAAAGGTGAGGAGCTGTGTAGGAGGGAGGTGCTACTGATGCTCCCAGACATTCAAGGATGGAAAAATTCCATTAAAACTAAGCACCTGCTGCTTAAGATTAGGGCTTCAAAATTACAAACCACGTCAGTAAAAGCATTTTGCTTTGCAGTTTAAGGGGGAGCTGGAGGAAACGGCCAAAATATTAGGAGGTGGAAAAAGAGAGGATGGGGAAATATTTTAATGAAACTGATCTGTGCACATTTAAGATGGGATATTGCTTAGGCATGGCTGGTTTCAATCTGATTTTAATTTTTGTTCCCCGGCTTTTCAGTTGTCTTCTTGAGGGGAAAAAAAAAAAAAAAAGGATTCTTTTTAGTTTAGTTTAGTAAGGGGATAGGCAACCGAGCTTTGGATGTCTTCCTAACCTTGTGCCTCATTCCTCTTCATGGGTGTGTCCGACTTAAATTTCTGTTTCCTAATCCCACTCTAGTCTTTTGCGGGCGAGGAGAGATGATTTCTGAGTCCTTTGCCCGTCGCGGGGCAGAATGTGGCGTTGAAATCCCTCCTGCCAGAGTGAAGGCTGGCAACTGCTGGAAACCACAAGAACGCCGATCGAGGACCAGCCTGTGCTCAGCTGACAGGCACCCGCTCGCATGGGCCTGCGCGCCCACCCGCCCGAGAATCAGAGAGGCGGCGGGCGGAGGATCGCGTGTCGGGGACTGGCAGCACGCAGTGGAAAGCCGAAGCTGTTCCCAATCCCTCACGTTGAGGCAATATTGATCAAATTGTCAGCTGTAAATCTGCGGGGGGAAAGGAAAAAAATCAAAGAGCCTCGTCTACAGCATGCCCTCTCGCTCTGCCCCACTCCCAAGCTCTGATCTAAGCACTTGAAAGAGGTTAAGATTTAATCCAGTGGTTGCTTTGAAATAGGGAACAGGAAAATACGAGTGGCAAGAAAGAGTTACATATCTGGAGTTTTATTTTCCCCTGCTAAATGAAGGGCTGTTTGCTCTTCTGTCTACTCAGAATACCAGATGCCTTTGGACAGTCAAATTGAGACATCCTAAAAGGAAAAGATTTTTGGATGTCCTCGACTTACTTTCTTTCTTTCTTTTTTTTTTTTTTTCCTCTGAAAACTGGGCCCCTTTAAAGATGTCTCAAGCAAGACACTCAAAAACAGAGCTGTCCCAAATTGCACAGTGCTTTTCAAAACTCAGCCAACATTTTTAGTAGCCTATGCCTCAAGGAGTCTGGGCATCTTACCCAAAGAGAGCTAAAAATGTAATTTGCAGTTCTTCAAGTAATCCAAAACAAAGTATCAAATCCTTTCCCATCCTCCTTTGCCAGGGAAAGGCGCTGCGCGCCGCGACTGGCCTCGTTCTGCCGCGCAAGGGACCGCAGGGGTGAGTGGAGGGTGGAGCGGGAGAGCTTTTGGAAGGGCCATCAGGCTGTGCGTAGAGCTCAGCCCTACTTAATCATGGTCGCCTTGCTTGGGAATCAGGTTCCAAGTATTTCCACCGGTGCTCAAACATAAAGTTACCTGGTTGTCATTTATGCAGAAGAATTGCAACCCTCAGAATTTCCTTGGCCGCGCTACGGCTGATGGCTTTTTCCATGATTCTAATACTCTCTCAGCAGCTACATTCTTGGTGTGGGTCACTAAGCAGGCGAGAAAGTGCCGAGTTTTCCAACTGTGTGGGTTTATATGTGTGTGCGTCGTGGCCGCAGAGGAACAGTCTAAGGATGTGCAGAATAAATGTGCATGGCGGAAAAAAACACCATAAAACATGTGATGGATGCATGATTTGGCATCCAACTCAAGATCTGATATTTGCATTTTTATATAAGAAATATCTCTTGAGACTTAATACTTTGCCTAAAACAATGGATTGTTATGGAAAAATTATCAGTGCAAATATCTAAGTATTTATGAATTGTTCTGCTACAGGTGGGCTGGAAAAGGCTTTAATTTCTCAGTTTCTGTTTCTTTACGCTCTGTGATTGGTGTCATAGCACATTAACCATCCTAAATTAATGAATAAGTTATCTGTACTAATATACATATGTGTGTTTTATCAAGTTTAGGGAAATAAAGAAAAGCTTAGAAGATGAGACTTGTAATGTGAACCTTGTCAGGGTGCTTGGGGGTGATAAATGCATTTGCAAAAGTTGCTTAAAAGAATGCATTGAAAATACTTTCGAATTTCAGGGAAAAAAAGCCTGACTTTTTAAATTTTAGATGTTTTTACCAGTTGTTGGTAAAAAGCTTACTGTCTCCTGCCCTGAATAAGTGCAGTTTTAGCAAGTAAGTGGTGTGAGAGGAAATTATACCCAGCCCTAGGCTCTGACTGTGAATATTCAGTGTGCATTACACAGCCTCCCTGAATGAAGGAACTGGAATCAGCTTCAGGTATCTGGACCTCAACTGGCTGCCTGAACTGCCTCAACTGGCTGCCCCCGAGTACGGGGCAGCTCCCAGGCTGATGGAGGGCAGCTGGCCAAGAGGATAGATAACTTTTGGGGTCTCCATAGAGCCCAAGAATCTAACCCATGGCTAGAGACAGGATACAGGAAAGACAGACTGGTGTCCTGAGGAGACACAGACACTCTTCTAGGCTGGCTGGCGTGTCTTGTTCGAGCGCACAGGGTCATCCTAACCACAAGAATGGGACTGGGAAATAGATTTTGCCGGGCTCGGTAGGAGGGCCCACATTTTGCCTTCCTGTGCAGCTGGGGGCATGATTCAGCCTCCAGGACCATGTGAGCATATTGCAACCAGTCCCTTCTCTGTCCTCGCGGGAGCTGCATTTCAGGTGGCATTTTGAGGTCTCATGTTCCTTGCCAGTAGCACGCTTCTCCTCAAGACATAGTAACTAAGGCATTCAGGCTTACAACAGAGATAACTAAGTGGAACAAGATGCGCTTTGACCTTTAAATATCAGGGGAAGCTCCGTTTTAACCCTCACCCTGTTGAATGGAAACAACTTTGCCCTAAGAGCATTTCAGAAAGACCCATTATGGTCATATAACGCAGCCTCCTGCACAGCACCGTCCTTTCAGCCTCCTTCCATAGTTTCTGCATTAGGTACACATCCATGGTCAACGTGCATCCTGTGACAGGACTATATATTGAGTTATGTATCGATTAGATTACGAAGTGGGACAAATTGCATTGGATTAACTTGAATTTTCAGTATTTCAGGTTTGCCTGTGCACATTTTTCATTCCATATTTTTGCAAGCTTTCTCCCAGTTCTGCTTCTTCTTTGCCAACCCCTTCTTCAGCTGCTGGAAGAACAATTTGTGTTAAACTAGAGGTTTCTGTCTTCCTTGCCTTGGGTTGCACAGCCTGGATCTATCTCCTGTAGAAAAGACACATAGTTTTTCCATAAGCAGTGGAAGTAAATATTGTTTTCCTTTAGATGTTTGTCCTTTTAAAACCCTTTATATATTCCTTATGGTAAGATGAACTTTCCTCACGTCCTGTATGCTATGTCTCCCTCGTGAAAGATGGTATGTGTTAGCTGACTCTCAGGGAGATGATTCTGTGCTTTCTGGTAAGGCATTTGCATCAAAACAGAACATATAAGGACGAGTTCTTCCTTTTTTTATTATTATTTTATTTATTTATTTATTTATTTGTGAATAGGACACTACTTTGAGTTTCTATCCTTCAGCAGCTGCCAATCTTTCCCAGGATGGTAGGAACATAATATTCTTTGAGATTTCTAATCTGAGATTGACAAATTCAGAAGGAGGGCAAGGCAGACAAACACATGATTAGAAAGACAGCACAGACACATAAACTTGTTTCCTTAGGAAATGAAGCTACAGATTATTACTCAGGGAATCTAAGGATCTTTAAAATTGCTGCCCCTGAGTATTCTTACTAGTTATCTTGCTTCCTGTCTTTCTTTGAATCTTCTCTTAACCTCTTTGGGGGTTTCATGAAGGAATGGAACTGTATGGGTCTGCACAAAACGTTAGGCAAAATTTTCAAAGTTGTGGGGCGATGCATATGGGATCCAGTGGATACCACCTTTCTGCAAGATTCGTAAAGCTTTTTGGTGCCAAGAGTCATCTCTCAAAATTATGTTATTCGAATAACGTAATTATGCAGAATCACTTTCAAATATGCAACCAGAGTGACTGAGAAACGATTTCCTTTACCCCAACTGCTGTGCAAGATTAATTAGGTATAATTAGTGTGATGACACTTTGAAAATGTAAAGAATTCTTTAAATTTTGAGTGTTATTTACACTTACTTTATGCAGGATGTTGTTTGATGCCATAAAATCTGGGTTTTGTGCATTTCTATTTATGCATCTGAAAAGAACATTTTTATAACTTTGACAGTGGGATATAGTAATATAGAATAACGGATGTATAAGTACGGGTTTTAAAGTGATCTGACTTCTAAACACCCATCTATGGCAGTCACTGGTGATTTTTTTTTTATTTGCCTGTAAACATCTTACAGTGGTTCAGTATTTCTTGACCTTCTACACTCTTATGACATTGGATATTCATCATAGCTCCCTCAAGGCCATCCGCACTTGCCAACTGAGAAGAGGTAAACAGATGGTTCATAGATATTTCTAGTATTGGTGTTATTTACAGTACTTGCATCTGTGTTTGTATGGCACCTAACATGAGATTTGCCTTTTTTCTTGCCTTTTGAAAAAGTTCATTGATCCTCTCCATTCTCAGTTACTTATTGCTCTTCTACTTCATCCTGCCAAAGTTTTCCACCCTCTGAGCTGTGCTGGATGCCAAATGAACACTTGTGTGGCTGTGCTTGAAGTGGGGGAGGAAGTAAACCTGCCGCGAGGGAAGGAGTCTTCAAATACTATCTTCGTTATTTGCTTCTTTCTCCCAAAATCTATAGCAAGTTGTTCTTACAAGGCAATTGAACAACCCTAATGTAAAGCAAAGCAAAAAGATTTTTCCCAGGGATGAAAAAAATTCCGGAGAAATTCCCCAAGCTCTCAAACTTTCAGATCTTTAGCAAGAAACAAAAAAAAACCCTGATGTAGTTAAGATGCAGTGAACCACAGTTAAAATGGAGCAGATAGTTCAACCCAGGCGTTTCCCGAGACCTGTGCGCTTCACAAACCTAGTCGTGCTACTTGCACTTTTTGGGTTTTATGTTTTATCAGGGGGAAGAAACTCTGTAATGACAGTTTAACCAAGCTGGGCTGTACTGTGTATTCAGGCACCCCATCCACTTCTCCACTGTGAAAAAGAGATTACCAGAAATCATGTCTGGGAGGAGCCCAGACATTCAAAATGAAGTCTCCTCTGGCTCACTCCTGGTAACATATTCCTGAACACAGCATTTTAACTCTCAAGCGTCCTTTCTTGCAGCCACTAAGGCTCTTTCCCTGATCCATTCCATACTCTTTTTCTTCTTGCTTTAAAACCTGCTTCTTGTTTCCTGCTGATCGTCCACCTAGGCTGCCTTCATAACTAGCTGATTGAATATCCCAAGCACTTGCACTGTAGTGAGTATGGAAGCTAGGTGCAAATGTATTGGCTCTTGGCCATCTCTGCTGACTGTTGACTATATTTCTTTGGAATTGCAAAAGTGTTATGTAGCAACAACGTGTTGTTTGGAAGAGGCACAAGCATTTGCTTTGGGTTTTTTTGTGTCATTCCTGCATGTATGTAGATTATACTGTGTGCTAACTAAGCGGTGGTGTTGGATTTCTCGTTGCTCTTTTTAGCGAACATGAATGATGCTATGGTGCAAGCAGAATGTGTACACATACATCAGTTCAAATTTCCCCCTTCTTTTTCCATGTCCCACTTGAATAATAACAAATAATCATGACTTTTCCCTGAGCTTGGCTGTCCCCAGGCCTAATTCCCTCTACATAATTTGAGAGTTAGATTGTTTCAATATGCTTGTGCTTGTGCTTGTGCTGTAGCAAAAGTATTATCAAGTGACCGCTGCACAGTGATGCCAGATTGCTGTTTGTTAAGACAAAGGAAAGGTTATTACATTTATCCACTTTTATATACTGTACCTTGCTCCTTTTAGATCATTCTAGTTCAACTTTAATTTTGAGTACTTGTTGAATAAAGCTTTTAGTCTCCTGCTTGTTACATTGGTTCACCTGTATTTGAGTCATGAAGATGGTGCAGCAGACCGTTGCACCAGTACAGGTAAGCAGTCTTTGCAGCTCAAGATTGAACCGATACAGGTATTAACCCTGTGTCTGCAGCCCTAAATTTCAGCAATGCCCTATGATGCGTTCTGAGGAGCACCACGTGTTTCATCTGTTTAGGGTGAGTGCATTCTTGAGGGTTCTTTCTGTGGTCTTGTTTCAATGGTTATATCTCATTTCATATATCTCATTCTTTTGTAATCTGCTTAACGTGTCTTAATTTAGCGGCTTTGTTTGATGATTAGAAATATTATAGTAGGTAGGTACTAAAGAACCCAAATTTATAATGATCGTAGAATCATAGATTGCTTAAGGTTGGAAGGGAGTTCTGGAGGTCATGATGATGATGTTGAGTTCAAGTACTGGAAAGTCTTGAAGATAGCTTGGTATAGCTGCTATCATAGTTGCAAGTGATAAAAAGTTTGACTAATTTTTGCACTATTAAGCCTTCAACATTGTGTCGTGCACAGCACATATTACAGCAATATGCCAAAGAAGTCAAAATAATAAAGAAAACAGATTAGCCTAGAATTTTATAGCTAGAGAAATTTAGTGAGTAGTCAAGGAGCCCCTTGGGTTTTGTTTACTGGCAGTAATAAATAAAAGAAAAAGAGGCTCCTGAAGTCTAGTTTAACAGGACAAACGTGAATCAGAGCTACTGCTTTTTCTTGCTTTGCTTTCTTCAGGTGACCATATCCATTAATTTAGCTTCATGGCTGAGGACAGTGTCCTGCTCACAGCAGAGGGGCCGGAATACCCCAGTGCCCACAGCCTTCAACCTCCCAACCAGTAACGCTGCTCCTACCCGCAGCGAAGGCCTGTTTCCGCCCGTGTAACTCGTCCATATGCAAATGCTTCTGACCTTAATTAAAGCAGTTCACCTCTCTGCGCCTCAAGGGATGGTTTCCTCATAAGGCAGTTGTGTTTAATTAGCATTTGCATAGCGTTCTGCTGGTTGCTCTCTGGGAGCATTGTTCAGTCGGAGCGTGGGATTGCTGGAGTCTGACTGGCAAGCTTGGCACCCTCCTAATTGACACAGAAGCCAAGTAGAATTTACACAAGGAAAGAACAGAGAATCATTAATGATGGATCATTAGCAAGGAGCTCCATTGAATGAATGCAGATAACTTTATAACTCCATCAAAGTGAAAAGTAGCATGATTAATGATGCATCAAGTAATAAAGGCTCAAAGAAGACACTGATTTTCTAATTGCAGTGCAATTTTCTTGTTTGCTCTAGTTTGTAAAATTAATTTCTTTGGGAAGTGGGAAACATTCTATGCTTGTGGTGCATTTAATATCACGTTTGCTTTGCTCTCATTAGAGGCTTTCTTCAATGTATTTTGATATCAATGCAGCAAGTCATATTTTGATGTATTCAGTATTGACCCTAGTAAAAATTTGCAGAATCAAGTGCAGACCGTGTAGAACTATTCTGCTGCTTCCTTTATGGGTTTGTTTTGTTTTATAGAAATTGTTTGATAATTTTATTGACACTTTGAATTTTAGACTAATCAGCCTTGAAGGGGCATTTTTGCTCTGAGATTATTTTCAGAAGCATTTCACTTGTCACAGTCAGATTGCTCTTGTGGCTGATATTGGAGTCAATTCAGTCCTCTGTGAGTCCAAGAGAGGGGAATCAATAAAAATGTGTCTGAGTGACATATCTGTTTCTTGAAAATGTACTGACCTCTCACTTGACATTTAACTTGAAAATTGAACTCAATATGCTCAAAAGTGAATAAAAGTAGGGACATAAGACAGTAGAAAATGTATCACTGATGTGACCGTTTTCTTAGCTTTCATATTTATTACTGGGTGGAAGAGACAATGAGAGCTCACCTAATTCAGCTGAACCAATCCTAGTTCAGCAAGCCCCAAGGTGGCATCAGCTGTGTGAAAGCGGTTCTTGTTCCTGAACACTTCATTGACAGCAGCCCCGCAGCCTCCTCAGAAAACCTGTTCCCAAGCTGTGAAGGGTACCCTTTACACTTATTGTTATACAACTTTATTTTCTATTACCTAACATCAGTCTTCCTTTCTTTTTGCAATTCAAATCAACTATTTCTCGTCCATTGAAGACATGAAAAACTATTATTTACTTTCTTATTGCAGTAAGGGGAGGGTTTTGTTTTTGCTTGGGATTTGTGGTGGTTGCTGTTTTTACTCTTTTTTTTTCCCCGCTACTTTTTGGTCTCCTGTAGAATCTCCTGAGGTGTTGTGCATTGCTGTACAGTGTGGGACCCACACAAAACACTTCTCCAGCTGTGACCTAACAGTACTAACTATGGCAAAATTATTGTTTCATGTGTTCTGCATCTTCCTCTCTTGTTTGTACATCCCTATAGGGCATTTGTCTTTTTGCAACAGCATGATACTGCTGGCTCATGTTTGCTTTGTGATCTAGAATAACCCCTAGCTATTCCTACCTTGCTATTTGTCCCCTGTCCTGTATTTCTATAGTTACATACAGTTCCTCCCTCTTGACATTATTGAATTCCACAGGTTTTTTTAGTCCACTTCTCCAGTGTAGTCACATAATTGTGAAAAATGTTTCTGCCTTTAAAGTGATCAAAGTCACTTTTAGCTTGAAGTCCTCTGAAAACAGAAAAGGTAAAAACTGACTTGCAACAGCAAGATCCACTAACAAATACACAATTAGAGCCTCCTCCTGAACAGATACCTGGGGAGCTCGCTTGAAACAGTCTTCCATTTTAGAAGTACTCTGGTAGCTGTTCTCTGAATATGATTTCTGACTCAGTATCACACCTAGTTTAAGATTTACCTAAGCCTTTCTGTATTCAGTTTACAAAAAATATCAATGCCAAGTTTCTCTCTGAAATCTAGATCTTGATGTGACATCCTAGAAGTCTGGGGGTTCGTCTTGCCTGACTTCAGATTTCCGGATGGTAGAGGTCTGCATCTAAGGCATTTGTCTAGCCTCCCTTTCCTGGAGAAAGACAGATGGTTGCAATTCATCTGGCCAAGTTTAGGCAAAGTATGACAAGAATTGCACTGTAAGTGTGCTTTTTCCTCTACACTAGCTCTAAAAGGAGGCAAGGACTTCAAGCAACTAAAAATCTGCATGTAGACATGCCTACAGTTAGATAGGATGTATCTCACGTCCAGTGTTTCTTCTGTGCAGAAAGACAGGAGTTTGCATTGACATTGTTTGTTCTTAATAGAAACATACTGGTTGTTAGTCATCTCCTGAGTATTTCCACTGTGATTATTTGTTGCAATAATTAATGGAACTTGAGGTTAAAAGGTTGGTATCCAATTCCCAAATTCTTCTTCCTTCCCTCTTCCTCCCTGTGTTCGAACACAGGAATGATAGTTGACCTGTCCCAGGACATAATCATTATTTCTGAGTTCTCAAAGAGAAGTGTCTATGATACATATGACACTTTTTTTTTTTTTTTTTTTTTTTTCAGAAATGGAGCTCATGATACCCCCTCGTGTAGAAAAACAAAACAAAACAAAAAAACCCATACACTTTTTCTCTAAGCACCTCTTAGCTTATTCTGTCTTGTTTTGAGATGGATGCCTTGACTGCGTTAATCCCTTAATCACAATTGATCTATTTAATGAAGACTGTTGCAAAAATAGTGTATTTTGACATGCTGCATGACCACTGTCAGAAGCTCTGCTCAAACAAGTAGTTCGAAATGAGTCCCGCCAGAATAAACCAGTGCTGAGTTACTCACCATTGCCACTACCTGTGTTTTTGATAGAAAACATAAAAGAAGGATGGGGTTTGGCTTTGCCACAAAGTAATGGAGCAGGCCGCGTAGGTACTTGAGCTGTTGCTAACTGGTAATGGAGTTCCCCTTGCCTGGGGCACTGCTGTGGCAGCCATAATGTTGTTTTAACGTGGATTCTTAAGGTGGATTCTTGTGGTAGGATTTCTCCTATTCAGGAGTATGGAGGTTTTCTAAGGACATCCCTGCCTTACGCCACTAGCATAAAACCATAGCCCTATGCCTCCAGAAAAGCCGATGTACTGCTAGGAATGAGGGGAACACTTCCTTGATGTTGGGTCTGCACGTCTGCATTTGGTGAACTACCTAAAACTGGGTTATTGATACGTAGCTAGCCATGTGTGAATGTGTGAATAGGAATTTATTCAGTCTATACATCCAAAATATAACTTTTCTCTGGTAAGTTCTGAATGACTTGCTCTGAAAAGGAAATACTCCCCTTTAAATCAGCATAAACTATTCAGTATGAATACAGGTAGTTAATTTTGATAATAATTTCCTTCCTATTTGTTTTTGGTTGTGTTTTTACAGGACCAGCTGTCAGATACAGTGAATTTTCTATGTCACAGCCCAAGCCACCACCTCTTCTTGGCCAGCACACAGTGGAGATACTGAAGGGCACCCTGGGGTACAAGGATGCTGCCATAGAAGAACTGCTCAGCACTGGTGCTGTGGCTCAGCATGAGGTCAGATAAGGAACATTAGCCGCATTCCTTCACACTGAGTTCACGTTACTTTGTCCTCTCTTTGCTCCCTTCAGCTCCCCTAATGGGACTCAAAGAGAAGACATAATTTAATTCCTAATTTCCATCCATGTGTGTTTGTATGATTTTAACACTGATGTATCAAATAAACAATCTAGCACTGTCTGAGTGAAAGATTTTCTTGGGGGGTGTGTGTGGGGGGGAAGTAAGGGCAATTACACAGTCCTGTATGCATACTCATTTTCTATACTTTGTATGGGAAATCAAATTCTTATCGTTAAGTACAGTAATTGCCTAAATGTTTGTTCCCCAGAAAGATGTGATGTTAGTGAAAAGAAGCAGAACCTTAAAAAATCTATATATTGGATTCTGTTGTAAAATCATTCCAGTACAAAATCAGTCATGCTGAAGTGGATGGTTGATCTGACTGATTTTGAACAGAATCAGCAGTCATGATCTCTCTCTCCATTTCTATCTTACACCTAGGTAAAGTAACCTTTGCAAAAGTCACTTCTGTTCCCTGGTATTATTAACTACCCATACCAGTAAGTCTTTATATTACGTTGCATGTTAGCAGAAATAAGCTGAAATTGGCGCAGTTCTCCAGTTATAAAATGAGCATATTCCCAGACTTGTTGAGAGACAAACTATGATTGAATTGTCTTTCATAATTTTATTCAAAAAGGCCTTTGGTATTAATTAAACATGGATCCAAACAAAATTACGTGCTGAATGTCAAATATTAAAATTTGACGGAGTTCTCGGTGTGGTTCTATGGGTAGATATTGATCTGTATCTCCAACCCCAGCTCCTATCCAGAGTTCCTTTTCACTATGAAGAAGGTGTAGATTAAATACAGATCTGCTCAAATCTTTTGACTCGTTCCCACCCCATGAATAGAAAAATCTTTTCAGAGTTGAAACCTTCTTCAAATTCAATCATACCATACTGTGCAGGGGGTTTGCTTGTAGGATGAGGTACCCTGCTTTGGAGGAAGGCCGAAGAATGTGAATCCATGGCAAAAGTAAGCAAAAAAAGTGAGCTTAATGAAGAGCCATTTCTTCCGCACAGACCATCTTGGCAGTTCCCCCTTCACAGAAGAATCGCTATGCGCCGGTATCCAAGCGTGTAATTTACAGCGAAAGTAAACTCTGCATATGGGAAGGCTCTAACCTTTGTTGCGTGCGCCCTGGGAGCGAGGCAGTGCCTTTCTATTCCTGGAGCTAAATAAAACTAACTCAAATTGACACTCGACAAACAACGTCCATATTTCTTCCAAAGTATCGGAAACAGGCCTGGCCTTATAACTAGCCTGTCACATTGTTTCCCCTCTAACAAACAACATCCTCTGTACTACATCTGAACTTCACCATTGCCTGTTACCTTCTGCAGAGAAGAAAAGAGCCCATTACATAATCAAATTGAAGTGGAACCCTACTGTGGATGCTCATTTTGAAGCTCAGTGTGTTTTGGTTCATTTGTTTGCTTGTTTTGTATGTCTTTTGTGTTGGGTTTTTTTTTTTCAGATCTTCTATTTTGTTCTTGCACTGCATTCCTGGCACCAAACTCCATACTCCGTCCATGTGCTAAAGACATCATGAGATCCTGGAAAAGTGACTTCTTAAATAAATACAGAAATAAGTCTGAATTGAGACTAGAGAGACCGTAGGGGAAGATTTGAAATAGGATTGGAAGTGGTTATAATATAGTCCACCTTCCTTTTAATCTAAGGGGAGAATCCCTTTTTTAATGAGAAAAGCAGCAATTTGAATTCAGCTTCACATAAAATGGACTGTCTGATAGGACACTGAACTTTGTTTATCGCTGAAAACTATTTAGCACTGCCAGATAATATTTACAATTAAGTTGGTGCGTTTACTTTTTGGAGAGCCCTTTTCTTCCTGTTTCTAAGAACCATATACATAAGATATAGTAAAATATTTCTAAATTTAGTTCAAGGCTTTCTTAAAGAGTTCTTTTTTTCAGTATTTTTTCCAAGCAATGGAAATAACCAATTGCCAGATCCTTAGCTACAGTAAATTGGCAGTTTCTTTGACTTTAATGTAACAGTCCTGGTTTAAATCAGCTGAATGTCTTAACTCCATAATATATTTCTTTTAGAGTGCACATAAAAGCAGTATTTCTCTTTCTTTTTTTTTTTTTTTTACCTTCTCAGAGTTTTCCTCTCTGCTATGTTGACAGTGCAGTGCCTAAGGAGATAACCAAAGGCATGATTTTGTCTCACCTTCAGTAACTAACTGCAGTGGGAGCAATCTGGATGCCATTCTGGTTTCTCACTGTCGGATTCAGACATGCATTCACACATGTACTATTGCTAGCTGTTCTTTAGATTGGAAATCAGTGGAAACCTTTAAATACGTGAATGTCTGGAAGCCTAAAAATTCCTGTAAACATCCAAAGTCCAGTCGTGAAATTTTGCCCTTTCACAGGGTTTGCCATCTTGATTTTGAATGATTTGGAGTACCATTAAAACAATTACCTTGATAATGCCTATGTTATTATAGCAACTTAAAATTAAAAATTTTAACAAACACAAAAACAAACACAAAACCCGAATATTTACAGAATTCACCTCACTCTTCTCGTGAATCCTGAGGAATATGTGCCTTAGAGCTCAACTGATAGATTTTGAGAATTTATAACTTAAAACTGCTTTCTTCTTGTCCTGCAAAACTGGACATCAGTCATCACGTGGGACTCACCGCCTCAGATCATTAGGTGCCTCCAATTTCAGGGCAGGGAGGTAGTTAAGAACCATTATTCACTGCTCCTGCCAATGAATGCTTTGGAGTTTATTTTTTATTTCTTTCCACTGAAATTGGAAATGCATCCGCTCCTTCCCTCATGATGTGCGTGCGTGTGTGCAGGTGAGTGCGTCTGGTATTGGCTTTAACCCGACTTGACTTAACGCTGCACTGCAAAACAGGAGCGAAAATGACACACAGAGACAGGACATACACGTCCAAATCTGAACGGTAGCCGTTTCCACAATGCCGGAATTGCTAATTGAATGGGGGGGCTTGCGTTTTAGCTTCCATTCTGACTGGCTTGTGGCACCTTTTGACTCCATTCTTTGTGCTGGGGGATCCTCTTTTGTCTTCTTTTCCTCAGCGTTCCTCACATATTTCACTCTCTCTTTTTTTTTTTTTTCTGGATGCTAAAAAGCCTCTGCACCAGGTAAAAAGTACCGAGAACGCAGCCAGATTGCTGGAATCAGGGCTAACCTGAGGATAACCTGAGGATCCAGCTCGGGGACTTCTTTTAAGCATCAGAAGAAAATCCCAGTCAAAAAACAGGCAAATGAATGGTAATGGATTCTTCCTGCTCCTCCACAGGTCTTGTTCCTTCTGTCTTTTCCTCAGGATCCTCCCGGCACTTCCCAGTCCTGACTTACATACAAAATGTAAATGTCCTTGTGTTTAAAACTCATTGAAATAAAGGCTCTTGATGCCTTAATCGGAGTTTTGGCCTTGCTCCTCAAAGGATCAGCCTGAAAATGCCTAATGACAACGTGCTGGGCTAAAACACTGGTCAGAGTCACCCCTTTACTGAACGCTCAGTAACTGGGGAAGGTCTTAATTAAATCAACAAGCAGCTGCCCCACTCAGAGAGCACTATAAATCTTCAGCCTGATGAAGAAGGAGGGAAAAGGCAGCTAGACATCTCTGACTGAAAATGGGCAATAGTTCTTTTAATATCTAAATGACGTCATAATTAATCCTTCATCCTTCCTGATGTTAGAGCAGGATATTAAAGTGTACTCGTTTTCCCCAAATACATTAAATATTTATATAAATATATATATAAATAAATAAATATATTAAAAGACAAAGGAAAGGTAAAGTACTTTCGGCGTTCAGGAATGCTGGCACAGCTGCTTGCATTTCATGTCAGTGACATTAAGCAGTGCCAGATATGGCACTTCTCTTAACTGCCTGTACATTGAGTTTAGTGTGGCCTGGTGAAATGCTAAACACTATTAGCTGATGAGGAAAATAACAACCTCCCAGCACTTTCTATAGGATCAAGTAACCTCTCTGTTTAGAGGGGATGCATGATGCTGGGCACTGTGATAAAAATATATTGATTAACAGTGATATAGTCACCTTTTTAAAGCTGACAACCGATCAGTTCAATTACTCTGCGTTTCTGTTGTGACTGGAATTTGGATCAGATGTATGAGAAAAATGCCTGGGATCACGTATGCCAAGGACCTATGAAACTTTTGCAACAGGATCTCTTTTTTGGGCAGAGGCTGTGTCAAGCATTGAAGGGGGGGCAAGCAACGGCTGGATGACCTCGAGAGGTCCCTTCCAACCCTAAGCATTCTGTGATTCTGTATGCATTTTCCATCGACAGTCTCTTCTGATGGAGGACTGGGGCTCTGACCAAGTAAGAAGTTGTGTGAGGGAACTGCCAACCCTCTGGAAAATCTTTCGGTCTTTTTGACCAAACTCCCCTCTCTCCCAAAGCCAACAGCAAAGGCTTTTGGCTGAAAGATGAAACTACTGAGTCTGCAGTGCCGTGGTGGAGCTTCCTGAAAGTCACCATTCAAATACCTCAGATCCCTATATTAATCTCCAGCCCACATGTCCATGGGACTCCTCTGATATATCATAAGAGCATACTGTGCTGCTTAACGGAAAAGGCAATATAGCCAGAGGAAGACAGGATTATGAGGCATTCACGCTGCCAAACTACAAGAGCCATTGGGGCACCATTCTGCTGAACTGAAGGTTTCAGAAGCAAAATTCATTAACAAAGTGGAAGAGTACTTGAGGTACAACCTGGTAAGGTGGAAGGACCTGCTACCCTATCAGTGATGTAGACTTTATAAAAATGTTATTTTGTTATTTCACAATTAAGAAATTCACATTTGTTAATACCTGTGAGGACTCCCTTTTTCCTGTTGACCTGTTTTCTGTGGGATTCTGTAGACTTACCTGCTTCAAATTCTCTTCCTAATGCACTGCTGTCCTCTCCATTTTTGCATTTACATCATGATTTTTTCTTATTTCTGAATATGCCAAATTGTGTCATTTGCTTATAGACAAACTATTAACATATTTTCTCTCTGGAGACATTTTAGATTAATCGGAGACATTCCAGGTACACAAACCATCATTATTTTAACTTCCCATGGGAAAAGCTTTCATACCTTACTATGCTCTCATCCAGAAACCTTAAAACATTGGGATTTTTTTTTGTTTCTCACAAAGACTTAAGAACTGCTCTGTCTTTCTTCCCATTACATTTTTACTTTAAACTGATATTGATATTTTACTCTAAATATGATAGGTATAAAATGCAGGCATTGCTCAAATCACAATAGTTAATACAGTATTTGTTGCAATAGCGATCACACTATTAGCAATCTTAATATGAGGCATTACTAGAAGACTCGTTTACTGAACTGCACTTGAAGAAAAGAGAAATCCTCAACCCTTTTTTTCTGAGAGGCTTATTAAATCATGGGAAATGTGGACTGTTACCAACCTTAAATATTCAAATATTCAGAATCAGACCTCCAAAATTATCGGGAGCAGTTTAAAAATTCATAAGAGAGCTCTAAAATAGTATGAAAAAGCAATATAATTAGGTGAAAACTTAAGAAAGATAATCAATAGCAAGATTTGTGATAAAGTTGCACGGGCTGGTAATATCTCTTGTACGTATATAAGTCTGTGGAACAAGCGGCAGGCCATTGCTGGCTTCCTTGCAGGTCTGGAATTTGTCCATGTCAATTTTCTGGGCTTTAGAAACTTGATTTTTAGGAGTTTTTAGGAAATTGTTGGAGGTAAATTCTGCTGGTGGTTTTGCTAGCAGTATTTTTTGGAATATCCGGTTGTTGGTGCTGTTACCTGGGCATCCCACCAGGAGCTGAATACCGAAATCATGTGGATATTACATGGTGTATTGAAATAGTTGCTCTTTCACGTTATCCATTTGGGTACGAAGATTCTCAGCGTTATGAAAATAAGCACTGTGTGATTTAAAGCACTCTATTGGACTGGTCAAGTGTATCCTCTATCTTCCTGCCAATAAAATCAACATCAGTTCTTCAAGGAGAAGGAGCCAGAAACCCCATTTTTAAAGTGGAATAAAGACTGACAGCAAAAATACAGGACCAGGTTCTGAAAAGGTGTCACTCCATAGCTTTTAAGCATTTATCCTCACATGAAGAAGACTGGCTCAGGGCTCTCAGGGAATCTGCATGCCACAGATTTCCTCTCTGGTTCTGGGCAAGTCCCTTTCTCCAAGCTGTCCCCGTTTGGTATTTTCCATTGAGGATGATAAACTGGAGGTTGTGAGCTGACCTGATAGCAGAGGCCATCTCTATTTAGACAGATGGAATCCATTGTCTGCCTTGCAGGGCCATTGTGTTGATTTTTAAATGCATGTGTTGCAGCATAGCAGAGAAGTTAAATTGTTTTGCAGAGTGAGGACATTCTATTTTTCCCGTAAAACCAATATGAACAACCGCAGTTTCCCAATCTCCCATTACTGAAGCACAGTGAAGCCTCCCCAAAGGGCTTGTGAAAGACCTCCACAGATCATTTGGGTATAAACAGATAGTATCTTTGTACCTAGCAGTTGCTTACATATAAAACTTGAGATTACAAACTTTTAAAGTTTGGCCTTTCTGGCAGCGGATGCAAAAAGTTCAGGAAGTTAATCTCATTTTCTGACTGGGATAGTGACATTAAGGTTAGGGAGATTAGCTGCAACACATATTCCCAGGAAGGGATACTGGCAGCATTAAGAGAAGCTGAGAAGGAAGGGAAAAAAAAAAGAAGGGAAAAGGAAACAGAAAAGGGGGAGAGGGAAAGGGAAAGAGAGAAAAAGAAAAGGAAAGAAGGAGAGAAGGGGAAGGGAAATAAAGGGAAAGCACTAAGGAAAAGAAAAAGAATGAGAAAATGAAAGAGAAAGAAAAAAAGAGGAGAAGAGAAAAAAGGAAGAAAATAGAGGATAGAAGGATGAGGGGCCTTGATATACAGAGCAAATTGTCACATATGTTTCTGTGGCCTATTTTTGTGATGATAGCTTATACTGTAGTAGTGCTAGGTAACATTAAAGCTGGGGGGAATGGTCACATGCATAGAATGAGCAGAAGTGCCACGGACAAGCAGTGATGTCCTATCAGTGGCACTACGAGGGCCCTTTGGCACGGTGCTCATGAGTGCCACCAAGGAGGGGTGAAGTTACAGGGGAGGAGAGCCCCAGAGGGGCAGGTGGATGGACCGCACCGAGGGCAAGAACCCGCACGGACCAGGGGAGCTCCCTGCACTGTGGCAATGTGCAGCTCGGGGCTCAGGACCACTTCCATGACCTGGAACTGCCTGCTCTGGCCACTTGTTTCCCAAACTTCCCCAAAGCGGCCAACCAGACTTTGCCTGTTGAAGAGAAGGTAACACAATGTTCTTCTCCATGTTCTTCACCCTACAAAATTTCAACCAAGGGGCCTTACCCACTGCCAAGTGGGACACATGGAATTACTTCCTTTGCCTTTGATACACTCTGGCTCAGCATTTTAATTAATTGTTTGGAATTTTATTAATAGTTTGGGAGTTTGAACTTTTCACTCCTTTTTTCAAAAATAGAAGAATGGGATCCACACTCATCTCATTAATATCAGATGGTTTGTTTCTGCTCTCAAGGTGTGCATATGGTATCCAGTGAACTTCCCGGACGCAAGCAAATGTGGAATTTGGCCTATGCTTAAAAGTAGGTCTGCATCACTAATGACAAAATGTTTTGAAAATGAATTTCAGTCTGATTATATTTGTAATGCTCATATGCATTCCTGGAAATACTGAAATATTTGAACTCTAAAAGTAGCAATACCAGTGCAAAGTGGATTGAAAGCTTGCATGTTCAAATATAGAAGAAATTTGAAACAGCCCAAGGCTTGCTAAGCTTTTCGTTTGTGCCTTGCTGATTAGTTACTGAAATCATCCCCACCCAGCAAAAAAATAGAATTCCATTTGATTTCAGCTGGTGTCCAGTTTTGCAATCTGGTCTCAAACTGAAAAATAAGGAGAAACTAAATGCCCTACATGGTTCTGACAAACTGTGCAGTTCCAATCAAACCAGTCCAGTCCCCATACAGGTCAGTGCAAAACTGTATCAGCATCTGAAGGAAGAAAAATCAGGAACTTGGGCTGCTGGTCAGACAGTAGTATCCGTTTTTCATCCAACCATATTGAAATCTCCCTTTTTCACATTTGAAGATGGGAAGAAAATGAGCATGCAAAAGAGAAATTGGAAGATATTTGGGACTTTACCACCTGAAAAACCTCTGCTGCTTGTCCAGTTGCCACATTTACACTAATTACTACTGCCAGTGCTAACTGGCTGCACCTGGGATGTAGGTGCCCTGGCAGAGGGTTTGCAGCTCGATTCCTACATCAGCAAAGCCATGAGGTAGGGGGCAAGGTGTTTTTGCTGGTCTCCTGGAAGGGAGGTTGTGTGGGGCTGGAAGAGTGTGAACTGTGGACTGCTCTGCGTTTCAGTGTGGCCTGGGCTGGGGTCTGTTGGGCCTAAGGGGAGCTGGAAGTCCTGTAGGGGAAGAAGGTACATTTGGGGAGGCTTGACAGCTGGGGTGAGGGGGAATATGTGGAGGTGGAGGGAGGGTGAGAGCAATAGCTTGGAACTGAAATGCGTGTTGATCTTTAGTCCCCTCTCTTGGAAAGGAGAGGTCTCCTGGCATGCAGTGTACTGAGATACCTCATAGAGCTGTGCTGGGATCAAGGGCAGGGGGCTGCTGTGCAGCAGGGCAGCTCCTGCTGGCTGCCAGCTGTGTGCCTGGGGCCCCTAAACATTGCCAAATGTGAGAGCAGTTAGTATTAATTGCTTTTATTTATTTATTTTGCTCTAGAGCTTAAAAGCTGGTCTGCTTTCATGAAAGCCAACTGAGCTGCCAGAGCATTAGCAACGCTGCACTTCTGTGGCTGTACTCGTATCTTGCCTCACTAAGCTGCAGGAAATAAATTGAAAATGTCTGTTAAGATCCATGTGGTTGGATCTTACCTAAAGCAAATGCTTAGGAAATTGATGGCAAGTGTTTTCTAGAGTGAAGGGAGCTGAAGGGCATCCCTGAGCTCCTGCCGACCTCTTGAGTTATGGCTTTCTTTTGGTCACTCTTCCTCCTGCTGTCTGCTTTATCTACCTAGCGCCAAACCCCTTTGGAAAGGGCCTCTGTTCTTCTGTTTTTGACCAGTGTAACGAGGTATTTTATTGCTGCAGATATTACAGTGATATAAGCAAGAGCATTTTGTGTATCAGCTATAAAATCTGAAAAAATTGTCAGTCTTGTTGTGAATTTGGACTTCATCCCTATAAAACTATGTAATATTTTGTATCACTACAAATTTGGGTTAGACTCAGAAGGCCTGATTTTTCTCTTCTTTTTCCCCCTTGTCTCTATTTCAGTTCCTTAACCCTTAAACACACCTCACAATTATTCCACAAACTTTGTACTGTTTCACTTTTTTTTTTCATGACTGTTTTCTGTTGTTGTCAAAAGAAGAAATGTGATAATTTGGAAGGTTCACAGAAAGCATGTTCTGTGATTATTGTTCTTGTGATCTGTCCAACGTAAACCGCCTTAGGAAAGCTCCGTTCCAGCCCCTTTAATTCGCTTTTGCAGAATAGTGGCTTCCTGGTTGGCTCCAGACAAGGGCTTGTCCTTTAACGGGCACTCTGAGGGGGATGCAGTTTAGCCGTTCGGCTCCTGCCCTGGAGTTGAGCTGTGTTGAACGGTGCCCTGGGGAGCCTTCCGTGGTGGATTCACGGCTAATCCTCCTTTGCTACCTCTTTATTGTTAGTTGAGGGCAAACACGCTCCTTCCACTGTTTGGTTCATGACGCTAGGGCAGTGTGAGAGCTTGAGGTCGCGCTATCTATGCCAGTTTTTCATCAAAAGTAGTATTGTAGAGAAGCACGGAGCTAGGGAATGACTCTGCTGCCTCCATAGGCCCGAACTTTGCCTGCACCATGGGCGTGCTGTCACACTGCGATGCCCCGTGTTGAGCTGCAGCCTAGAGGGGCCAGTGGTGTCCCGGAGCCCAACTCTGGTGGCTTCAGCTCCCTCGAAGTCGCCCTCCTTGGTGCTGACCGCCTCCGCTCTGCCCAGAAGCCGGGTTTGCGGTTGGTGGGGCCGCACAGGTTCGCACGAGCTGGGAACCCAGCCCAGCTCCAGGGTTTTGCTCGCTTTTACTGGGTGTTTACAAGGCTGCCGATGCTCGCAATGGCAGCGCTGCGTTCCCACAGCTCACTTTATTTTACGGATCCCAGTAAAACTGCTGAACAATCTCCAGGGTGTATGCCAACTTGATAGGAAAAAAATACCCTGAATCTCTCCCCTTTTGTTTGTTCTGTTGCTCTGACCCCCTTGCAGCAACTGTTCCAGGAATTAGTTTTTTTCTTTTCCTCTCTCTGAAATAACAGGATACTTGTTTTCTCTAATGGTGCTCATGCCAAATCAAAGCAGCAGCAAGGGGGGATTTAACCAAGCTGAACTCTTCCAACTCAGTGCTCCAGTGACTGAAGTTCTGCCCTTCCGTGCCTATGGAGGTCCATGCAAGCTGCTGGAGGGTCTCTGGGGGTGCATGGGAGGGTGTTTGCAGGATAATAGGGGTTTATTGGCTAGAGAGTTATGCCCAATAGCTGAGTAAACGTTGGCAGCCCTGACCACTAGGGAGTAAGGTCATGTCCTCCAGCACAGCTTCCTCTTAGTGACTTTCAAAGGACGTAGGCTCCACCTCTCTGGAAAATGGTCAGGAACCACGTTGGTGAAGATGGTCCTCATGGCTCTGCTGTGTTTGAGAGAAACTCTGGTCTCTCTCTTCTGCTCTGCTGCTGTGACTATTAAAGTAGATCCTGTCCTCATCAGCAGGATCTACTGAGTAACAGTGAAGCAGTGGCCCTCTGCACTGCGAAAGCTACTGTGCCTCTGTTGTTAAAGAACAAGCACTTCTGCTTTGAAAAGAGGAGATCCCTGGTACATGTTGAAAATGCAGGAGTGAATAGTTATAGGAGAAGACACCTGAAAAGGTGCAGCCATAGAATCAAATGGAGAAAAGTTGCAGTTCTCTGCTCTTTAGAGTTTGTAGATGATGGAAGAATTGCTAGAAAAAGCAAGACTTGTTTGTTTGCCTCTTGCATGGGAACTAGTAACAGTGCAGTGATGAGAAGAAAAGCTGAGAACATTTATGAAAGTTTGTTTTTAGGTTAACTTTTTCCAATGTGTCTGATAAGCTTCAAAAAAACTGCTTAAGACTTAGAGTAAGACAAGTAAAATTTTCTTTAAGATAGCTAAAGAATGGATTTTGGTAGGAGTTGTAGAGGGGGAAAATTTGTGTGTTTAAAATTATATAGTTGGCATTTACTGATATTTCATTGCACGGAGTTGAAAGCGTTGAATTGTTAAAGATGATTTCTTAATACATGTGGAGCAGTTCCCTTTTCCTGACGAAAATCAACTAGCGCTTGAAGAAATTGAGTCTGTAATTGTGGATTCTGATGACGCAAAGAAATTCCTTGAAGCAAAACTTAACTTCATGTGGAAAAAGGAAGTGTTTTGGAAACCTAGTTCTAAACATGATATCTGTTTCTTCCTTTCTCTTGTTTCTTCATTTATGAATCAATACTCATTTTTTAATGTGACTGATGGTTTTTAAAAATATATTACTTATCAAATGCTATGAACTTTTTGAGGCATCTAATTCTGTTCAAGCTTAATAGTGGCTTTCTACTGACTTGAAAATTCTGTGGTTTACAGTGACCATTTAAGCTCTCAATTGCAATGTATTAATTAACACACTTTTTTTCCCACACATTTGTGCATTCCATGTGTGTATTTATTCTTTAGCATGGTTTGAAATGTATCAAGTATTTCTCTAGTGTATTCGAGTCATTCATATTTCCATTAGTAAAAGCACAGGTCAAAATTCTGTTCCTGTTGCACAGATAACGGATTGACAAGTTTTTCACACTTGTTTAGCACAAGACTTACTCCAGCACTAAACTATTTGATAAATGTCAATTTTTTTTCCCTAAAATGCTTGGAATAGCTATGTAATTTTTTTTTTTTTTTTTTTTTTTCTCTGTTCATGTCTTCAATGGGATGTTGTTCTAGAGCAGAGGTCACTGGCCAAGCCACTGATGCACTGTGATGCTCTTGGCGACAGAATATGAGTGAGGAAGGGGATGTAGCTAGATGAGAGAGTCCTGACCTAACAGATCTGGAGAGTGACACTGCTTTTATCTCAGCATGAAGAGAGGAGGTGCCATTAGGTAAGTAAACAAGTAAAAAGCCATTAGGTTGAAAGCATAGAGCGTGGAAAACTGGCAATAAGGTGGGTTCTTGCTGAGAATCTATAAAATCCTGTGATCAGCTCAAGTTGTATATGAACATACAACTTCCCTCTTTCTTCCCTTTTAATTAAGTAGCACTTAAGCAATGCTGGCACTTGACATTTGAATCCCAGTTTTTAAAAAATATCTGCTGTTAGCTTTGGGGACCTCAGAAGCCTCAAGTGCCTATCTTCAAGCTCAATGCGTGGCAATATTTCTGAACGAGTCACTTAGGTATCTATTTTAGGATCTCGAAATACCAGCTTTACCCAAATTAGCCATCCAGAACTAACGGCCGCTTGTGGAAAGCGTGGAGCTAGATCAGTGGCTGTTGTGGTGCTCAGCTTCCCTGTAGGCAGGCCTCTCGTTTGGCTGCCTTGTGCTGGGTGTAGAAGCAGGAGCCGAACTTGAGATGTGTGCAAGATCGTGCTGATTACAGTGTGACTGCTGCTGCTGCTGCTTATAGCTCCTCAAGTGTTTACATACCAGGGCCTATATAAAGAAACATCTCCTTTCCTCGCCGATGCCTTTGTTTTGCCTGCTGCTGTGAGAGTGTCCCTGCTGTAGGGGGGTTGCCCCTTGGTGACAGGGAGGCTGCCTGAGTTGGTTCTAGGAGACATCCCAAAGCCTCAGATTTGGGGGCAGTGGCTTGCTAGGGATTTCCAGACCTGCTAAAGCAATATGCATCTCAAATGCAGTCACAGTGATGCTGAGGGCCATATTACTGGAGCAGTTTTCACCAGTGTGAAGTCTCTTTGCCCTTTCTTTTCTAATTTTCTTTTTTTCCTCTAGGTTTATTCTCTGTCCATTTCCCTGTTGCCCCAGAGAACAGCCACTCTGGAGGCAATAACTATTATCCTACATACTTCTAGAGGAAGGAAAAAGAAAAAGGGAAGAAAAGAGCCTCATGTACATGTATCACTTCACAATGAAGGCTAAATACTAGGACTTCATATTAAACAGACACCCCCCCCTTCCCTACACATGTGCATAGGTGTGTGTGAGGAATATCATCTTTTCAGATGGATTTTCCTTCCAGAAGCTAAAATAACAGGAAGGCTGTGGAATGGAACAGAGTAACTGTCTGTTCCAGGAGGTGAATGCATTTACACTGGTGAAGCAGCTTGGCCTTCAGTTAATCATTCCTTCACTTGATCTGTTTGTCTGAAGATTATGGTGTTGGTCTGTAGAACTGAGGGGGAAGTCCTGGCAAAATGAGTCTTCTCCAGACTCAGAAGATTTATGTTATTTTTTTTGATGTTTTATGATAGCAATTCTGTCAGTCTTGCTCTTAAGCTTAGTGTGGCAAATTTTACTAACTCAGACTTCTTAAAAGAAGTACCCGTGTACAGTTTTTTACATCTTGTCATTTATTTACTGTGTAGTAACAATATATAGTCCAAGTTTAATTTCTATCAAGCACATTCTAGCATCATGGAGCTAAGCTTAATTTTCATGATGGTGACAATACTCTTGACTACAGTGAAGGCCTTGATTTTTTTGCAAAATACTTGAACATGGTTATTGTCATTCAATGACCTTTTTAGGACTTGCCAGGGTGCTGAAATGTTAATGCTTGCACATCATTATTTTATGTTCCAGACTTTAGATTGCAGAGAGAACTGCTGCTTCTCCCCAATGCAGCTTGCCATTTGGGTGGCAGTGACAGGAGCTCAGGGGACCTGGCAGGCGATGCATGACCAGGGTCAACATCTCCTTTGTTGTGTGGCCTTCTGTGACAGATACAGCCCTGGCAGTCGACCCAGAGTGTTTCTGGGCTATAGGGTGGAAAATGTGTAAAATAACTGCAGAGTATCTCCAGGTACTAGTAGTTAGTAGTAAGAGGTTACTGTAACTCAAGCAAACAAGTGACAGCCAGTTCCACTGAACACTGAACAAGACTAAATCCTTGGGCTTCAGGGTTGAGTTGATGGAGGACCAAATAGGCAGCAACACTGCATCCCTGCTTAGGTGAACCTACAGTGAAAGCTTTATAATTTCAAGTCATGGCACCATTCCTCTTGGTAGATAGTTACAGCTGGGTTCAACAGACTATATCATGGCTGGGATACCTGGAGCTCAAAAACTCCTATGTGGCCTTAAGCAAGCTTCATCATCTTGTGACTCAGTTCTGTTTTTGTAGAGGCAAGAAAAATAGTATCTCCTGCATCTCTTCTGTTTATACTGCAAGCTGTTCAAGATGGGAACCCTCTTACTATACCACTGCACAGCGCATAGTTGCTAAAGTCTCTCTAGTGTTAATATAAATAAGAGATGATGTTCTTCCAGCTCAAGGGATAACAAAATCTTTAGAGAACTAGCTTGTTTAAATGAAGCTAAACAGATTGGATGTGGTATGATAACTATTGGTGTGGCAACTATCTGTTACTGCTGTGGCTCAAGCACCATCTTTCTTGTGTGTGTGAGAGGAGGGAGAAAAGTAAAAATAAAAGGTTATTGGGAGTGCTGCACAGAGCCTTAGACTGTTTCTCTTTTGTGTGTGCCTCTTCCTAAACCAGCAACCGTACCCGCTGCCGGTCTCATGCGCTTTGTAGTTAGCCCCTTGTGTCAGCAATGGAACAAAACACATCACAGTGTGCCCACTTGCAGTAAATCAGACATCCCAAGAATCCTTGGCACCTCCCTTCTCTTCCTGTCTTTGGCTTGTTCCCTGTTAACATTTCTTTCTACTGAGAAAAGGAACAACAATATTTTATGAATTGTTATCAGACATGTACACTTACTTTAAAGGCATGGCTCATTTTTACTGAGCCTGTATTTATCATCCAAGAGCATTTAGTTACTTAATCAGAATACCTTTTAAATAAAAGATGTCATCATAACAAAACCTGGCTTAGAAATGCTCTCCACTAACAGATTATCTCAAAGGCCAAGTTTTAGCCATCTGAGACTCATCATTTAAAGCAGTCAGAATAATGTCTGACATCTGGATTCAGGTTCTGATCATCCAAGGGGGCTGCCCATGCCTTGAGTGGAAGATGCTGTAGGTGACAAGGCTTGCACTTGTAGGATATATAGTGCTCATGAGTGCTGCTTAACCCGCTAAAACACTGGTGCTGAAAAACATTCTCACTCAGCAGCTGTGATGCATCCTAAGATTACCTTTACGAAGAGAGATTATGGCTTTTTGATACTGGAGAAAGAGGTCTGTGGGAGTCTGGAAACATTGTGGTTGAGTATGGGATACAGGGGAACAGAAGACCAATTACCTTAGTTCAGAATCTGAACCACCTTCAGCAAGCACCTTAAAATGCATCTCTAACCTTCCCCATGCAAGTTTTTAATCAACTTTTGTTCAAGCAGTGATAGCAAAAGTGGTCTTGGAATCAGAGTTTGATTTCCCATAGAAGAGAAGAGCTGAAGAAACCCATGGAGTCTACAGAGGCCTTTTGCTTTCCTAGTCTAATCAAGGAAGGATGAAGCATGTATTTGGATGCAGAACAATAATACTGAAAAAAAGTCTTAAAATTGATGGGCTAGTTGATGGGTTTACTTGCACTGAGAAGGTATGAAAGCAAATACCAGTATTTCTTCCAAATGGAAATTTGCATTTCAAGTCCCAGAAGCGGCCAAGTTTTTTTCATAATACGCCAACCTGAGGAATAAAGAAACTAGAATAGAACTTCAGACTCCTTGTTTAAGAAGGATGGATGGAGAAAAAGATGTGTATAAACTTGAAATTCTCATCTCTCTAAGTTTTGTGGAAATGGCTTCTGTTGGAATATCAAGTTTCCTTCAGATCTGAAGGTGTTTTGGAAATACTCATTCCTTAAGCATTTCTAGAATGTTTCAACTCTTGATATGATATAGATAATGTTTACATCAAATGTTTACATCATTTGAGAGAGAATCTTAAAAAACAAACAAACAAAACTCCTGCTGGGAAAATAATAGAGAGGCATTGATGTGAATATGCTGCAATGAGCTTAAGACAGGAAGGAGTATTTGTGAGTCTGAGCTGTGTGTGCAGACTGTTTCTGGAGAAGTTCTTACAGTGAAGATGATCCATCCTTCAAAGGAAAAATTCTATTTGCATAGAAATCCTGGTTTTGACCTTATCTTACTGCAAAATAAGAGTAAAATCTGCCACAACTTTTCTTGAGTCACAGAATAAATGTTCTGAACTCATAAGTAAATCTAATTATTAATCTGACCCAAAATGAACTAAAGTGAATGTTTTTAAAGATACTCTAATGCCTCATTGTGTGTTAGCATTAAAAATGAATTTTAAGGTTTGTTTTCACTGCATTTAAAAAATCATGTGTATGAGCACCTATCTATTACTCCTAAGAGCATACAACACAGCGCTTACCTTCCCCTTATAACACCTGAGACTTTGAATGCTGAGAGTAGCAGCCATCTGGATGCAACAGTTCTTGTTGCGATGAGTGTTAGTAACAGAGTCATCGTTGGTTTTATTTTACTGATAGATGTGCTCTTTTTCTGGTAATTGCTCCTACGTGTATATTATTTGAACTTCAGCAACCTTGCAGTTCTCTAGAAATGCAGAGATCCTCTTAATGTAATGCTGAACTTAGCACATGCACGACTTGAATGGAGGTGTGAGTCTAGGGCTTAAACTTCAAAATTAAGTGTCCGATGTATTTCGGGTGACCTGGTGATGCAGCATCAGTCTCTTCTGAGCTTCTTGTGTGATGTTTTCATGTATTCTTTTTTCTTCTAAGAACAGAAGATGAGAATGGACTCCAGGTTTATAGAACTCAATAACACAGGGATAAACCATTAAAGGATTTTATTATGGTAATTATCAGGAAACTAAGTTTCCTTGAGAAAAAAAAAATCCTTTTAAGAGACTTGTAGTGAGGATGGTGGGATGCTTGTAAAGCAAAATCGACAGGAAGGAAAGGAAGGATTTTTAACCAGTAAGTCCAATCTAGCTCCAAAGGACTGTCTGACGTTTTTTAGGCTAATGTGAGGATTGCCTCAATTCATAGGAAGGAAAGGTGCTTCAGAAAGACTTGCTTGCATTTTTCCTGTTCTTTTAGCATCCTCTCCCAAATCTGTACCTCGTAATAAGAAAGGATGTGCCTGTGTGTTTCTATGCAAAACCCCGAGTACTTATCTTGAAGTTTCTGTGTTGCAGAAGTTGAATGTTTAACTTGCTCCTAGAATAGGTGTCTGGCCTGAAATGGAGAAAAAAGTGTTCAGTAGAGTGGACCGATACATAAGTAAAACTGCTAAACAGTTAATTTGCAATGGCCATCACTACTTGTTATTCTGACCCTCTGGCTGCTTTCAGCTGTTTACCTCTTCAGTCATAAGCTGGAAAATGTCTAGGTAGCAGTTGCCCTGAGGTTACCTTGTTACCTAATGCTTGCAGTGGTAGACTCCTTAAATAGTGCCCTGATCATAGGGGAAATTATAGTAAGAAGAAACAGCTACAGAATCCTGTTAATACATTCATATTCATAACACGTGTTCTGTAAAGGTCAACGACTGAGGATGCTTGAAGAAATATTTATTCAGCCTAGATGCTTATCAAATGCTTAAGAATTGTAGCGTGTGGGCAGCTCCCCTCCCTTTGGCACGGAGGGATTGCCTGCTTAGGCACTGGCTTCAGGACAGCATTAGGAGACGGTGAAAACAAAACCGAGCGGGTGAGCCTAAATGCTGCAGGGTCTTGAGGAGAAACGGGGTGTGCGGCCAAAGGCAGCGCTCCGGTTTGGTCCGTTCCCTCAAAACGGGGTGCGTGCTGCAGGCTGCTGCTGCTGCTCCGTTCCTGTTGCATAACTGCCACAGTTCGAGTGGCACAGAGAGCACGCTGCGTGCTGCCGTGCAGTCTTATTTTGACTGATTTATTTTTTAATTTTCCTTTTATTTTGGCACACCGCAGCCGAGAGCCGAGCAGAGAGGCCGCAGCTCAGCTGTGGTCTGAGGGAGGGCGGCACGAGCGCGACGGCACCGAGAGGCTCACGAGCCTCCAGCACCCACGGCGCCACCCGCGCGGTGCACAGGGCGGTGGGGTGGGGAAGACAGTGAGCTGAACCAACCTCTGCCCAAATCTGTGGATGTGGGCGAACTGGGCCTGGTACCTGCGGACAACTTGGCAATTCTCTGACTTCAAAACAAAAGCAGATGCCTGGATTTGGAGCTACTTCCAGCCATGGCCTGAGGGTTGTGTGGGGAAGAGGAGACCAACCTTGGTGGAGCCTCTCACTTTCTATCCTTTTGCTGGTCAATGTTGACCTTAAAAAATGGGACTTGTGTGCACACACACACACACACATAAGACAGTCTCTGATCTGTTTGGAAACTGCAGTGCTGAGAAACGCAAAGTCCTCCTTAACTTGAAGCTTAGTTTGCTGTGCTATTTCCCTGTATGGGTGAACCTAGTACTAAAATGTCAAGATTAACTCTATCCATCATACTGCTAGTGACATGGTGACCATGGGACAGTGCTCTAAGTGCAGAAAAGCAGGATGTGCCAAGCAAAGCACTGGCACTATGGAAATGACACTGGGAAACCTGGTTTTGGCTGTTGAGCACATCTGTTGGTAATGACCACATTCAAGTTGAGTTCAAGCTAGAACAGATCTATGGAAAGTCTGGAGGGGATATTAAAAGATTGGGAAGCCTATCTTATGGGAAGGGACTACAAGAGATTGGCTTGTTCAGTTTAGCAAAATATGGTTGAGAGGATTGGACAGCACTCTATAAATACGCCCAGGGCCAAATGCCAGAGGGGAAAAAGCTATTTAAACCAAGAACAATATTTTCATAAGAACAAGTGGGCATAAACTTGGCTCTGTATGGATTTATATTGGATATCAGGAGATTTCTACCCCTCAGTATAGTGAGGTCCTTGCAACAAACTTCCAGTAGAAGCAACGCGGACAAAAAAAGTACTTTGGGGAGACTGGGAAGGACTACATTGTGTGGTGCTTGTGACTGCAGGGAGCTAGGCTCTGTGAGCTTCCAGCTTCCTCCTGACCTCAGAAAAGGGGTGGAATAGAGATATCCTACCACTTCTGCCTGGAAAAGTACCACCTTCTGTCGAAAACGAAGCCGGTGGTGTTGCATTAAGCTATATTCAAGATGTGCTCTAATGGGCTGGGGAAGTTTCCAGCGCCCCTTGCTGCTGCGTGTAACTCCGCATTGATGCCAAGCTGCCGACTGACGTTGCAAGCCTTTGCCTACCGGTAGGGTTTGGCCTGTGGGGAAGGTGTGCAGAAGGCATCAGAATCTCAAAAATGTGCTGAGACTGAGGAGTATGACTTTAAATCATTTTTTTTTCCTGTTGCTAAAAATTCACATGGCCTTTGTTTGATGTTCATGATAAAGTGCTTCTTTCTAAGCTGCAGCTGAGCAGAGCGATGAAGTGCATTTGACAGGCAGAGGAACCAAAGCACAGAAAGCTTGGAGGTTGGGAGGTGTTGGCACAATGACAGCAGGGTGCCAGTATTAGGGTTTCCAACCCAATAGCTGGCCTGCTGCAGTCATCTTCATCTTGAATGGCAGCACCCACTACAGTTAGCTGTTTTTTTTTTAAAAATCACTATTTTCTCTTATATTTCAGAAATTTTGACCTTTTGAGATTAAATTCTCCAGACTAGCTTCTTTTATTTCCCAGTGATATATTAGGAACTCCTCTCTTCCCCTAAAACTGAAAAATAATTGCATGCAAACTGGGTTTTGGACTTCTGTCTTGCAGAAAGAGCTGAGGTAAGCACAGAAATAGTCCCCAGGAAAGCTTTGGTAGCTGTGATGAGAGTCAGTAGTAACACCCTGAGAAGAGGGAGTTACCATCCCTCAAAATGGATATGCCAAAAGGTACAGCCTGTGCTGAGTTTTCTGTTAAACTGGTAAAATGCATAGTTGAAACCCACCTTAATAAAGATTATACAGGTACCTGGTTAGAGATATGACAATTATAGCAATTTTCCATTACTTTTGTTTGATTATCCCTTCACCTAGCATCCTCTCCTAAGTTAGGGAATGGATCTCGCTGTCCTGTTGTTTCTTGGATGCTAATATTTCTTGCAGAAAAAGGAACCCCATTAGTGGACACAAGTAAGAGAAAGGTAACATATGTGACATTCCTGCTCATATTCCGGTATGTGTGGGTCTGAGAATATGAAATGTTACTGGTACTGACCATGCCCACTAACTGACTTTTTCATCTCTTCCTCCCATTCATCTTTTAATTAAAGAGAGACTGAAAAGTTTTTCTCAGTATTTTCTATATGAACAGTGCTACTTGGGAAATGCAAAATAATTTCAACTCTTTGAAAAATAATTTTGGACACTTTAAAAAAGAGACTGTTGTTTAAAAGAAAATTTGATGCATACCTTTGAAAAAAAGGTGAGAGGCGGGGCAAAATGAAATCCTCTCACTTTGGAGTGAGAGGTGGCCAGCTAATTTGGGAGTTATACATTTTTTTTGCTACGGATAAAAGTCTCTTTGCCCACCATTATATCCTGGCAACTGCAGTTTCTCTTATTCAGAGGCATTCTTTTTCCTTCTTGAGATATTAGATAATTTAAAAATATATCCATCTATGCATTTATATTACAGTTGTCACTGTGATAACTTGACAGCAGCACATTAAAATATATTTTGGTTATACTGTTTGGGAGCCAGGACTTTGTTTGTTTTTGTTGTTAGCAGAAAACTATTTTAGCTTATACTTTGTTTCCAGAAAGCAATCCATAGAATCTTTGACTTTTTTCTCATATTTAAAGACTCGAATAGTGATTTCTTGGGACAATAAAATGTATCTAAAGACTCTTTTCAAAATATTAGATGCCTATATCTATCTTAACTTAAAGAAATACACATATTTGTCATATTTGTTTCCAAGTGTTATTTCCTATATAATGGGGGGAAAAAAAAAAGACATAATTTGCAGATTAGCAGATGGCAAATACTTAGCAGTCTATGCAAAATTCTTTTCTTTGGTCCTCTTTGGTTCTTTGGTTCTTTGGTCCTTTGGTCCTCCTTTTCTTTGGATGGTTGTCCTCATCCCAAAACCTGCCATAACAATTTGCTAAGAAAGCGGAGTATTGAATCATTTAACATTTACTTCTGGAAGTTGTTTTTGAAGTGGGGAGTAAGGTAGATGCAGAGGGGCAGCCTGGGGATGCTCACGCTTTCACCACCCTGCTTTTCCCCCTGCCCCTTTCATGAATAAACAGAAGCCTGCAGTTTCCAGGGCTGTCCATGTAGCACCCTCACAAGCCTTGAAATTCATCTCAAATGAAAATAAAAAGCTACTACGTAGGCACTACAAAATTTACTATAAACGGGTCTTAAGTACGTAATTACATGATAGACCCAAATGGCTCCAAAAGAGTTGCTCTGGGCTATTGTGTAAGCAATACTCCTTTGAGAAATGTATAAATACATGTAATTCAGTACATAATACACACGTTAAAAAAACTACCTAATTACATATTTTCCCAGGAGAATGAAAAGGCTCCAAAAGAGCTACTCCAGTCTCTCCAGTACACAATGTGTGTTTTATAACCTTTCATGAATCTCTTCCATTCTTTTTCCTTTAGGAGGAAAAAGAAAAAAAAAAAAAAAACAGTAAGGAAATTAAATACAAAACACCTACTGTACATTTAATTTAGAGGACAAAACGCAATGTTGAAATAACATTAAGGGTGTGACGCAACCCAAGGCAAGCCAGGAAATTGAGTGTAAAGGCTGTTACTCCATCCTTAACTCACGTCACGTGGATAATGTCTCAGGCCACTGTTCTGTAATGGCAGATTTTAAATCTCATCAGTTAAAAACAAGGTTGTGGTCTATCTGCACATACGAGTTCTTATATGGCCTATACTGTTGAAATACCTCAGCACTCCCCATGTATTTATACATGTGCTTATGTATGTGTATTTTAAGACCATGTCTTCTCTTTCCTAGTATTTGAATTATTGTGGCTTTTTTTATGGATGAGAATAAGTGCACGCATATAAAAGTGCTGAGGGAAAATGAAGCTGAAGGTGCAAGATTTGGCATCCAGGTCTGGCAGCATTGAGGTCTGGGGCTGCTCTTAGGCCTTTCTGGGTTAGTCCTGGATCCAGCTCTGGAGAGAATCCTGCATCCCTCATTTACAGGCCCCCTTCCCTGGCCCACATATCGCTATTGCAGGGGGTGGGAGGTCACAGTCCGGAAGGAATGATGATTTCTGCAGTAGCTAATGGCAAGCCCTACAGTGTCATGTGAATGCCTGCTGTATGGATGCAGATGCTGACCCGCAGGCTCCTCCCGGGAAGAGGCGGCTCGGAGGGGGGAGTAGCTGTCCCATGTGTTCACTGCGACCTGCGTAACTAAGCACATCACTGTAAACCGTGTTTTTCCTTTTCATTTTTCATTAAGTTAAAATGAAATTTGTGACCTTTCCTTTGGTCAAGTCCATGAAAACAAACACGGTATTATTTTTTATCATTACGTAAACATGCTGTATGCAAGAATCTTCCTTTGTATCATACAATAATTTTGCAATAGAGTATGATAGAAGATGCTGTAAAAAAACCCTTTATTTTGAATATGGTAGTTTTGTGATGCTGTTTGTAGTGCTGTAGAATAACCATGTTTAACCCAAATGCTAGCCCAGGTAGAAGAGCAGTATTACAGAAGACAGATCCCTTTTCCATTCTTTTTAAACATTCATTAATTTTATTAAATAGATATCTCTTCCTTGGAATGATACCAAGGCCTTTCAGAACAACATCCAGTTTTTTCATGGAAAGCAAGACAGTTTCAGTCTAGAAGCACCAGAGATTGGGTATTCGTTCACCTGGGATGCAGGAGACCCAATGAACTCTTGATTAACAAAGCAGAAAGGTTCTCACAGGAGGAATTTAGGGAATCTCATTTGAGAATAACCAGGTGGTCAGAATAACTACCTGGCATATGAAAGCCTGTCATTAAGTTTGTGGCCTGAATGAGGCAAATGAGACTTAAACCTGGTCTCTAGTAACCTAACTAGGCACTCTAGCTAAGGAGCTGTTTGGGGACTCTAATGTTGTTTTCCTGTTTTTGACCAGAAGTTTTTTGCTCAATCCAAAGCTGCCACTTGCCCATATGTTCCCTGGGAAGGAGGAGAGGCTCTGATTAAACAAATCAGTACAGTTTAATAAAACCTTTTAGCCAAATACTGTCGGTTCTACATTCCTTACATTTTATGCTGCTAATTATTTTACCATCATATTTAACACAGCTACAGAAAATAATACCATTTTCTTTTTCTTTTTAAGAGAGATTTTTAAACGGTTTCTAGGTATTTTTTTTTCTAACAGGCCTGAGACTGTATTTGTTTTCATGGCACCATGTTTCTTTGGATGACGAGAGTTGTGATCAAAATTTAAAATATTAATTTTTGGGTCCAACAGACTGGATGAGCTTGTGGGGAGGAAGCTGCTGTGCTCGAGAGGCAGGGCAGGAGGTGACATGAAAGAAGGCTGCTACGACGTGTGTTTTTGTACCTGTGTGGCAATCTCCATTTGAAATGTAGCTGAACAACGACTCCCAGGTGAGCAGAGCTGTTGGTCATTAGGAGGCTTTAGAGCTGGAGGTGCCTCTCATATCTAAACACAGCCAGAGCATTAGCTAGCTTGGTATGTGCCTAATGGCAGCACAGCCGGCCGAGACGGAATGGCAGATAATGTCTCTCCTCACGCACTTTCCCTGATGGATATCCGGCATTTTCATTTTGGGTGGTTTTGTTTGATTTGGGGCACTCCAGGCTTTCAGGTTAGAGGACTGCTGGTCTGCTGTTAGAGCTGGAAGTGCTAAAGTTGTACAAGGGCACCTCAAAGTGTTCGCACGTGGAGTGGGAAGCCAGGGCATGGTGACGAGGTCTCCTTAGGGCACTGCAGCACCCCCAAGAGCTGCATTCACAGGGACGTTCCATGCAGCAGTGGGAGAGGAAGAGCAAGAATGCTGTGTAAAACTACAGGAATGTAGCATGGACAGCAAAGAAGTTGGCACTGGGTAACACTGCGGGGAATTACTGGGTGGTGGCTACCCTGTAGGAACTGCACACGTAGTTACTCTTAATCCGTGATATCCTTAACCATTAGCACAGGTTTAAATCTGAATCTAAGCACTAGAAGAGCTCAGGCCCAAGGTATTTACTCTTAACGTATATTTGGCCTGAACACGGTCCATTTTAAAACAAAAAAAGCCTGCAGCTGCCTGCATCAAATATCAGGTGGTTTTAAACCCTGGGCTTCTCCTGGCTCTAATTCTAATAATAGATATGTGCGCAAGTGGAAACTAGGTATTATGTTGACAGCAGGCAGTTTATAATTATAGATGGATGTTGGATTTTACCTTAATTTCCATAGCAACAGCTTGGGATGCAGCAAACAAAATTATGAATTAGATTCTGATTTCAGTTCAGCCTCAGGATATCTCCATTTCATTGACATCAGCATAGTTACTCAGTCGATAAGAAGGGCTAGCTGACACTATTGCCTTGGCCTTCCTGATCTCTTTCAAGAGCAAATACGGGAAAAGCAGCAGTATGAGACAAATGATCATTAATTTAGGCCTGAAATTATACTACAGAGAATTGATAATTAATCGTTTAGAGGTACAATCAAATCTGTTGTGTGAATTTGAGTACACAGTTATAACATTGGCTAATCTTTGGTATTGCTTGTGTGCCTATTCTTTCCTGTAATGGTAAATCTGCAGTATTTTACTCTTCAGTAGAAGAAATGCAGACTATCTTGCATTTGCTGCAGGCTTCTTTAGGAAAGGCAAAATTTATAAATGAGATTTACTTTGCCCATTTGAAAATGTTCTGCCTTTCGGGGTTGAACTAAAGTCTCAAGTCAGATGGGAGGGCTGTGTATCCAAACGGGAGCATGTTTGGTGAGTGCCAAAGTGCCTAAATTTTTACTGACTCTTCAGAATGAATCTGGGCACGAACAGATCATGTTCTGCCTGTGGGACCAGTAAGTGAGCCTAGCAGCACCGTTGTCTAAAATAAGCTTCACCGAGCTCCAGGAGAGGGAGGACAGTTCAGAAACAAGACCAAGAACATGCGAAAGGACAGTGTCTCTCTCTGTGCACTACTGAAGTAAAGACAAACAGGCTTCCATTGCATAAAAATACTGTTATTCTAAGGAAATAAATGAGGTGGATTTCTTTGGATATTATTATATGCCATAAGACTGCACAGGATGCTTCTGCACCACCTTTTGTTAAACGATTTCTTTCGCGTAAGAGGAAAACACCTGATTTGTCCTTTGCGAGACTTGATAGACTTAAGGAGAGCAACAATGAATTGGCCAAGTCACTCTTATATAAATAAGCATAGCTGCAAACTTATCTTTTGCTGTTCCTAAACCAAGGAGTGGGAACCACCATGTTTCTTTGTCCCCATATGTTACAGGCACAGGGGAACATGTTTGTTATAAAGATAAGGTGCTCTCATTTTTAGGGCTTCATTTTGTTTTACTGTCAAACTAACTTTTTTCTTTGTAATTCTTCAAGAACTCCCTTGCAGGCCCATTTTCATCTCTGTCTTGTTAACAGATAGGGCTGGAGGCTAGAGAATTCGGTGCTGAAGTTGCCAATTTTATAGGATGCTGCAGAGTAACTATAAAAGGGCTGAATATGTGAAACTGCCCCATCTGATAGGGGTCTGGGTAGGTTGAGTCACCTCTAAAATATACTATGTCTTTTGTATCAACACTTGGGTTCTTTCTTTGTCCCTCCAAATATCCGCTTCATCTTCCTTCCTGGATTACCACCACCCTTTAATTTTGGTTATGATAAGTATGAGATAAAGGAGGGCAGACTTCTTTTTCAGGCACTTTGTGTTTGCCCTGAAAAGCCAGCATGCCCTGCTGCTACTCCATCTGCCACTTGTCACAGGCTTGTCATAGAGGTCTCTAGGTACTCGGGAGCGACCCAGCATATGAACAGCAAACCTCATCTGGAATAAGACTGAGCTGGCACACTCACATCACTGTGTTGTGCAGCCACGTCACTTCAGCTGGGAATTCAGTCAACTCCAGCATAGCAAAACCCATGTGTGTCCTTGAATTCAACTGCTTTAGTGCTGCAGGTTTTTTTCAGTGTGCTTTTTTTCGTTTTTTATTTCTTGTTTTGTTTTGCTTTGTGGAGTGAGAACAATAATCTTTGCTTTGGTAAGAGGAAGTGCAAAACCATCTTGCTCTGTGCATACTCAAGTGAATGTGATATTGCATAAAAGTTTACACCAAAAACTTAAAAGAGTTTGTGACAAATGTTTATTGTGATTTAGTTTCCCATTAGTTCTAGTCATGCAATGGCTATTTTTTGCCCCTTTTAAAAACATTCTTCCTCCTGACTGCATTCCGAGGTAGGTGTGAGATAACTCACTAAATCAACCATTTAATTTGTAATTTTGTCAGCCATTTGGTGACTCACAGCTTTATTACTGCAGGAATGCAACCCACAAACAGAATTTTTTCCTTAAAGCTTCAGAGCGATCCCAAGTTGCCCAACAGTCTCTTATGGACAATGATTCCACCCAAGGCTTCAACTTGTGAAACAAGCGAGAAAACCGGGCACAGTTTCCCTTTCCTGCAGAAGTGACTTCCCAGCGTGCTTTTGTGGGTGCTGGTGCCTGTGGTCCAGCCTTGCAGGGGCACCTGGGAGTTGAAGTGTCTCAGCCCTACCCCAGAGCTGTGCCTTTGCCTTCAGTCTCTGTCTATGCAGCAGTTAACAGTGACAAAAGGCACAAGTACCAGCAGCAAGAGCAGATCAGAAGTCGCTACCTCCTCCTCTCTTTCTTCAGTCGAAAACAACAGTATTTGTAACCAGAGACAGCCTTATGCAACACACAAACATCTCAAGTATGGTAAATGATTTCCAATTGTTCCATGTGTCTAAGTAATTCCTGGTCCCCCACTTCTGATATCTTTTGCAATTTTTATTGAAACAATTGTTTATTCTAGTGGATTTTTTTTGTGAACAGTGCCTAGCACACTGTGATGTTGTGTCTATCCTCTGAAAACTTTTCAGCCTAATGAACTATTTAAAAATAAGAATAAAAGCTAAAATTAGGGATAGCTGGAAAGTTAGGTATCCTTCCCAAAAAAGAAGCTTATCTGATCCATGCCTTTCTGATCAGCAGAAGTGGGTGGGATGTTGCGCAGCACAAAGTATTCTTCAAAGACTTAAATGTTTTTCTGATGTCTGCTCCTCTTTGCAAATTTGGCGAGCAAATATGAATCACATCACTGGAGTGTCAACTTTAAGAAGTCAGCCAAAGATTTTCCCTTTTTTTTCTTTCTTTTTCTTTCTTTCTTTTTATTTTTTAAAGACCTTAGAAAGTCTCTGGAGGGCTACTGCAAGTTAGGATGCAGAGCCAGATGCAGATTTTTCTTTTTCTTTTTCTTTTTCTTTTTTTTTTTAGGATGCAGATTTTTCAAGAACTGTCAGAATTTTGAAGTCCTCAGTGGTTTGCCCAACCTTGGAGGCACCTGCAAGTGACATATATTTTGGAAGAGATCTCCCCTCCTTTGTTTCAGATTTAAAACTAGGAAAAAGAAAAAGCAAGTACAACCGCTAGTCATTTCTAAAAGTCTTAAATAATGTATAGATACTCCAAGTGTTAATTAAAATTTGATGCTTATTAGCATGATTTCTTCCATGGGTCTTGATATGACCTGTCGGAAAGGCATAGATAGGCTCTTTTTACTTAGAAAATGAGATACTTTCTTGGAGTATCAGCTGATCAGATCACTAAAATGCCTTTTATGAAAACTTGAACTGGTTTTGTCTAAATATGCAACTTTTTTCTACAGATGTGATGGCAACGTGACTGTAAGATGGTTCAAGGTCATGTGCTAAGCTCAGTTTGTTTTGCTGCTTGTTGTTAACTCAGTTGTGCACAGCAGTCAAGTTATCGAATCTTTCTGTCATAGCCCACACTGCTGTCAAGGTTCAGGCTTCAGAATTGGTTTTTAGAATATCTGAAAGCGAATGTTGGTGGGCCACTGTGCAGAAGGGCAAGAACACTGAAAGCCCCATTCAATACACAGGTACTTTCCAACTAGTGCATGTTGGATAGCTGGATTAAGGATATATTTCCACTTTCATTATTGGAGTGTGGCCTCTCAGAATGTATAATGCCATCTGATCTCTCTATAAGAAAATAATCAGTCTATATTTGCAGAGTGAACAAAACAGATTGCAATCAGATAGAGAAGACTGACTACATTTGGTCAACTGTTGACCATCGTGGAAGAAGGCACCATTTCTGTCATTATTCTGCCAGAACAAATCCCTCAAGTGAAAGTTATGACAGAGCGTGCAAATCAGAGGAAGTTAAATCTTCAGGACTAGGATTATCTTTTATGACCCCAATTGGTGTCACTGATGAATTTGCTAGGCTGTCACATTGATAAAATACTAAAAAATCAGGGGATTGTAGGCAGTTACATCGGCACAATGAGTGAAAACATGTCACCAAGCCTGCTGATTTTGAAATAAGGAAATGCCAAAAGAAACACACAGTTTCTATTTCATCAGGAGAGATCACAACCATGTTGAGCAGTAAAGTAATGCTTTCTAAAAAGTCACAAGTAACTGCTCAGGGCACGATGTTAATTTTCTAAATATCTGATGACATTTGGTGCTATACAGTTTTGGGCAGGTAGTCTCACATGCATCCAGTGATTTGAATTTTTCAGAAGGTGTTTAGCATTTCCCCTCTTTCCCTTCAGATTCATACCTAAGTGTCGAAGAAAGAGGACTATGGGGATTTCCTCTGAAGCCAGTATGAAAAGAGCAGTCTGAGGGCTCCAACTCTTAAAAGTACAGAGAATCCTAAATAGATGGGCTGGGATAACTGGGAGGGAGAGACATCTGTTGAGTTGTTGAAAAGACATATGCTCCTAGCACTTCCTTTGTCATGCATTTTGGAAATCTTTTCTCTCTGAGTTTATTGCTAATATTTAATTTAAACCCAGATTTGGATTGTTGACAAAATTATAACTTGCAAATGGACACACACGCGTGCACAAACCTATGTATGCATTTAAATATATATATATATATACAGTCTGCTTATGCATACATATATATTTTCCTCCCAGTCTAATTTAAGCAGCACTCCTTCTTCCATTTCCTCCTGCTGCTCCCAACACATGCCCGTAGGTCTCTTACCGGTTGCTCTGGAGAAATGGAGAGCTTGCCCTTGCGTTGGCCTTATGTGAAAGGGCAATGCTGACAGGGGATCAGGGAAGTGGCAGTGTGAGCGTTGGTAACATTTCATTAATTCTGTCACCCTCACGACTAGGAATCACGTCTATATTGGATGGAAAACGTGACTTTATTTGTATGTGTGTGTATTTGTGTGTGAGCACTTAATGACATTTCAAGGCATCCGTCAAAAGCCTAATTCCTTGGATTGGTTTCGTCAAATAATAAAATGACTTGACATAAGTGTAATTGAAAGCAGATGTAGAAATATGGAATTTTAGCAGTCATTCTATCCCCCCTTTTTCTCTTTGCTGTCAGTTCATGCCAGAAATATTTTCATTTTTGTTTCCTACTTCCTCTCCACAGAACAAAGCCTGTGAGGATGAGTTCTGGGGCGGAGAACCAAAGGGTATTCATTTCACATTTTCTTTTCTGCTTGTAAAATTTCCACCTTTTCTGAGTTCATTTTCCATTATGAAGGAAAGCTTCGTTTACCTCCCCTCCCTTCCCCTGTTTTTGAACTCATCCTCTAGATGAACTTTGTTATATAATAATTTTTGTCTATGATGACTATTTACAGCTATTGCTTGAGTCTGAAATTGTAGGTTGTAGGCTGGGCTCTCCAGAGCAAGCAGCCTACTCTGCATTTCCATCTTCTCCATTCGGTTGAACTGAATAAGCATTAGAAAGAAGAAATCATAAAGATGGAGGCTGAAACACATATGTAAACACAACTGCAGGCAAAAGGTTGAGTTGTTCTCTCCTGGACTTTTACAGTGTAAAATGCATAGTCTTTACAGATGCTACTTAGTCATAAAGTAACAGGATAAAAATGTCAGTAATAATAGCAAGTGTATTTTCAGCCACTTAAGTAGTAGAGATGGCTGCGTAGAACAGCCTAACATGTCAAACAAGTGTGACCTGAAAAATAATGCGTTTCAAGCCACTATGGCCCTAGATTTTGAGTCTTGTTTCTTTCCAAAGCGGTGCTGACAGGGATGCTATGATACTGTGATGCTAGCATAGCTGAATATTCAAGAGAAACTATGTTTATTTTAAACACTCATGTGCTATGATTTTATTATCTCTTGTAGAAGAGCCAGGTACTTGATTCCCATTTGAGTGGGATTCAAGCACTGCAAAAATTGAGGGTTGCAGGTCTCTAAGGTTCTTAGACCCTTTAGATACATGTGAAGAGGTGGTCACTTCATGGAAGAAGAAAGATGTGTTATTGCCACTGCTAATGGAGAGACTGCTGGGAGACAAAAGGCTGCTGTCTGAGTTTGCATTTTCTTAGGATCCAAAAATCGATCATGCATGAGTCATAAATCCTTTATAAATGAGCATCCACTGTTTAAACTGCTCATGAAACTTGTGATTCCCTCCTCCAGTGTGTAGGGCCTGCAAATTTGAGATGTCTGTGTTATGTGTGAAAAAGTCTCAAGCGTGATTCTATTTATTGTTAGATCTGTGCATTAGTTTCATGGTCTCTCTACCTGGAGGAAACCTTGAATCTCACTTTTTCAAAAGAGCTGAGCCTGCTGAACTCCAGCTGCAGGCATCAAGAACTTCAGATGTCTTTGAAAATCAGAGCCCCAATTTCTGAGCCACTTCATGTAGTACAATGCTCAGCTTAAAAGCAGAGATATGTTCATAGCTTCCGTTCATTACTAGCAAGGTCCTCATTTAAATTGTACCAGGTGAAATGTACAAGCTGAAGTGCAAGAAATAAGATGAAGGTATTAAAAATTTAACTTTTTTATTTTTACTTTTTGGCAAGTGGGATGGGCTGCAAAGGAAGGGGTCAGTGAAGCCTGCCAAGTTAGGAACTGCCAGGAATGTGTCAGGGGAATGACCTAGCACAGATGATCAGTAGAATTGTTAGTCCTGTACAGAAGTGACCAAGAGGAGACTGTAACAGCCTTCTGTACATCTGGGTGCCTACCACTCCCCAAAGCATGCTCCCATGTTCATGCAGGCCTGCAGCACAGCAAGGAATTAGATCTAGGATTAGATCAAACACATTGAAAACATTGTTCTCACCCACTTTTGCTGTTCCTGTGAACGTTAGGGCTCTTATAATCGACCTGAAGTCAGAGTGCTGAGCAGGCAATGGCCTTTCTTCATGTGGGATGGTCACTGTGCTAAGCTTATAAGCTTACCCAGACTAGCACGCTCCTGCCTGCAATGCACAGCACAGCTGATGGCAGCCTTTAGTGTGCTCTGCAGGCAGCATCTGCTCTACAGTGATCTGAAAGTATGAGGCTGCTTGCTAAGTGCAATCTGCTGCTCAGCTCAGTTTAATCAGTTCAAGACAGGAGATGTTTCAATGAACATTCTGCATATCTTAAAATGACAGCATAATGCTGTGTTATATAATGCTATATCATGTTGTATTAAATGATCTGTGTTCTCTCACTTTTTTTTTTTTAAGTAATAGGAACTTAGAAGGTAGAAATAAAAATTTCCAGTCTACTATATTTCTATCTATATAGTTAAAAGCTCATTCTGTCCTTTCCAGTACCAGCAGTGCCAAAGAGGAGAATCTTATTCAGATCTCTTCAGAATACTGTAACAGGATGCTTAAATATTTGTCATGCTAACAATTGCTTTTACCTGTGTGCAATGGATCTTAGGATTAGCCTAGAGAGACAAAAAATTAAAGTCCTCCTCTCTGATTCATCTGCCAAGTATGTTGCTGCAACCATCCATTTGTTGTGAAACACTGGCTGCATGGTTCAGCTTGTATATCCAGTTTCATTTGTGCACACACTTATCAGATTTGCGTGGACAAAGCAGATGCTTGCACAGTATTTATGGAAAGTTCATCTGTATGCTTTTTTTTGCCATGATCAAAATGTCAAGATGGACAATCAGCTTTTCACATGTACACATTGTTCTAGGGTTTGAAAACATACCCAGTCAGGGATATAATCACAGGTCCATCATGTTTGTGTTGCTGTGTAATCTAGCCCGTCCTAGGTTATGTACTTTTTTCTTCAGCACAACTGATAAATACCTAAGTTATGCATGTGCCTATGTGTTCTATCCAGGCCTGAGTTTAGACTCTGAAGTTAACCTGTTATATTACATATGTTACCTCCTGCTATGAGGCAAAACACTATTTGCAACAAATATCCTTAGTTTGACTTTGCTGAAGGTGATGGGTTTATAGCCAAAATGAAGTTTATCCCAATGTTGAAAGGAGGTTGCAAAGTCAGATCCCAGCAAATTAGGGCACGATGTAAAGCTTCTTTTATCTTGAAGGACTTAAGTAGAAAAACTGCAGTGAATTTAAGCACTAATGAGCCCCTCATACAATGCCTTTCCAGGTAGTGAGGAAGTATAATTGTGTTCAGAGAATGTTATATTGGAGCTTTTGGCTCCAGTAATTGAGCGTGATGTCTGCTTAGACCCGAAGTTTGAAGGAAGTTTGCACTTTTCAGCAGGTCCCTTCCACCAAGCAAGCGATGCTCCTTTGTATCCTTGCAACGTAGCTGCAGCTAGCATCATAACGTTGAAGAGAATTGTCAGACCAGAGAAGCACATTCTAATAGCTCCTCTAGGCCAGCCTCACTATGTAAATCAATTGCGTCTTGCATTCCTTCAGCCCTGCTCCTGCCAAGCTCCCGCTATGGCTAATTTTCCTTTCACTAACACTTTCCCCAAGCTTCCTTTCTCTGTTTGTGTCCAGCATTACTCCTTTCTTCCTCCTGGCTTTTCCTTTCTCTTTTAGCTGGGCCTGTGTGGGTCTATTCTTCAAACCTTCATGTCTGGTTCCAGAGTCTTCCACCTTTGAATCAGCTTTCCCCAATAATACAACCTAATGCATGAAGCACCTTATAGATGCCCCCTTCTTTTCACTCCCTCTTCTCTAGACTTTTCCATCACCTAGGATCACTATTCATGCTTCCAGAAAATAATTATGCACAGGCACTTATTCTGCCACTTATGTCCCACAAACTCCGGTTTTATTTTGCTTGTGAAAACTTGTGTCTGTGTCCCTCACATTCCAGTTCTCTTTGATATTATTTCAGAAAATAAGATGTTGGGAGAACAGCATTAGTAAGATCTATTGGAAAGATGCAGAGGTGAAGGAGTGATACTGTCATTTCAGAAAGTGTTACTGAATGTTGCCAGCCACCTAATAGGCTGAAAGTGGAAGCATTAGGCAGATGATGAAGGCTCGTCGTGTTCTCCATTACTGTTTTGATCATTTTCCTTGGCTGAGAATATTTGGAATTGTCTCTAACATTTTTAATTGAGCGAATGCAGCATTCCCAGGCTGTTCTGTGACAGACAGACAAACCTTCAAAGAAATGCCATAAAGTTGAGTGTATGGGTTCAGAAGCTCAGCCAGTTATTCACAACTAGGAAAAAAAAAAAAGGTTACATAAATGGTCAAGATTTTTCAAGGGTGACTAATTGTTTTGGATGTCTTATTCTTCGATGATCCTTAAAAACACCTTAAAAGGGATTGTGTTTCAGCCTATGGGCTCCCAGAACCTTCTGTAAGTTGAGAGTCCTTGTAAATGTTTCACTCTGGGCATGAAAAAAATGGATGCCCCAAATTAATTCCTATTTAATGATGTTATCCATAAAGTTATACTTCGGGGCATAGTTTTCGGGTTTGTATCTGCTTGCGAGTCCTCCTTGCATGTTTGTGTACAGACACTGCAAATAAATGTTAATAGTATATTTTATTAGTTGTGCTGTAGGTAGAGGCACTTTGCTAGAAGCAGAAACAGTTGTAATGGTCTACAAAGTCTGGGACTTTGTTAATGGGAGGCTTACAAAAAGGTTCATCTATTAGGTCTTGTATCTGGAGCTGTTTACTAACCACACACAAAGGTACTTTAAGAGGCAGTAGAGCACAGCAGCATTCGTGGTGTCTGGAGCATGGGAAAAGAACATATAGGAGTGTTCTAAGACACGGGAACACTGGAAAAGCTGAGTTGTGGAGGGCTCTCACAAGCCTTTCAAGGGTCACTCAAGGATGGGGGTGCCTGGGGCTAGGCAGCATTGTGGTGGGCACAGGCACAAAATGGTCACTGCAGAACCGTGGGATGAGGCTGGAGAAAAGCACTGAAAGGTCACAAATCCATCTAGCTAAACAGTCCTGGTGGGTGGCAGTCTGAAATAATTCCTGAGCTATTAATTAGGAAGATGCTCCTTCCAGGTTCCGGCCAGAGTCATAAGACATGCCAAGGCAGGGAGCCAAAAGATCAAAAGGACACTAAATATTTTTTTTAAGCCATTCTGTAGAGAGAGGGAGGAGAGTTGTCCAAGGACAGTTCACACAGAATATACTAACGGCCCTTGACTTCACTGTAGGATGTAAAGAAGCTGCATTTGTCTGCCTGCCTGCCTTTAGTAGTATTCTTTTAAGGAAGATTATGTGTGTGGATATTAGCTGCTTTTAGTAAACGTCTGCTTCTAATGTTAACCTTTCCTAAGGTTATCCAGTATCTTGGATTGAAAAGGCTATATAATTATCTCTATTAACCCTTCAGGACAAGACTTCCGAAAGGAGTATTGCAAGTAGATTCCAGTAGAGTTTCCTAGTTATGATTTAGTATGCTTAGTTATTCTGAACTTGGGACTTGCTCTAGGGTTATGAGAAAGGTACAGGCTGCAACTTTTCCCACATTGCCCCCACATGCCAATTTAAACACAACTTGTACCTACCGTTCTGTCAAACTTGACTGAAAACGAACTGCTAAATTCAAAAGTGATTGAGGAGAGACTGACTGGATTACAACGTGGACCCTTCACTCCTTATTCCTGAGGAGATCTGACTAAGCAGAGTAAGTCTGGGTAACTCGAAGCAGTAGCTCTGTGTCTCATCAATCCTTTGTGGTTTTCTTTCCATTGCAAAATGGAACCTTGAGCACGGAAGTAAAAGTTGGTCACTTCTTGCAGTGGAAAAGAAAGTCACTCTGCCGCTTCTGTTGTGGTTGCAAGAGGGAAACCCCCTTTTTAGTGGATTTTTTAGCTCTGGTTCAGACTGAGGTTCTAATGGGGACTCTATTGCAAACTTAACCTTGCAGCAGCTGCTGTCCCTTCTTCATGACACTAGTGATGGGTCTTTAATAAAAACCTAACAAGTTCTGGCATCTTCAGTGGAAGTAACAAAGGCATTTAATAGAAGAGTATTTTTCAATGTCATATTGTATGAAGGAAGGGCTAGAACAATATGTTTGCGCTATTACAAACAGCTGTTTTTTCTTTGCCTTTTGCATTCTTATATGAATTTGTATACATATATATGTAAGAAAAGAATCTTGGTTTGTATTGAAAGGTCCATTATGTCCTTCTCTTCCCCTCAGTTTAAGAAGGAATGGAGGCAAAGGGAACCTTACTAAATATTTTCTGAAATTTCTGCTCATGAGAATGCACTCATCTAACATCTGGAGGGAACTAGAGTGGTGCCAGTTTTCGAAACCACCTGAAAACTTTTGAAATGCATGCCGTACTGTTCATCTATTCACATCATCATCAGAGATTTAAACTTTTAAATAATTTGAAAATTTGGAGCATAGAACCAGCTAATTCATATGGCAGTTTGGATGCATATAATGAACCAAATCAGCTAGAAGATGGTAAAGCTTATAGTACCTGTAAACTTTACTTAGATTTTAAAGGATGAAAAGAGCCTTCAGTCTCCAATAACCAAATGTATGTGCTTAACTTATTCACACTGAACGTACTAGAATTATTTGTAAGAGTAAGGGCAATTATGTACAGGATCTGCAAATGGAACTGCAGATTTGAAAAGTCATGATATCAATCCATGTAGTCCGTTCATTAATTTACAGATGTGAAACTCACCCTCTTCATGTGAAATCAGGTTAACAGTTGTTTTAACCCTTGTTTCCACCAAATATATCCTAAAAATAATATCATCAATTTAATATTATCTTTTATGGAAAACATCTTTGGTGTTTGATATAGCTATTATTTTGCACTTTACAGCTCCAAGTAACAATCTAAGTCCTGTTCCAATCATTTCTTTCTGGCAGAGATGTTTAGCATATATTTCATTTAAGAATTATTAATCTTCTCCTCTTGTGGAAGATTTGATAAAAATTTATTGAAATTAAAGACAGGTGTACACCCTCCATTGGTTTGGGAGAGAATATTCATTTTCCATTCTCCATATATGCACTTCCATATAGGATGCTTGAGTGTGAGAAAGTTATAGCATCACTCTACAAAATGATAGTATTTGGCACGATACAGGGATTCTGTAGTTCCTGAGATAGCTGACAGGAGCAGCCCTTCCTTTTCCACTAGCCAAACTCCTGAAGGCTGCACATTTCTAAAGTCTAAAAAAAACAGTTCCCTCCCACAGCAATAACAAATTGCTGTGTGTCTACCACAGTTTAAAGGACAGTACTCAGAAAGTGTCCAGGAAAAGGAAACGTATTCTGAGTCATTCTGTTTCACAGGTGTGGACTTAAGCACATGTTGCCTGTAGTTTCCAGGCGCGCCTACAGTAGCTTGTTATAAGGCTTAAACTTGATCCTCATTGACAGGTATAATACTGAAAAATATGTTGGGGCAAGATGTAAATCTGTACAAATATCGAAGAAATAGCAATGGGGAAAAAAAAGAAAAAGTTTCACAGCAGCAATATGGTGGAAATGTGTAACTTTTGAGCTAAAAGGTTGACCTTGAGGATAACGTCATTACTCCATGTGTTTTAAGTCATAAAGTATTGTCACAAATGGATGCCACCATGTAATCACCTGGTGATACTGTATCAGCAGGCTACAGTACTGTGGAGAATGCAAATCTAGGGCACAGAATGAGCAAAAGTCTGCCAAAGTTAAGGATGGGCTGGATACTATACTATTGACAACGCACACCTCAGGTTTATGACCTTATGGAAGGTTAACATTCATGAAGAGATGCAGTATAACCTGGAGTTTCCAGATCAAATCTTTATTACCAAAATTCATGCCATGTTAGTGTTGTCATGCCATAAATAGCCACTTTGGCTTTAGGTTTAGCCACCTCTAAGTCTTTGTTTTGGCAGTCAGAACCATCTTCCTTTTCTGCATGAGCTTTGGAAAAACAAAATCACTCCATATTTCACATGTCCACTGCTAGACATGACTGTCTCATTGCTCATTTGGGTTGTCTTCCTCTGCCTGATGCTGAGGAGGCAGTATTCTTGGAGCTAGGCAAGATGAAGTCATATTACTATGTGACTTTTAGGACACAGCATCTAATGAGGGTGTTTCTGAGATGAGACTATGGTGTGATGTGTTCAGATTTTGGTGCCAAAGAGCAGTGCTTCCACTTCATTGCTGGTTGCAGCTGAGCTCTTGGTGTGGGCTGGACTGCCTTCTTCTACCCCCTTGAAAATACAGTTAATACAAGAAAAACATGAGACTCACAGGGCCACCTCTGCCACTTATATGTAGCTAAGTTTTACATTTCACTCTCGTAGAGATATATATTTATGAATAAAAAGCTATTTTCTTGGCAGCACTTCTGTCTCTTTTTGTCTGGACTGTAGTTTCTCACATGCCTTTATATTGAACATCTATCTGCTTGTGATCCGCTTGGATCTGACTGTGAATACCCACTGGGTGCCTCATTATGAACGGCTTGTAATCTCTCTGTACATAAATTAATCTTATTACAACTCTGGTATTGTCGTGTTGGTGGCCATTCAGACCTCATCGTGTTTTCTGCTGACAAAAGAGCCAAGGCTTTTCATTAGAAATGATCACCTCTAGGAGCCAGAGGCAAGGGCTGAGCGTGCATAACACAGATCTCGATGTCTTGTGGGAGAGAGGAGCAAAAAAGCAGGTGAACCAGTGTCATCTATCCCAGCATGTGGTGGAGATGAGTAGAGAATATTTTGAAAGGAAGATAAGAGCAATTCCTGTTATATCCTTCTAGCTCCTGGCAAATTTTACGAATGAGCTGAATAATGTTCCTGAACCATTGTGTTTAATAGCTAATGACTCGGGTTAGAGAAATCTGATCCTCCCTTAGGTCAGTAATATGCACTGAATAATGTCTTCAGATCTCTGCCAGCCATGTTTTCCATGAATCTCTGAAGGTCTGTGGAAATTCATTGGGCTCATTTTTCAGTCTCTTGTTATTCAAGATGAACAGAGCCGCTCCAGCTCAGGCCATTTAAGGATGTGACCTTTGGATTCATGTCTGTGTTAGCGTGTGCTTTCTGCCACTGCTAAAGCTAGTATTTTTCCCATTGTCTTCACTGAAAGTAGCTGATTGGCATAATGATGTGTGTAACTGGTAAAGCATCTGGCTGGCAAAATTTAGGTAGGGATGGATATTTCTACTACTTGGCCTTTGGAACCGAAAAAGCTTTTTCTGTAAACTATGGTAGGTATGTGTACATATATTGATATATATGTATGTGTATGCTTGGAAACTTGAGAAATAGTTTTCTAAAACTTTACAATTCTCATAAATGTGCTGGGTTTTATATTTTAAGTGTGTGGCCATGATGCATAGTAGAAGTAAAGAGCTTTTGTTCTGAAAGAGTTTTCTCAGCTATAAACCATGCATTTAGCTACTGAACTTGCCCACACTTTGTTACTGTTTTCACTCCAAGTATACAATACAGTGTCAAATTAGACATTCTACAGTGTATTACAAGTCTTCCTTTTAGTTTCACATAAACAAAACTGATAAATACTGTCAATCACAGTTACTATTTTTTTTAACTGCATATGGTGAAGTCGTGGTCATGAACTGTGTAAGCCCAGGCAGCTTTTGTGGCTCCCTTTGCTGACACTAAAGGTTCTGTAATTTTCTTTTTAATTTCTTTGAACTATAAATAGAAGAAATATACTGTAATGCTTTATTCCTGATGACAGAATATACAACAGTCCATATGCCTGAGTTTTGGCTCAGTATTGGCCGTATAGATGTTTGTAGCTTTTTCTTGTGCTATTGATGATTCAAGGGTTAGATAAATTTACTCTAGTGGGAGGTATTGGCAGAAGTAATACTTGTATAAACATGATCCTTTTGGTTATAAAATAAAAACTACCATTAAATTACTTTGCTTCCAGTTGCACACATCCAGAAGTTCTTTATCATTCTCGGGACTAAGTCCCCTCTGGTCATGGATTGCTTTCAGAGGACAGTTTAAGTTGTAGATAATTTTGTTGAATGCTGGTAGGAAATGAATTGGCAAATTAAATTAAAAATAGTATATTTAGGCCATGATTCTCAGTGTCAAGAAGTATAAGGGAAATAGTACATTTCAAGAAAGTTTGATTTGGTTTTCTGCATTAAGATGGTAAATAGGCTGCCAACTTAAAAGTGGCTTATGTTCTACATATCCAAGCATTGCACATTCAAGCAGTGGTTATAAAGCTATAAGTAATAAATGTTCTGTTTTTAACACAGATTGATTTCTAGATGCAGTTTCTTGTCTTAGAACTCCTATGCAAAGCAATACAGCAGCCTTGATTATTCTTTTAATCCAATCTCTCACTGGTTTAGATAAATTCCTTATTATAAATGTGTCTAATTGCATTATGTAGTGGATTATGTATAGTACCATATGCTTGTATTAGGAACAGAATTATTGTGTTTTATGTGGCCTAATTCCTCTTTCAGTTCTTTTTCAAAAAATTTTTTCAAAAATTTTTCAAAATTCAGATCCAGTTTGAAAATGAAATAAGATACTTATGATCTATGACAGTGATAAATAACATTGTATGCTGGTTGCTGGATTTTTCTGATACATAGCAAGTGTTTCATTTGGGTCTTCATTTATATGAAAGAATGGAGGTCTTTTCAGGCCCACATGGTAAGGATACCTCATAAAAGAAAAATATTTAATTGGTCATTTACATGAGTTCTAACTTTGTGCTGCCTTAACAGAAGTAATGGAATTAGGAGTCTGGAATATTGATTCTCATATTCTCATGTGCCGAGAGTTTGTAAATGCCTCATTTTCTTTTTCCCATTTTAGACACAGAAATCAGTGTCTAAAGATTTAAGGCGTGTGTGTTCAAATTTTGATATCCAAAATTTCCAACAAGCAGAATATTTACAACTCTGAAGAAAATCAAAGCGTACCTCTTCTTTGAAATATAAGCTTACTACCTCTTTAAACTCTCTGTATTTACGCAAGATTCTAAATACAGAAGTAGAAACAAAATTTAAGACATATTTAAGATATGTGCACCTATATACCATTTGTATTCTAAGAAGTATAAAGAATGCTCGTTCTTTATTTGTAACTATTTGTGTGGGTGCTTGCATATATACTTTCATATTTACAAATACACATATGGACACATGTACATAGACTGAATTGTAGCATGAAGATACATAAAAACTACAAGAAAATATTAATGCTTTGGTTGAAATCAGGCTAAATATTTGTTTTCCTAGGCAGGAAAGCACTACCATCAATGGTGAGCTAGACACATACATGTCACTTTCTTCCAGGAACCTTTATCAGGTATGAAATAATTCAATGTAACTGTAAATCTAGCAGTTGGGTGACAGCTAAGAAAATGTCAGTGTTTCCATCAGTTCTTCAGGGTGTGAAAGGCCTTCATCTATTATTGAAGTAGTGATCTCAAAGAATTTGGAAGAATTATTTGGTTTTTCACATAGTTGGGTGCTCTTTTCCCATCATCTAGGTTATGATACTTATGGAATTGTTTGAGTCAGAAGGAGTTATTTTATTGGCTTGATTTCAAGAAGTGTTATAAGATTATGCATATGAACCTTTTCTGTGTGACTCAAGAGTGTGGTTAGTTTAACTATGAAATATGGTGTCATCTATAGCTCAGATTTCTTATGTGACAGTTCTGGCAATCGCTCACGGACAGCACCAGATTAGAATTTTGACTTTTTTTCATTAAAAAAAAATCACGTTCATAAATACACCTGTATAGGTATGTACAATCAAACTGCTTGGTTTCAGTGTCATGATTTATGGAAGATGACTTAAGGAAGAAACTGTAAGCAAGTATTATTTGGGGAAGCAGTGGATGGCACTGTTGGATTATAATTACAAGGCAATAAATGATGAAAAATATAAAATATTTCAAAGTACACAAGTTACATTTTACACTTCTCGAAAGACAAGCTGAGGTTAAAACTCAAAGGAATATTACATTCAGATGAGTGTTGTTGGTCTGTGGTATATGACAAACATTTTTGAGGTCAGCTCGAAAGGCTACGTGCCAGTTCTGATACCAATGTTTTGTGCCTTTTCTCTCATCCCAGAACTGTTACTTACAAAGGACATTTTCATTTTGAGGGGTCCAGGCACTAAGAGTGAAACTTGTCAGAAAGAAATGCTAGTGGCAGTATGGAGCCATCTGAGGGGGTAGGAATGGGCTGTGTCCTTCAAGACAGCACGCAATAGCAGGCTTGCATTTGCAGTGAGGAACGAGGGCATCGGAAGCCAGCTTTGCATTTCATGCATAAAAGAGTAGGTGCCTTTGCCCTGTGTTGCAAAGGGCTACACTCTTTGGGCTATCCTGCTCCTCCTGACTTGTCCTAACAAGAATATAACTATTTTTCATCAGTTTTGTGCTGATCAGCTGTAGGGAGGTGAATTTTACCTTGCCTTAAAGTTCTTCCTGTGATACTTTCCTTTCTAAGAGTTGTGATGGGGCTTTTGTTACATGGTGGACCTGGCTTTTTGCATGTGTTATAAACATTTATTTCCTTTTTGACCTTCCTGCTTCCATGAGTAGATTTTTAGAGCTGGAGATTACATGAAGCAAACATTTTCAAGTGCAACAATCAAAATAATCCCCCATTACTTGTGACCACAACTGAATTAAATAAAAAAAAAGAAAGTTAAAACTGCTACAGGCCACCTAGCAAAAAAATTTCAATTCTTTCTACAGATGTTCCTTTTTTTTTTTTTTTTTTTTTTCCCCTCTCCCAGATCTTTCCCTGTAGTGAACTGCTTGTGTTCAGTTGTGCTCCTGAACATGATGTGGCATCTGTTTCTGGACTCTACCTGTTCTCTTCTATTTTCTATCCTGTGCTTTCCTAGCAGGCAAGATGCCCATTGCCCAGCCCTTCTAGTTTGCTGTTGCCAGAGAAACACACAAGGGTGCAGGCAGCGTGGGAGGCCGGAGAGATGCTCCTAATAGTGTTTCCTCTTATACTCTTTTTGAGAGATACCAGGCCCCAGCAGTCAGGCTCTGCATTTCTAAAGACAACAAAACAAGCTGAGGTGCATAGTGGAAGCTGCTTAGCATGCCAGAGGTAGGGTTCAAAGCTTATATGCTTTTATGCCCAAGGCAGGCTGCCACAGCCATTGCTTTTGGGAAATGGGGGAAGCTAGACATCCAAGACAGCAGAAATATATTTAAATATATATATATTCATATATATATTCATATATATAAATATTTAAGTACATATATATATTTTATATATATTTAAAGAGAAGAAATAAAATAAGAAAGGATGCTATGGTAATCTGAAGGAAAATACCTGCTGAACCAGCCTTGATGGGAAGCAGCTGCTTTCAGCTAAATGTTCAAGGGAAGGAAGAAAGCCAGAGATCCTGAAGGGATCCAGAAAGGTGGGGAGAAGGGAACATGAGGGAAGGAGAGGCAGAGCAGGCTAGACCAGGGAACATGGACTGGAGGGCTGCTGGAGCATTGACTTGCCTTCCTGTCCTTAGCTCCTGTCCTTATCGCAGCCGTGTCCTATCGCACCAGCATCCAGGCAATGGAAATCCATGGTGTGGGGGATGGGGAGAAAGTAAAACCAGATGTCAGATGGGAGGGGAGGGAGGAGGAGGTTTGTTAGAAATACAAAATACTGTTTGTTTTTTAAAATAAAAAATAGTAGGAAGTGTGATGAATGAAGCTGCGTGTAGGCGAGGAGGAGTGCAGAAGGAAGAGAAGAGGAAAGGAAAGGGGGAGGAGATCTAAGGAGAGGTGAAGGGGACATCAGGAGAGCGCTCTCTCCTTTAACTCTGTATACCATTTGAAATGGCTATATATAGTTAAGAAATGCTAACATATGGCACTCATATAGCATATGGCACTCAAAATAGTTAAGAAATACACTTGTCTTGCAGCCAAATGCTGCCTTCAGTTGCATGGGTGTAAGTGAGGATAGGATTTATTTAATACAGGAATGTTTCTCAGATTGCTCTGACTGCTGAAAGAAAGTGAAGGGAGGGAGCTCCCCTCCGTTTTTATCTTGAGCCCTCTTTCCTCTGTGTGCAGAACGCAAACCCCTGGGGCACAGCAGGATATGTGTGTGTATACCTGAAAGATTTTTGGTTTTCCTTCCCCTCTCACTTACTTCTGTCTGGCTTTGAGTTCAGAAAGACTCTTACTGAGGGTTTGTGAAAGTCGATGGAGAGACTAACAGTCATTTCAACAGCCTTTTACTATGCTCAAAATATCCACAAAGTTGGGATGGTTTTACAGCTTTCATCTTCTTTTTAATTGAATGTCACCAAAACACCACTTTTCCATTTGGGTGTTAAAGAATACTCACAAAGCCACACTGCCAAGGGAGAAGTTGCTCCTTTCTTTGCAAAATGTCCGGATTTCTGAGTTAAGGTAAAGAGTGGAAAGCAGAAAAATCATGATTTCTGCTTCTTGCTCTGTCCCTGACTGGCCTTAATAATCACTTGCATCTGTAGAGCAGTTTTTAAACTTCCTGTTGCTTGGTTGTATTTAAGACTTGAGGTGCTGTTTGAAATGGGAGATACAGTATGAAGGATGTTACATACACATGGGGGGAGGAACAGTCTCTATTCTTAAAGAGTTTATAATATAAATGGATGAGGTGGACAATGGGCAGGGGAATGGAAATACTATCATCTCAGGGGTGAAAATCTAATTTGACTGCATGTAGGAAGTACTCTGGGACTTTCCTACTTAAAAAATGTTTCCACTGGAACCAGAATAATATTTATATAAAAAAAATCCAATCCTCTACATAATCTAATGAAGAAAAAAGGGCAGAAAAACAGCCTCTTGAAGATAATACATGTTATTAATTTTTATCTAGTGATGAGACCATGAGGATTCTCAGAAACTACCCTCCCATTTGACATATGGTCATAGTACATTTCACAGCTCCACCAGCTAGGTCTCCTCATTCCAAGTCCTGAGCACTTTTGGACCACAGTGGCTTTCAGTTAAGTTGATTACCTTGTCTCTTCCTGCTTGCACTTGGTTTTGGACATGTCCAACCAGTTTCTCAGTCAACTGTCACTATCTTACAGATATAAATTGAGACTATCCATCAAAAGATGATTGTTACTTCCTTCCCCCAATAAAAAGAATAGTCTGTGAAGGATTAAAGGTGAAGGAGAAATGGAAGTTGAATTAGAGACATTATACTCGACTGTGCCAATTCTTTGCTTGGCACATATGAGAAATTCATTTATTAATAATTGCTACACTTAGAGGGGCAGTGATGATATGAAATATATTATAGAATAAGCTCCAGGAAGGATTCCAACTTGCTCAGCCAGAAGTTGATTAGAACTCCCAAGAACACTCATGGTCTACAGCAATACCTTCACAGTCCCTGCAAGAAATAGAGATCTCCTCCTCCTTCAACTACTCAGTGGAATTCTTAATGTGCTAGTCAGAGTTTTACAGAATTTAGTTTGCAGACTCAGGCTTAGGCAGTATTGTTCACAACTGTGGAGCTCCAAAGCTAAGTATTGCCTTTTTGAAAGAGCTGAACAAATGAAATATAATTAGAATCACAATGGAAATGTCAGAAAAATAATGCCCCCTGCCCCTAATGCATCCTACTGTGCAAAAACATACCTCCAGAAAAAAAAAAGAGGTCTTGATTCACAATCAGTCATGGCTACATATTTTTGTAATTATGTTCCTCATTCCCCTTTACTATTGGGTTAAAAACATCATCAACATGATAATTCTGACCAATGAATTTTTTTTTTTAATCAGTTAAATGAAGCTTTGGTACCTCCATAACTAAAAGCATCTGCAGTGAACCAGGAGGTCCATTTGCTTAGTTCAAGCCATGACTTCAGATTCATAAATTAAGCACAACAGGCCAAAACATGACCAAACCGTGTGTTATCTTCCCCAACTCTGCCGTGTCTTGTGAAAGTTCTACAGAAGTTTGCTATTCTTTCGGAGCTTATAAATTTCTTGGCTCCTAGGACAGCAATGTCTCATACTACTCAATTAAAGTTATATCACTATCACTCCCTCACATGCTAGTCCTAAACTTTTATTGCTTCCTCTGCCTGCGCATCCTTGGTTACCTTTGTAGTTTTTCATGGAGGCTTTCAGTGTGTGAGCCTACACACCATGAGATGACCCAAAAAGCCATGCCACACAAAGTGCTTAGTGAATGTGCATGTTAGTCATTGGACTCATTAAAAGGTGCACTAGTTATTTGCAGATACCCTAGGATGCTTTTCTCTTTAGATATAATTTCTCCTTTAGAACTCTTAGTCACTTCTTAGTCAGACCACCCCCAAAGGAAAAATGCTGCCTCCATAATTCTCATCATTTATTTATTTATGTTTATTTATTTATTTATTTATTTATTTATTTATTTATTTATTTATTTATTTATTATGCAACCTCCAGAGTAAGCAAGTTTTGTGGATGCACCTTGAAGCTTTGCATTAGTTGAAATGCTTTGATAAATCACATCTTTTCTTCCTCTCTCTTATCTTGGAGCAAGTGGAGAGGTTTTCGGGATTTATTTCCAGTATTGGTTTCCAGACTGTAAAAATGAGCATTATGGAATTCTCCTGTAATGGAGAGAACACCTCCCTTTTTTCCCCCCCCTCTTTAGTTTATGGAAAGTCCTTAGAAAGCAGTTGAAAATAAATCAGATATTAACAGTTGCTTGCTCCTTTTTCACACTGAAAATCTACTTTTAAAGTAGCTATTTCAAAAATATAAATCTTCCTTCACTTCAAGCCCTGTAGTGCATCAACTTTTAGACAACTTTCCCTCCAGTCCAGTCTTTTAGCTGCAAGCCGCTCTTCTCTCATTCTGCACTCCAGGGTTCAAACTTCTTGAACTACTTGATCTCTCCCTTTACAGTTGCAATTTTCAAGGCTTTTTCTCTTCCCAATGCTACAGGTGTTTTTTAGTCCATTGCCAGCCTGACTCTTGCAGGCATCCTTTGCAGACGGAAAAGCCAAAAGGCTCCGTACTGGCATCGTCCCCACTTCTCTCGCTGTAGGCACAGCCGTGTGCTGATGGATCTGCCATGAGGCCGTACCTGCTGTCTCCTGGTGCTTTTCAGTGCCACACAACCGCTGTCTGTGTCTCGTTACAGTTCCCATTCCCTGACTGGCTTTGCAGATCTGTTATATCAATTGTACTGAGGAAATAGGGATTAAAAGTCACTCGCTGCCACCCCAGAACTTAAACCTATTGATCACAGGGTGATGTTTTTCTTCAGTTCACGAAGTGGATAGAATCTGAATAGCCCTTTCCAGTAATATCCGACAATCTTTATGTAACATTTTGTATAATTAAATTCATCCCTGTTATGGCTTTTCTTTCTCATGTCTTCCTGATCATACAATGTGATTCTTTCAGTGGAGACAACCGGTTTATACTGCCTTGTAAGCAAACTGGAAACTTGCTAATGAAATTGTCATCACAGCAAATGCTTTTAATTCTCTCACAACCACAGGCGGCAGTATGTATACCATCCACTTACAAGCTTCCTCTATGCTTGTCCATTACAGCTGCCGCTTGCTCTGCATCAACTGTGTAGTCCTTCTCTTTAGAGATACTGCCGTGTGTTTGGACTTTTCATTTAATTGGCTAAATTTGGGCCTGAAAGAAACTATACCAAAGGGTCTAGTCAAAGTTCTGGAAGCTTCTGCCATCTGTGAGTCCTTACTTGTGTTACCACAGGAATTAATGAAAATAAAAAGTATATCCTCTTGGTGATTTTTATGGAAGTTATCTACTGGCATAATCCTACTGTCCGGAGGATGATCCTTCAATGGGTCTGGGTGCAGAAAGATGGTTTAAAGGTTTTAGAAGGGTGTTTACCAAAAAAATTAAAATAAAAATCAAGCTGAAATTGCAAAAGCTATACCAATTTTTTTTTTGTCTTCAATACGTTGTTGGAAGTGAGGCTACCAGATTTGCACCTCATCATTTTAAGTATTCTGCTACTTAAAGCTTTCTCCCCTGGTACGTATGCTAAATTTACCATAGATTAGCCCCCAGCCTCCTGGTATGATATGCTGGCTGTTTTCTGGCAAACACAGTTAGAATTGCCTTTTTCAATAGCTCACACCTCATTTTATACCGTCAGATAAATTGGTACCTTTTCACTCTAGCTACTATTTTTAGTAGAAAATGTTTTCCCTTATGGAGCCAAGGAAATGCGAAGCAAGAGTATTTACTGAAAAATCCATCTGTCCTTTTTTCCTTCTTGAATTTTAGGAATTTTTTCATGTGCCTTAATATGAGTTTCCTGCCTGCATATCCATCCATCTCACTGTCCTATTGATAACTCATATATTCAAAATCTTACGAGCCTTATTGTATGGAGCAGTTCTGCAAAGGTGAACAAATAAGACTTTCAACATAATTAGAGAATTCAGGGAACCAGGCCCAGGGCGCTGACCAAAGGAAATGATGTACTTTGTGTTGCTTGGGAAAGGTCTGCCAAGTGCATGTACACAGCGCTACTCTCACACTGTGCTTTAGTTTTCAGGTGGCTATTCAGGAGCAGCACCCCTGGCCCACAACTCTGAACTATCTCTATTATTTAACAAGGACTTGATCCTGAAATGGGTTGTTTCAAGGCAGAACTGACATGTTATCCTTACCTTTAAGGATAGGCATGTACATTAGTTAATAAAGCCCGACTAAAAGTGCCGTAAATGCTTTTAGTCATTAGGATGAAAGTATTTAGTGGCTGAACAAGTTTCAGGTCTTTTAATTTTGCTTTTACCATTCAACCATTAGCTTTAGCTGTTCTGGAAAGGGTTATGATAACAGAGTTCTATGTTGCTATTTATACTAATAGGACTGGAGACATAAAAACCTATATTTATACATTCTTGCACATTTCTGAGTACTAGCAAACATAGATTAAGATCCAAGATAAATTTGTATAGTGAGGGTAAGTTGCCACTTAGATAGTATATGCTGCATATGGCATTTTCTTTTCTATCTATGAGTTCAGTTATGGCAAACGATTATCAAATGCAGTCTGAGCACAACAGTAATAAAAAGAAAATTAATCAGATTAAATATACAGGGAAAACATATAAGAACATAAATTATTTGAATAGTTTCTTGGTCTACAACTTCCCATGCTTAAGCCAAGCTGATTCTTTTCAGATTGAGAGAGATAAACTGCATAGTTCTACAAGATGTACTGTGTTTAATACCAACATTTCCCCTGCCTCTCTTCTGGAGTATCTGAGCATCTTCCAGACAATGATGGATTTATCTCCACAATTACTAAGAATTTTTTGTAACCTCTTTCCCTTCCCTCCCTGCCCCTTTTCCAACTTATCTTCAGGGATATTTAAATTCTCATAGCTGCCATAGATTTCACTGTATTTATTTGAGTGCTAAAAGCTAAAGGCACCAAAGAGTGCCTAATTTTTAGGCATCTTGGTACTGTTGCGTCAATGTCGAGTTAGATGTGAGGCTGTACGTGCTGTGAGTGAGAAGAATCAACATCTTCAAAAGGGAATTCACAGAGACTAATTTCAATGGCATGGGCGTAAATAATTTTATTGTGTGTGGAAGTGGGCTGATATTAATACACTTGAATGAGGAAAGTGACCACGCTCTGTTCATGTGCATTAATTCCCATCTGGAAGATAGTTGACAGGAAATAACATAGATAAGCTTGTCTCCCCCTTCAGACTTACAGGCTATAATTCTGGTCTGCAGCAGGTACCATAATCCATTTGGGTTTGAGGACATCTGAAAACATTTGGGATATTTGAGTGCTGGGGAGGATCAGACTAAAGGCTCTTCCAAGTTGATGGAGTCTCATTCTTCCTGACAAGATGAAAAGGAAATTAACTTGGATGTCCCAAACTCCAGGCTAGTGTCTTGCTGTTTTTTTGGTTCACAAAGAGGGTGTTGGCAGGAATTAAATTTTAAGAAGTAAAAGAATAGTCCAAGGATTCAGGAGATTCAGGCCTATGAATTAAGTTGCTGTGCTATTTGAAGTTATGGGAGTTAAGCAACTGCTCCTCATTTTTAATGTTTCTCATTGATTGAAGTGATGAGACCCTTAGCTGGACACATGTGAAACTGATGCACTTACTAGTGAGCTCCCAAAGTGACCAAAAGGCTTTAAAATTCAAATGAGGACAATTTTATTTGAATAAAAACTGAGGTTTTTTTTTTATTAGAGTTCACAGTATTGATATCAAACAGAATAGAATTAAAAATATTCGTACAATACCTCCTTTCCAACATATCTTTCCAAGCTTGTTGTTTCTTCTAGTCAACTCATTGGTTTTCTGAGTAGCAGCATTACCTGATCATGAGATACTGCTTCCTCTCACCTGAACCATGCCTTTTTCTTGCTGTGAACTTCCATATCACCTGAGACTTTCTTTTCTCCTACCACACGCTGCAAGCTCAGTAGCTGTTAGAGCATTTCTTGAGGCCCTTGTAAAGGGGCATGTAATAAATAGGTACAGTCTTTCACAGCCAATTTAAGTAGCTTCTCTCTTGGTACATGGATTATGGCGGACTCTGCCCTAACTCAATTCTTTTCATCCATGAAATGGGCACTTTGGGCAAATGAGAGGTAGTTTCTGTTGTGAGAATAGGGTGCCTAAAAATCAGCTGCAGCTGTGCTTAGCCCAGGGTTGTGCATGTCAAAGTAGGGGACTAACTTACAGCAGTAGAGTAGATCTAGAATGCAACCTGTTTTCTCAGTTATCACCTTGGTTGTGAGGCTATGGAAGGAGCTTTTTCACAGATGATCTTGTCCTCTGTTTTCATTTTGGCCTGGAAACAAACATGGCTTGTAATGGGAAGACTATAAGAAGCAGGTATATTTTATATCTAATTATATATATAATATATATAGTTTTATATCTAACTTTTTTGTCTCCTTCCTTTTTCTGTGGAGAGAATTAAAACAGTAATGCAAATATGGAAGTAAGAGGAGAGGAAGGATTCCTGCTTCAAAGGGAAAGAAAAGCAGTTTTGGGGTGTGAAATACAAAAGAGGATAAAAACTTACTAATAACTTTTTTTTTTGGCAATGATTTTAACAGTCTGCATTGTTTTGTGAAAATGTTTTGGGTTAAATAAGCATGTTTTCTTTCAACAACGACAAAATTTCAAAGAATTTTAGGGGATAAATGTAAGTTCTGAGCAGTACTGCACATACTATATCCTGAGTTGTAAGTCAATACTTTTAATATTTACATTCTGGGAATTTTCAAGGCCCTAACTACGACTTTGAGCAGATGTTGCTCCTGTTAAGAGCATATTGGAATTTGCACCTTGGTCCTGAACAGCCTTCTAGACTTCACCTGTGATTTCATTGCAGTGTATGAGACTAATTCCCTCTGCAAGGTTAAGTATGCAGGCAGGTGTGTGTTACTTCAGAGTGTCAACGGTCAGCAGAGACAAAATGTAAGTGAAAGCCTCTGTGTTTCCTGTATTGGTTCTATTCATCTGTGTTTTTTAAACATTTATCCATGGTGAAAAAACAGACAATAAGAATGTGGATATGGAGTTGGCACCCTAAGGAGGGATTTTAATGAGGAAGAGCACCCACTCTTCCTTCTCCTCCTGTTTGCCTCATTTTTATAATGAACTTGCAAGCATCTTTATCAGCAGATAGCTGGGAAAAGTAGCTTTTTCATTTATCCAGGTCTTTGCTGCTGCTTTGGTATTTTTGTTATCACGCTGCTCACCCATACCCAGGGTCAATTTGCTGCTGTGCAGCACTGCTCTTCCAGCCATGGGACGAGTCCCTCAAGTCCCTCAATACCTTTCAGCTATCAGCCAAGCCCTATCTCTTCTTTCTCCTTTAGATTACAACACTCCTTTTTTACTCCAAATTGCATTCCTTCTCCCCCTCCCCTGCTCTCCCCAAGGAAACACAGTCCATACCTTAGAAAAATCTGTATGAATTGGCCCCTCAGGATCTTGTATCTCCTGTTTCAAGTCAGCGTGCTAGAGGAACTCTGGCCCCGCCAAGCATTCCCTTGCGGCAGTAAATGGTACTTTACACTGTGGCTCAGGAAGCTTGCTTTTCCCCGTGTAGCTGAGAGTGTTATTGATAAGATTCAGTACTGTTGTCTAAGGACCATCTGTTACTGGAAGAGGCAAATACTTTGCATTTTTGGTGATAATTTGTTCTATGAGAAAAGGCGACTGCTGAAATGAATTGATGGCTCCGTTCTGGAAAAGTGACTTTAATGATAAACTCTGTCACCACATTTGGTATTAAATGGTATTAAATGGCATTACAGTGAGAGTCACAGTGACAAGGTCCAGGACTGGGTAAGCAGGGGTCACTTTTTTAATTGGCAAGTTTTCCCTAGTACCAAAAGGACATTTCAGAACATGCATTTAATGGATTAGAGAAGCCTCTTAGACATCAGCTTCGTGTCTCATAACATACTTGAGATGTACATCAAAATCATGATATGTGACATACTGCTGTAGTTTATTTCTTTATTTTTTCCATCCCACTGCGGGTGTATGTAGGTTAGTGCTGAAACATGTTTGTGAGATCCCATTGGAAAGTCCATACTTACCTGTTTTTGAATTTGTTTTGGGCCTCAGCTAGGAGCTTTTCATGTAAGTGCTGCTTTTACTGTGAGCTGTAAAATAAGGAAGGGAAAACAGAAGCAATGTTTAGTAAACGTTAACTCCAAAGGCTGCACTTCTTTTTCTACAGGCTAGTGCCTAGGCTTCCCATGAATTCCAGCCATTAAAGGAAAAGGGTCTTCCCACAGCCCTGGTTGGAGGGAAAAGGTTTATCTAGGGAGGAACTGGCAGGTTAAGCAGGGATAGCAGGGAAAGATGACTTGTCCAAGTGAATTAGTCTTTGAAGCAAGAGTGCAACTGAGGCTCTCGCTCTCCTTAAGTGTTAGATTTGCTAAACTGAGTGTTGGATTTGCTAAACCAGCAATTCCCAAGAGTGGCCACCAGGGACTTTGTGTGCAACCACCGTGTAAAAACTCACTTTTTATTACTCAGTTGTGTGTCTGGCAACTGTGACCACTGTGAGTTTGCTGTGGCTACATGTGCAACCACAGGAGAAATTAATCTGACAACTCTTAAGTCAAGGACTGTTTTTTTACCACCCTCCTTTGGAACTGTTGCGGTCTATTGTGCACTTAAGTGATCATAGATATTTTAAAACACTCTGCTGCTGAACAGTAATCTCGGAAAGTTCGAAAACATATCCCGTCAGTTCTAATCAGACCATATTGTAGGTTAATTTATTGCTACATTTAAGGTTTTGTTTTGAAGCTGCCTCCAGTAGCAGGTGGTTAGACCTGATGAGGAAGGGAGTCACTTTTAGCTGTCTAAAAGCTGTCTAAAGCTTTCTGTTTAAGTAGTTGGCAGTAAAGGTTTTCTGTAAGTAAATTGAGGATTTATACATGCTTTTTAGGTTATAGGCTTGAATTTCCAAGGCTAGTCCAAAGGAAAATACCAACAGCTGAGCTGCAAGTCCTAGAAATATGACATTTATAATAGGCACATTGATGCAGTCTCAGTTGCGGTAAGCAGGGTGGGAGATGTGTTAGTGCAATCTACAGAAATATGAGCTAATGAGAATGAATTAAGCTTTCCTGATTACTAATCTTTTAATAAATAGATTTCTGAACATTCTGTCCTTTGACTTATCTTTAACACTTTCACAGAGTTGCTTTGTGGTAGTGATAGAAAACGAAACATGGAAGCTCATTCAATATAAAGGCTTCTTTTATTGCAATGCCTTTCCTTTAAAAAGTTAGGCTTTGAGATAGGGTGAGTGTTCTTGGTAAGTTAAGATAGATGGTACTCACATAATTCTGTGAAGCTTCTAAAAGCAAAGGATATTTAAAACATCTGTTACTGGGAGTATTTTTGCCTATTCTGTTGGCTCTGCCCATTTTGGATCTTAACATTTTTAGAAACACTGCAGTTACTGTACAACATCAACTCATTCAGCCCTGTGTCCTATCTTCATCAGGAGCCATGTGCTTTAGGGGAAAGCAGAAGAAAGCATGTGGATGATGGCCATAGATAGCCAATAATATAAGGTAGCTTTTTTCTTTACCCCACATGCTGTGGCTGAGTAGCTAGCTGTATGCACACAACAATAGTGTTTGTGAATTTAATTTTCTTGAATCAAAGATGATCTTTTATGTACTGTAATTGATTTAAAATCCTTTACTCTTGATTTGCATGGGATAACAACATACCATGTTGGCCAATGTGTAACTGTCCCTGTGAATGTGATTGGGCGGCAATTCAAGGCTGTTTATTCCTAGAAGGAAGAAAAGGCTAATTCACATTTATAATATACTGATAACGTTATGGGAGTGGTTACTAAGGTGCAGCTGGTTTCAGTTAATTTGTTCTTGCATCCGTAATCCCAATCATGATAGTTGGGAAAACCTTGTATAGTGCCCATCTCCTCAGGATTTTACAGTAAGCATATGCTATACTGTCTTTTTCTTAAATGAGTCTTGAGTATTAGTGCAAATATATTGGATTCAGTGCCTTTTGGATTTTGACAACTAAAGAATATTAATAGAGCTTGTGCTGGCCTCATTTTGCCTGATACACACCATAAATGTACACAATGACATAGGCTTTAACTGTATGATCACATGCCATTTGTTTCCTCCTACATGTCAGCCTTGTTCGCTGCAGGCAATTAATTTGGCAAATCATATGAAATTAAAAACAAGATAGTAGGAAGTGTGAAGCATATAAAACTATATAAGAGGGCACCATTTGGTATCCTTGTACCGTGCCAGTGTAGAACTTTATAATCGCAATGTAAGAAATGTAAGAAGGACCATTTCTGCCAGAATGTTGCGCTGATGGTGCTGAAGTGGAGGAAAGAGAGGTGCTGGGTGTGAAAGACACCATCTCTGGTCATTTACAGCAAGGCAAAATGTGGTAATTTGGACTTGGTAGTATTTTATGTTTGATTTGTATGGGTCCAAAAGATTCATAGGAAATCTGGCTCCAATGCTTCTGGCTGAGCTGCTTTCTTCAGGATTGTGATAAGTCAAGTTTAGCTGCATGCATGTTGGTAGTTGAGGTCTATGAAAAGAGGACTAACAGCACTAGAACCCTGCTCAGCTTCTCCTCTGAGACCCCTGCTAGCTTGCCTTGGGCAAGAGCAAAGTTTGACCTTTCTAAATGTTGATAAAAATAATTATCACAAACATCACTACATTTTATTATAACTCCTTCTAATTTGTAAAGAACTTTTGGCAAATTACAACTCTCCTTCATAATTCGGAGAGTGGGCCCATTGCCCATCTGATCAGGAAAGAGGTAAATCTTGGTACAGGCAGAGGATATAATAAACTGGAATCTGACAAAGCTGACAAAGCTGAGTAGGAGCTGGCACAGCATCTGCTTCTACAATAGTCTTTAGTCAGCGATACCAGATTTTTTCTTTCCCCTCTTCCATGAGAACAGCATTTAAAAATAATGCTTAAAAAAAAAAGGGAAGATTTGGAAGATTTGGCAACACTGACCCTGGGTCTAGCTGGTGTTATGAATCTATAAATTTAATACACATCAAACTTAATCCTCTCTCTCCTCAGAAAACAATAAAGAAAAATGATATTGAAATTTTTCAGCCTATGTTTTAAGTTGGCTTTGAAAGAAGTTAGCAGCAGTAGAAAATACCCTTCCTGAAGTGTTTTCAAAAGATTTTTTTTTTTTTTTTAATCAAGGATGATCAGTTTTTCGGGAAAAAGATAAAAACAGATGCCACATGCAATATGCTCTCAAGATCCCTGGTCAAAAGTACTGTCACTAAACTATGTAGCCTACTAAAGGTACACTTTTTACAATATAGCTACTGTAAAACTCAATAGTAGGAAATTGAGAAGGTTTTGAGAGTAACCCAGAATATATCATTTGAAATAAAGGCTGTAAATGTTTTAATATATTTAATTGCCTGCAGTTGACTCCAGTAATAATACTAGGATTTGGCTGAACAATTCCTGGTGAATGATTTATTCAACACATTTTACTACTACTCCTGCCACAAAATGTCCCTGACCAGAAGAGAACAAAGCACCTTCTTGGGACTTATGCAGTGTTTTCCATGCTTGCAGCAGTGGAAAACTATTAATTAATTTTCATGACAGTGTTGTAGCTTATTTCTATTACATTAGTACTAACCAAGATTGGAGATTTCATTGTTTCTGGTAAAGTGCAGGTACAAGGTACATCTTGCTTGATGCAGGAAGTGTCAGCTCATTTTTTCCGAAGAACTTACAAATGGACAATACTGATAAAGGTCATTAGAAGCATCATCATCACTAGCTTGGAGAACAGCTACTCTGCTTTACTTCACAGAGAGAGTCAAACTTGGGTGGGAAATTAAAAGACCTGCCAAGACTGCATAGTATGTTAGTGTTAGGCTTATGCTTTGACACTACCTGTGAACTGAATTATAGAAATGTTGATGAGACACAAAATTAAATTTCTGAGATAGCGCATCTGCTATGTGGAAGACAATCCAATCACAGACTGGTCCAATATTTCTACATATATAGACAGGCCTGATGTATAAAGGCTGTTTTTTGGGGCCATACTCTTCCCAGAAGTAAGAATGAAAAGCTGATGGCCATTTGGTGAGCACCTAGACGCACACATCAGTGTGTGAGCCAGGAGCATTGGGAACAAGCTATCAAAAGGACATTGGGCAGTAATTTTAGGCAACCGAGAAAGGAATACAAATAGAGGAGAACCTGAATATAAGCACAAGCAGAGATTACCATGGAAGCATGAGAAAATTCCCCTGAATAGAGAAAAGCCTACAGAATGATTGGAAGAGAAGAATGTGATTAGATGGTTGGGGGAGGAGGGTGATTTTTTTTTAGCAGCATAATTGGTAGTATGGGGTGAGAACGATGGAAGGCAATAGTAGTTAATCAATTCTAGAGTTGGCAGAGTATAATATAAGAAATAGCATTAGTTTTGAAGGATAATATTTAGAGGAAGAGAGAATTTTTAGACCTAAGTGGTCATCAAAGGAAGAACCCAAAATTTGCAGGTGCTCCTCTCTCTGTAAAACCAGAGATTTCTTCTAAAGCCTGCTTTACAGAAAAAGCAGTTGTAGAGAAGGATCAGACTTCTAAAAGTTTTGACCAGTTTGTGAGGAATCAGCAGAATTTTTGTATTCTCAGATTATTGTTGTCATTTGTCCAGGGATCAAAATGGGAATTTTAAATGAGTAGTTTAGCTGTCTCGGTTGTACCAGGATATAATGTATCCTTGTTATTTTTTCTGAAAGAGCTCAGCCTGCAGTGCAGCTGAAGAATTAAGTTCGTGCTAGGAGTTGTGTCAGTGTCAGGTGTTAAATGATGGTATATGAACAAGGGTCGGAATATGTAGTGCTATGGTAGCTGTTCAGGAGCTACACATCTATTCCATGTTGCTGGTGAGTCTATAGCTCATCAGCTTGCCTTTGTTTTTAAGGAAGATGGGAGAAAGGGAAATGCGGCATTAAAAATGCGTAGGTTTCTGGCAAATCATGCTGAGAATATCCATGCTGCGTGTAGGCCACCGAACTGCTCCACCTGCGTTCGGCGGGCGGAAGCTGCAGCGTCCAAGTGTAGCACGCTGGAACCTTACACCAACACACATGCACACACGCACGACCACGCAACCGCGGTGTGGCGCCGCTTGTAAAGGGACCCCTCGGCAGTCATCACCTGCCAAGCGCTGCAGCTCGAGATTAGCAGGGTCGCCAGGGTGGGGTGGCTTTGAATAGAACAACAGCCTCGAAACACACATTTGTATAGTTAAAACAGCACCTCAGTGACAACGCACATAAATTTTAATCAGCTCACTTCATCTGGGCAACGGACAGAGATAATATGTTGGAAGGGGAGAGGGGAAGAGACAGAGAGGGCAAGGGAGCAAGAACTCTGCTTGCTGGAATAGATATTAAATTTCAAGTCTCAAGAGGGAAGTGTGAAAACAAAGTAAACACATTATAGGGAGTCACGGAGGGTATGCCCTCGTAGTAAATCATCCCTAAATGACAAATAGGCCGGGGAGATGCTCCTTAACTGTGCTCGTAAGGGGCTGGCATCCCCGCTGGCTGGCTCAGGGCAGGGGCTGGCGGGCCGGGGGGCCGGGCCCAGCGCGGCCAGCGCAAGCCGCCCGCTCGCGGCCGCGCAGCTGCGTTTCCTCAAGACCTGTGTCGATCTTGAGAACCGGAAAAAGTCCTTTGGAGCCCTGGGCTGATGCACCGTACCATCTTTTGTGCAGCTGTAATTTTGACAGGGGGAGCCAATTTGAACTTCTGTAATCCTCAGCCCCAGACACCTCCAACGCCTGAGACTGCGTGTGTGTTTTTTTTTCCAAAGGTTTTTCAGCTGTGCTCTTGAGAAAGTCACTCCATCCAAAGAAAGGGGGGKGGGGGGGAGGGAAGAAAAAAACATCTGTCTGACTTTGTCCAGGAGATTGTTTCTATAGCTGTAACATTTTGAAAAGAAAAAAAAAAATATTTTTCCAAGGCCGTCTACCCATATTTTTTATTTTTTTATATCCTCTCCTGTGATGGACATCATTTCCTGCCCCTCCTTTCTTCTAACCACTGTTGACAAAAAAAAATTAAAAAAAAAAAAAAAAAGGAGGGAGGGGAAGGCGGGGGGAAATTGTCCTAAGAAGTTGACTGAAACGCAACTTAGAATTGCACAATGATCTTAAATTTTCCCAAGACTTATATTTTGGGACGGAGCTGTTTTATGAATGGATATAGGGCTGACACATGAAACGCGTGGGATCCGTCTGAGTGCCTTGTCTGGGTCAGCTGTGACATCTGGCTCTTATGAATCTGGCGCACGGTGACTCACTGATACACACACACACACACACACACACAACGCGAAGCCCTCGCAGGAACCGCTTGCGGCGCCGCGCTCTCCAAACAACGGCCGCTGCTGCCCCACACGCTTCGGCCGGGGCCGCGGCGCTGCCCTGGCAGTGCGACCGTTGCGGCCGTTGGGGCGGTAACGGTCGCCCCTCCCCCAGTACCACGCGGGGCGTCGCGGCCGTTGGGCGCGAGGGTGCCTTGTGTGGTGGCCTTGGCCTCATCAGCACCATTATTTGCTGAGGGGGAGAGCGCCATGATGGACGTGGCGCCCCCAGCAGCGCTGCCCCCACAGCCTTGTGGAGCAGAGGGCCCTGCGGCGTGGGGCGAGGAAGAATGAAAACCCGCGAACGCCGGGTTCGCAACTGGTGCGGTGGGCTCGCTCCTTAGGGTGATAGAGCTGCCCAGAGAGGTGGTGGAGCCTCCTTCTTTGGAGGAATTCAAACCCACCTGGATGCCACCCTGTGCCACATGCTCTGGGTGCCCCTCTGGAGCGGGGGGGTTGGTCTCTAGAGGTCCCTTCCAACCTTAACCGTTCTGTGATAGCTCTGCCTGCTGTCGTGCTCTTCAGAAAGGCACAAATGTAGAATGAGGCAAAAGGCTAGAAAAAAGGGAGCGATGTCCCACTTCACAGCAGCTTTCAGACGTCTTGCTGAAGCTAAGGGGCTGGTAAATTTGGTTCAAAAGGGAGACTGTGGCACAAGTAATCCAAAACGCAGGCCGGACTTGTTTTTTTGGTACTCCTTTAGAAAGAGGGGGCTCTTCAGGAGCTAGTGCTAGCCCAGTTTTTACCAGTCCCATTTCGGGCAGTTTGACTGGCCAGAGCTTGCTAATGGGCCCTGGAGCCCATTTGGGCCTGAAGCACTGCACAGTTCATTAATTACTGCTCTGATTTTTAAAACTGGCTGTCTTGGAAGGGGCTGGAAGTGGGCTGACTAGAGACTGGGCTAACTAGATGCTTAGTGACTGGGCTAAGGGAAGGAGTCAAAGTGCTAAGGGCCCATGCTGACCTGAGCTCAATCAGGATGCCAGCAATACAATGTACAAACTCAGTGTTTAGCAAGGAGAAGATGGTTTCATTCACACAGCTTTGTAAAGGACTGGGGATTAGCATTATCTTAATTTTTATAGATTTCAGTATCACCTGGGGCCAGGTCCTCTGTTTCTCCATCGGTGAGGGAGCAACATATGCTCTGTAAAGGCAGATGACCTAATTCTTAAGGTGTTCAAATAGTTTTGCCTGTGCAACTGTTCTGAACAGCCAGCTGAGCTCATGGAAGAGGAGCAATTTCCAAAAGAAATAGCACCAATCTTTTTGTGGCCATAAATGTACCCTTGGGTCTACCAGGGCTCCTCTGCAGACTGCCTTTATGTTTTCTTGGTGGTAGTGGCTTGAGCCTGGATAAAGAGCCAAGATCTGTGATGAGCTGTATGCCCCATACATCTATACAGAATCCCTATAACCTTTCGTTTTCTCAATCCTGGAGTACAGAGGGGGTGAAAGATTCGGTGGCATTGTGACGGTGAACATTTCTTCTGTCATTTTGGTCGTGGCAAGTGAGGATCATTTAAGGATCCTCACTACATGGGGAAAACTCTTCTTTAAGTCATTTTTTAAGATGAGAGATAGGCAGTTGTGGTTTTTTTGCCTTTGGCTATAGCTCACACATTGTCTTTGTACGGTTTTAGAGTGAACAGAAAGCAGTGATTTATTGCTGTTTTTGTAGTAGAGCAGTACCTAAGACTCCTAGTAATGGGTAAAGGCTCCTGGGGATCTGTTTATTAATTGTGCTAAGCAGCTTGCAAACACATAACAAAAAGCAGTGCTGAAAAGCCTACATTTCAATTGTGAGAAAAGAGTCATATGCTTCAAGGGGATGAGTGATAAATTTTGAAACAGAAGAAGAAATGTATTTCAGAAGCTTTTCTGTTGTTGTTTTGTTTCCCTAAATTTCCCCACACATGAACAAAACCATCGCAGAAGAGCCAAGAAACCTGTAATGGATGAAATGTTTTACACATATGTGATGGAAAACTCTGCTCTGCTAAGTCAAAAAGCAGCTTCTGAAGAACTTAATGTGGCTAGAAAGTCACAGGTGCCTGACCCCTCTGGCCCTGTTACCTCACTGCTGCATATGCTTGGACTTCTTTCACCACTTTTTCAAATCTGCCATATGGGGAGATCATATTCTGCTAAACCGAATCTTCCAGAACGCCTTGCGAGCCCTCGTGCCAGAGAAGATTCCCCACATCTCACCCTTTTATCCTCACACAGGAGCATTAGAGAACTAAACATCTCTCATTTCAACTTCCTCCCAGCCCCACTTTTTTGGCTGGTGGATTATATCTTTCTGTAGCAGCTGTTTTTCAGCTGACGTTTAAACTAAGCTCACATCCTTAAGGTTGATTTCTAGTGTTTCCTTGGAAAAAAAAAACATAGACACACACACACACACACACATGCACACACCCTTCCAGTATGAATTCCTTATCAAATCTAAGTAGTGCTTGGTACATGGGTATTACTTACCTTTTGAGACCGCTGGCATCCCAAGTTCACACTTGTAGTGGGTAACAGTTTGCCAGAGAAATTGCTAGCTCTAGGGGCTCATAATGGGCTATATAAAAAGCTTTTGCACCTCTAAGATGTTGGTTCAAATCCAGCTCAGGTCTGTAGTGACTGTAAAAGTTTATTACCATCTGATATCTGTGTGGTGGTCCTAGGCCAGTGAGCAGGTGTCCTGCTCATAAAAAGGGAGCAGAGGAAGAGCACTGTGGTTAACGCATGGGCTGGAGCGCGGGGTTTCTTGGTCCGCTTCCCAGGTCTGCCACAGACTCTCTAGCTATAGGCACGTCCTCGGTAAATGGTAATGATATTCTTGCGTCTCACGGGAGCGCTGTGAGGATATGTTCATTAATATCTCCGAGATGCCTGAATGTGTTGGAATTGAGGATCTCGATGGAACTAGAAAAGCAGCTATCTTATCCTGGCAACACCAGAGAGAGGCCTGGAAATGAGCAGACGTAACAAATGGTCTGTAAATGAGCTGTATGCTCATAAATGACCTGTGCACGCTCAGTGCCTGGATGCAACATCTCTAAATGGGAGATGAATTACTACTCCTGTGTGACCTCTTCTATGGAGAGACAAATAGGAAACCAATAGTAGTTATAACATGTATCTTTTAAAGGGAGGTGTCACTTGGTACAAATATTCTGCGTTCCTTGCCTGGCTGTAAGCAGAACATATCAGCTTCCAACCCTATGACTTCTGCAGATTATAAAATATGCTGCTGTTTGGGCCTATGTAAGGAGAAAACATCAGTGCTACAGGCAGGGGTGCCCCTGCAGAGGGTCTGTCTAGAGAGGGTCCTGCTCTGTGTTTAGAGGACTAAACCTTTGCTGCAACCTCAGTTCTGTGTTAGGAGATATGGGATGAGGTTCATTTCTTTTCCTGCTTATCCCAAGGTAGAGAGAGAGGACTTCCCTACAGGTAGAAATATGTTTACAGAACTTGGCATGTGGGTATGAGGGTTCTTCAGCCTCTTACAGTGGTTTTGAAGCTTTTCCCCTCCATTTAAACAGTTTGCTTAAGATACATGACTAGATAGGAGTGGTTTTTTTTTTTTTTTTTAATGGTAGCAGGAGCAAGAAAAGCAAATGTGGTTTGACATTTGAGAGAAAAGGAGTTAATTATTGTTACCTGGATTAACTTTGGTCATGAGTAAACTGAAGATGCGGAGCTGTGCTTAGAAGCATTTACATTAGGGAACAGTTACCAAAGTTGTTCCACTGATTCATTTGGGCTCCTTCTGTGAATACCAGCCCACCTGTGTGAGCAAGAACTACGCAATCTGACCCTTCAAAGTGAAATTCCTCCTGCTGCACATGTGTTCCAAACAGATATGCTGAATTACTTCTATATTCCTCTGGACTTGACTGTCCTTGCTTTAAAATATTTGTAAAACTTTTAATGGGCACAACTGAACGTCTGTGATAATGTATTTTCCAGTGCACTAGCAGTCTTGACACCTCGATTTTCAGATTTTATTTTTTAATTAAAAATGTTGAAGAAGAGCTACAAAATGGACTCTCAGTGAATGTATACTCTGGCATCATTACAAAAATTGCTTTTATATTCAAAAAGTGATTTTCAGTAAGAAATTTGAAAACCAGCTAGGAGATTCTCTAACTATCAGTAAATACTGAAACAAACTTTCAGCCACTTAGAACTTAAAACAATTTTTTAAATGCAAAATGCCTTTTAAATATTGATGAAATTGATTTCAATTAATGAAATGTTTTAATACTACCAAATTGTTCTTTGAAAAATACTTTATTTAAACATTACTGCCTTGCCCTAACTACAAATGCAGTCCTCCTCTTCTGGCAGCGCTTAACCGTTACTATAGGGTGGGGACTGCATTTTGCATTGCGGATTCAGGCCATTGATTCACACTTATGGAAAAAAATAAAAGGAAATTGCTGCTGTGTTACCAACAGAAGCAGTCAAAGATTAAATTAGGCTGAGATTCAGGGACTTCTGCTTACTCTTTGGGCAACTTGTTCAACCTGAATGCTCCATGTTCTTCAGGGTATGAGTTCACAATTCTGATTGGAATATTGTGCCTGCTTCACAATACTTGATGTCACTAGCATGAATAAGTAGAGTTACTATATGTCATCTTGGATTTCCTTAAAGCATTAAAAATTAATCATGGCTTTAAGTGTTTTCAGGACTTGGACTTTTAATATTATTTCCATTCATCACAGCACTTGCAGCGAGAACTGAAAAATCATATCCTGAAATTTTACCAAATAAAGGGAAAATTGTCAGGTATAACTTGCTAAGAACTATTGAAAAAATGTGTGGAGATGTGGATAAATGTTGCCAATCTCCTGTTTCAGGGCTGTGGAGCCTTGGCTTGGCCATATAGAAGTCTCTGGCCATATAGCAGTCCTGTGTTGAATTTCAGGGACAGAGAATTACCCACCTGCCATTCATAGCCAAATGTTTCCGTTACCTAAAACTCATTTTGGTTCCCTTCTGAATTTTCAGTGTTAGAAGGTTTGGATTGGTCTAAGACATTCAGAAGCTATGGCCATAGTTCCTGCGAAGTTTAAGGTGTCTTAGAAGTAGGATTTTTGTTCAACCTGTTTTCTAAATATAAATTTAAGATTCCTAAGAGATTAAGAATTCTCCTACCCTTCCCCGACAAGATGATAAAATGTTGTTTGAGGGCAGAAGTGATGGAGTAGAGGAAGAAGAAAAAAAAAAAGAGTGTATCTATTCTTGATGGTTATGGCCTTCACACAGAATTATACTTCTGGGGTTTGATTGATATTGTGTTCTTGTTCCTGATCTGTGTTCTTCCTTGGAGTAACTATGTTTTTTACTCAATCACTTCTTACATAATAAAGTCCAAGAAATCCCTGAGCAGTATCCTATACTCAAGGCAATTACAGCTTTGCCGAGTGCCTTCCTTTCCTCTCGTTCTCAGTCCAGGTCAAGAAAACTCACCCATTGCCCCAGCAGTGACCTTGGTCCACTGCCAGCTGGGGGATGCTTAACACCACCAGCTCACCATAGTATTATTTATTTTGCTGTGTAAAGTTAATATCTTTCCTGGTTCTTTTCTCATCCAAAATATTGAATATGATCTATGTCAAATATATAGGAAATAAATGAGAGCCAGAGAGCCATCCAAAAGCCATTACTAGACATAACAAAAATCATATTTGCTCTCAAACCAGCTAGGGTTATGCAGAAAAGATATCTGTTTAGCATTTTTTTTTTGGCTTAAATGTTGGGGGCAGTAGGAGGTATGCAGTTGTTCTGTGTTATCTTGTCTATTGGCTACTTATAAACTGTTGACAGCTGTTTATTCTTAAAAATAGACTGATTCTTCTCCCAACTTCCCCCACACTAAATACACTGGTGGAAATTGTCAGCATCTGTAGTGGTCCTATCATGTGTTTGTTGTGAGGCTAATACTTTGGTGTTGCACCAGCAAAGCTGACGGTTCTGCCATTTTTTAAGTGTGAAATTTTGGAGCCATATGATAAAAGTAAACCTATAAAAGAAAGAAAGATGCTTTATTTGAAAAGGGGGAGAAAAGTTTGGAATTCTAAATCCTATGTATGTATTTGAATAATTTCATGATTTTGAGTGCCTGAGTTTGACTGGCACTTTCCTCATTCTCAGTTTTGATGCATTAAAATATAAAATCCTCTGGAAAGCTGCAAACAACAATATTTAATATGACTCTGTGCACACTGCAAACATTAATTCATTAAGGCTTTGATTGACTGATTGACATGTAATTCTATGAAATATATAGGAAATATATAGGAAAAAGAAATTCAAAAAATCAAATAGATTGTGTAGAATGGGTAGAACCAGAATGTAGGAGCTACTACTAGTTTACTAGTTACTAATTTCCTTTTTTTTTTTTTTTGGTCGGCTCTCTTTCAGTGACATAATACAGACCACAAAAATGCCTTTCTGATTTGCCAAAGATCCAAAGGAAATCTCCTGACTTGAGCAAGAACACTGGGATCAACAGACAGATTTGTGAAGACAGTTTTAAGGTCAGCTATGTAGGAAATTACCATTGTAATTAGACAGTCTGACTTCCCACATAGCAGACCTTAAAACTGTGCTTCTGCCCTGAAAATGTACAAGTTTATAAGAAATCACCAAACCAATACATTCTCAGATGATAAGAATAAGAAAATATAAGTAAAGGAATATTGGTGACAGATGATATTTACAGATGCTCAAAGTATTTTCATAAAAATGAGTCTTGGACAAAACAAAATGTCAGTATACTTCTTGTGCAAAAAAATGTAAATTATTAAAATGGTCTTGTTTAGAGAATCCCAAGCATGTGGGCTTGTGCTAAGACTGAAGAACCATCAATATTCAGAAGCTGCAAGATGGAGTTAATATTTTTCTCCTTTTAATGAGTTCTTTGAGGCTTTGCCAGGGAGCTGGTGTTATAAGTGAGTACTGGAGTATGAAGCAGGTACCCAGACTTGGTGCTTCTGCCCGGCTCCTAGGAACACTGGCCATCATACATTCCCATGGCTTTTGCCTTTTCTTTATTAATTTCAGATGGAAACTATACCAGGCTGCCTTCCTGTGCATAATCTCAGCAGGCTCTAATCCCAGCTGAGCCTTGTAGGCGCTAGTACTTCAGCAATTCTGAGTCTTTTAAGGACAGACAGGGTTCTGAGATAGTCTAATCTGATGGTATATTCACACTGGCGGTAGGACGTTGGAATGCCTTCAGGAAATAAACTCTTGGATGGAGAGCAGCTGGCTCGAGTTGAATGCAAGCAAGACCAAAGCAATGCTAGTCAGAAAGGGGGAATGCTTTGAAGAGTGGGCCAAGGCACTGTCTCCACCTTCCATTCATTGAAGACATATGGCCTCCATTTATCAAAGTTGTGCAAAGTCTCCGTGTCCTTCCTCACTCCGATGGCCAGGTAGCATCATTTTCCAGGGACTGCACAGTATGCACAGGCTAGCTAGGATAAGTCCCTTCTTCCCAGGTGATTACTTGAGAGCAGGAATACACATCCTTGCTCTTCTGCTCTGGGTTCTTGGAACTCATGTGAATGTATTTTATGCGAGTGTGAGAAAAGATGATCACGGTTAGAAGCAGGTTAATGCCACTGCCAGTGGCCTGCAGAATGCCTGTAGACAGAATGTGGCTGCCTTCTTTTTCAACAGTATAGGCTGTCACAGATAGGTTAATTCAAGTTCTCTCCTGATGCCCGGGAAGCTTCTGATGTCACTTCAAGTATGGAAAGTGGTTAGTGAATCAACACCAGCTAATCAAATCCAAATTTTGATGCATGAACCATCATGACAATAGTACTCCTACTGACTGAAGCAGAATACACAACCCAAAAGAAAGTATGTGAGAACCGGATACGAGACTTTCTTAATCAGGGAGTGTGGAATCATCTTGCAGAGACAGACCCTGAATCTGACTGAACATTGGGAAAGAGGCTGTCTTTTTTTTTTTTTTCCTTCTGACATACTCGTGGTTCAAACAGCTTTTTATTCCTTAACATTGAATGGTGCTTGTTTTGATTTCATCTCAACTTCTAACTTTTTTGCAATTTTACTTTGTTTTTTAAACAGAATTTAATTTGAACTTAAAACCATAAGCATTCAAACTAGAAGCTGCTACTACTAAAAAAAAATGAAATTCTGAAATAATAAAAAAGAAGTTTACAACTGATCATTTGATATTAAAATGGTGTTTTGGTGTAGTAAGGGGAGAAATGTCAAGTAGCTTGCAAAATACAATGGAAATTTTAAATGTTTTTGTGAGAGGTGCTGAATACATAACAAGAATATATAAGGTTTGGAATTATGTCACTCCTAAAGTACAAGGGTGTCTGTTTTCCTCAGTTTTAGGAATATAAAATGAATTTAAATGAGTTACATCTTATATTAAAAGGAATGTGTGATATGTCAACTTTATAATCAACATGTGGAGTAGTTTCATTAGAGGTTTATGGGGTTTTTTTGTATTTTTTTTGTGGGCTGTAATCTTCTCTCACCTATTTGTTACTAAGTTATAGCATGTCATGATGGTTATAACATTTCTTAGAGGGTATGTTATGTGAAATTTGCACTTTGTTCAAGGCAAGAAAAGATTTAGAATTCCTCTTGCACTTAAGCAGTCAGTGTGTCAGGTAAGAAGCTGAAAGTGTTAAGCCTTTGAGATTTTAGAACCACATTTATTGCACTCAAGCTAAATTGCTTCAAAATAATTACAAAATAGAGGGAAGCACTCCTCCTATTTCCTCCCTAAACACTGGGGTATTAAGGCATTGCTGTATACTTCTTTTGAATAATTGTTACTTGATGAGAGAAGGCTGTCATAATGTCAAAGAGGAGAACATGGCAATATCAAACCTAAGCAATAATAATTCTTTGCCTCAGCACTGTCATACGGGGCAAAAAAATAGATCTATTTTGAGCCCTCAGTTGAATAAAATCTCCCAAAGAGAAAGAAGTTGTAGATTTCCCTCTATCTTCACACCTGTTAGATGTATCCCAGAAATTATGTAGACTAGTTTTTCAGCTGTGACAACATCAGGAGAAATCCCTAACAGCAGAATTAAAAGCCATTTTTCCTCTTCTGCAACATGAAGCAATTTCTCCAGAGACACACAGAGGAGTAAGGAAAGTCCTAGAAGGAGAGAAGCAATCTTACCTCTTTCCACCCTCGGCAGCTCTTGAGTTCTGAGAAGCAACTATTCTCTTGGGAAAAAAAAAAAAAAAGAGAGAGAGAGAGAGAGAGAGAGAGAAAGACCTTTCCCTTGAAGGGGAACAAAAAAAGAAAAGACTCATCAAAAGACTCATCTATATATTTGGTTTTCTATTGGATTTAAGGATGTTGTAGGTTGCCTGTGTTCTGGGTGCAAGGTCAGCAGGGGGTGCCCTCCTTCTTCAAGACTTCAGTGAGGATTTCCTGCCCTAGGGAGGCGGAAAGGGTTTTGTACCCACGGAGAGGCACCACCCTCGGTGACTTGCAGGAGAGTGTTAATCACCGCAGGCCATGTCCTTACATCTTTACTGAGGTTTTGTTCAGTCGTCCTCTGTCTAAGCAAGGCCCAAGTAAGAGAGTGAGTCAGGATTGGGTGCTCTGTCACTTCTACCTGAGTAACACCAATTTGATCACTGCGTTGAAGAGGAGGTTGTGTTTGGAAAGATGTATCAGTGAAATGAAATTATGGATAGGAGCAGATTCCTAATTTTGCTTCCATGATCAAGAACAGGTTCTTGAGAGCAGGAATGAAATTTGTGCGATGTGAGGAGGAGAGTCTGAATTAGGGCATACAGACTGTGTCCTCATGGGACAGAGCTCTGTGCCACTGTCCGTGGAGCAGTGTACAGGAGGGGTGTGGATGAAGTTCTGTGATGTGTTGCACTTTCACTGAGGAAGTCTTCCCTTCTGATTGTTAGGAAGGTACAAAGATAGAAATACCAAACACAGAATAGTCATTACTCAGGCTACCAGGAATTGATGAACAAACTGCAGTATATCCAAAACACTTGGTAGTAAATCACTAATCTCCATTTGCAGATCAACAGAAGTAGAGAGATGAGACTGTATTGCACTTCTGTGTGATCCCCCACAATCTTGAGGCAAGTCTACTGTATAAGATAAAGTTTCCTGTGCTTGGTAGGGATGATTCTGTTATTTTACAGTGCTACAGTTATGCTCCATCCGTTGGTGCATTCTCCCAGGACGCTATATCCTTTGGAAACTCTCAGAGGAGAGTGTCTAGTTCTGGCCACCCCTATAGCAACTGTGAATCCTGGTGTAACAGGTAGCAGAACTGCTCTGTGAGGGGGAGAGTTACCTAACGATCCCAGCATCTTTCAGGCTAATTTGAGTTTCTGGAGTGGTGCAGTAGCATCAAGAACAACAAAAACCTCTAGCCCTGTAATTCAATAGCAAGGATCACATGTGATATTTTCTGCTGTATCATTTTTGGATTTAGATGTCCAGAGGAGCACATGCAAGTTGCAGGTTCCAGCACTGTTTTGGTATGAGGTAATCCTGCAGGAAGATTGGATATGGGAGCAAGAAAATGAAGGAAGTTACTATTGCCATCCAGATCTTGAAGGCCCTTGGAGTATGGAATTTGGCTTGTTATGACTGAGCCCTTATACGAAGAGATTAAGAAGCTTCTGTTCTTCCTGAAATAGTTACAAATATGAGTGGATATTTGACAAAATAAACTTTTACTTGCTCTCTAAAGAAATACTTGTGGACAAATTCAACCATAATGGAAAGTATGTATTTTGGAATGTAAGATGTTTCATCATTACTTGTTTTCATTGTTATGCATTACTACAACGGTCACTGTCAAGAAGTTCTACATCTATCCGAAAACCTAAAAAGGGAAGAAGGGGATGGAAAAAACTATAAAAAATATTTGCCCTAAAAAAAAAAAAAAAAAAAAAAAAGATCCCTATGGTGCAGCTGAGGAGCTGAGGTCAGGAAGTAGTTGATCATAGCAGAAATCTGGACCAATGCCCTGTGATATCTGAAACAAGTCTAGTTAGAGAGAAGACGAGGATGTTGCCTCTGGACTGGAGTAAGTGACACCTGAACAATATAGGAGGATTTTTGTTCTGCTCCAGAGAAGAATACTAAGAAAATAAGATCTTTGTAGAAAAAGAACTTGGTTAATTCCTATGCAATACAGCCTAGTAAAATTTCATGCTGAAAATGGCAGGTCATTTTTGCTGAACTGTGAATCTTTGTTCACTGTAATAATGCCATTTGGCATGTTCTTGTACTTAACGTATAAAATATATAAAGCGAAGGAGGAAAATAGCTCAGTAAACTTAACAAATTTCCATTTTTAAGAGACCGGGCAGCTTACGACCTGGCAGCGTGCCACTGTATGACACAGGGCTTTGTGGAAATCAAGTTCCAACGGTGAGCAACTTGAAACAGAGTGCTGAGCTGTCAGTAAGTCACAGTTGGTGAACATTAACTTCTATTTGTTATGTTTTGAAGATAGATAAATAACATGCCCACGTACCAGACAGGGCAGGGTTAGACTGCGGGGGTGAAGAAGGGAGGAAGGCAGACCAGAGGAAGGAAGATATCCTCTGTAAATAAATAGAAATGTCAGTCTCTGCTTTGCTTAGGCTGCATTGCTCATGACCCTATTGTAGCAGCAGGGCGAGTCAGTGTTGGAAGACCATTTATTTCCTCGCATTTGCTGTTGAATACAGTTGTATTAAGTGAGATCTGAATTTTTATAAAGTTATTACTGAAAATTTGAGTCACAGTCAACCCCACATGAAACCCCACTCAGAGCCTCTGGCCCTATCCCATTACATGCTCTTTGCAGTATATTTTTAGCTCTGTAAACTACAACAATTGCCTGTTACTATTTTATTGTAGTTGGTGTTTACATTACAGTGGTGCACAATGTTTTCAGTCAGAAAACCCTCCTTTGCGATTAGTATGTATAATAACAGACAGGAACTTGTGGAATTATAATATAGGGTTCCATTTATTTTTAGGTGCTCCAGAACTGCTGTGGTGATTAACATGATATAAATAAAATGAGTGTTTTCAGACTTCAAATGTTTCATTTAGTACAGCTTGTCAGAATAAATTTGTCTAAATTTTCAATGGAAAACAAAAATGATAGTGATTGAGAACGATGCCCCCCAATCTCTGAGCACGTAAAACACATGAGATTTTAAAAGTTTGAAGAGATGACTAACTAGGAATAATTGAAAACATATTTGTAGTTAAAAGGGAGCTTTTCTAGAAAAAAAAGTTTACATTTTCCTACTTTTGCTTTGGGACTGGCTGGGCTAATGAAAATGGAAGATAAAAGGAACAAGACAGCCCTGCTGTTTGTTTTATTTTAGGAGCTTTTACCTAAAAACAAAACTTGTATTCCAAATAGGTGTATAATTAGGGTTGCACAGAAGTATTTTACAGATGTGCTGTTACAAAAGTAATGTAGAAAGAAAAGGTTATTTCTAGACATTGGCTGCAGTAGTCTGTTACAAGCAGTAGCGTACTGCAAGTCTCTGATGCTGTTCCAGAAGCTCCTAATACACCGTGTCAGGAGCAGTGGATACAATTGGGCCAACTGTGTTTCAGTTCCTTTCTTGAGCCTCTGGCAAGTAACAGGATTTCCTAGGACTTGAATCTGCTTCTGAGCCATTGTTCTTTCAGACAACTTTCCAAGAGTCTTCTGGTAAGGTGAAGACGTCTGTAGCTGTCACCTACAGCGTTCTGTCAGGCAGCGCTGACTTACCACAATGATGTCAGGGTGATCTTGTACTTTCCTCAAGCTAGGTAGCCTCCGATTTTCTGAACGTATTCCATAACGTATTTCAGGAGAAAAACAGTGATGACTGGTTAACAGGCAGAGCGCTTGATGTCCTCCCCACATAAATACAATTTGTCTGCCTTACTGTGCTTACAGCAAGCCATGTAAGTGCTTTCATTCCAGGACTTATATTTAACTCTGTGTATGGAAGTTAACTGATGCACAAGGATGTTAGAGTAAGGGTCAGTCTTGCCCTAGTCATTCATGGACTGTTTGACACAGGCTCGTTTAACCAAAAGGGCAGTGTGCCATTTTTCTTAAACAGAATCAAGTTTTCCATTGTCAACGTTATCATATTCTTATTTGCTCCCATCAGGATTGGGCTGTACAGCAAAAAGCTCTTTTACAGCTAGGTGAGCCCTCTGCTCAAGTGCACATGGAAGTATTTGAGCTTTCGAGATAAGAAAGTGATCTTTCCTTCCCAGTTTGGCTGGAGTCATGCCTTCCTTCTCTTCCTTAGGACAGACAGAAGGACCTCTCCACTCATTTTGCTCTTTTATCCATCCAGCTAGTCAAGATGGTAGCAACAAGGCCTTCTTTCTTCCTTTCCCCATGAGGAGTACACCCGTACTGGATCTGTATCATTGCAGTGGTGCTGATAAGGTCCTGTGGAGTGGTTGTTCTAGTAGTTAATCCTGTGCTGATATGCACAAGGCCATTCATATCTTTCAGCGCTGCTCTTTCAGCCTGTCGGCAGATTTAGTCAAGCTTGTAAAGCTGGTTACATCTGGTCGTGTTTTCAAAGCTTTCTCTTTAATCAGCAAAGGCTTGAAGCCCAGGTGCTTTGGTGTGTTTTTGTTTGCCCACTTGTTTTTCTAATAAAAGCTGAATGCCTGATCTCATCACATGGCTTTGAGCGTGGTAGATGTTGGAAGAGGTATGGGATTCTTTAGTCTCACCCTTTTCCTATGCATGATTTAATACAGTAATTGCCTGCAGTCCATGGTTTCATTATATAACGGGGTTAGCACTACACAGTACAGATTCACAGGGAAAGCCTGACATTAGTATGAGTGTATTTAAGAATGTGTTGAGATGGCAATGGTGCTTTCTAGATGTATCTGATGATCTCCATTTGCCACCGTATTTTCTGCCAGTCTCATGCCAGTTTAGCAATCATGCTGCTAATGAATGAACCGCTAGGACATGGTCTTTAGCCACTTGAACAATTATTTTAGCCTCAACTTGGCTAGAAATAGCTATAGCTTTCTGTAAAGTTAGTTCTGGTTCAAGCAGTAATTGCTTACATAGCCATGATATGGCTTTTCCCTCTGTAAGCTGTACAGACATGTCCCTGTGCTAGTATCTATCAATTTCCTGCCAATTTTCAACATTAATATTGAGTTCCTTCATTTTTTTGAAATTGGTGGAATAGATTAAAGAATTCTTCATACTTAGTTGCAGCTAGCCGAAAGCAGTGTAAAAAGCCAGAAGAATGTTAATTATTCAAAAGCCAGAATACAGTGGGCATTAATAAAGACACTGTCTTCTCAGTATACTGGTGTTTAATCTCTTTAATAACTAAAGTGTATTTCTGATGCACATAAACATTACTTGATGGAATTACTATCACTATTATTTTTTTGTAGTGGCCATGTTTAAAGTCGTGAGGAGGATCAGAATCCTGTTGTGATAGACAAACAGACAAAAGACCTTCTCAAGTTGTGAGGCATCAAAAATGGCAAAACAGAGCAGAAAAGTTAAGTAATTTAGCAGATTATTTAAGATCAAAGATGACGTAACAAAAGTCATACGAAGTCTTAGCATATAGTAGCCACGTGCATAGTTTATGGCAGTCAGATGAGGTTGCTTCTGTAGATCGACAACATTCTGCTCAGTCCATCAGGGGAAGAATCCTAAAACCTGTGTTAAGGGGGATAGGCAACATCTATCTAACCAGAATATATGTTTGATGCTGTACCTGGAAAAGACTAGCAATACAGTACAGCTGGAAAGGCTGCTTTGCACTAAGAAGAGTAAGGATTTTATTTCAGAAAGTGACTCAGTAAGCGAGTCTTACTGTCCGCTAACACCTCAGTAACCTACCATGGTGGGAGGGAAGTGTGGACCTTCTGGAAATAGGGAGGCATGTAACAAGGACTTCGGAAAAAGTGTAGTAGCTGATACATTTTGAAAAGGCATCTAAAAATCTGGGTGGTTATCTGAGCTAAACTGAACCTTTTAAGGTTAACCCATCATTAATAAGTTCATTCCCAGGATTAATGGCCACGTAGTACAGTATGTGCGTGTTTAGTGAAGCCACAAATAAATTATGAAGGTTAATAAGTGTTTCTCTGAATAAGGAGAATTATTCCTCAGGGAACCACAAAATATGTTATTAAGACCTTAACAAAATAGGCGGCCTCTACCATTTTGAGATTGTGGCTTGTTTTGTTAAATAAGGCTGTAATTGTTTTTGTTTTAATAGTGTGACTGGCCGGGTATTCCTGCTTGAGCACTTTCTCTGTTTCTCAGGGTGAGAAGGTCAGGTCCAACTCTTTAAAATTTGATTTGGAAAATAGAACCAAGGGGGGAAAAATGTGAAACAGAATGTAGTTATGTATGGAGTTTGAGTGACTGCACATTATATTGCTTTAGGAGCACTTTCTAATCAAATCCTGTCAATTCAAGTAGTCTTCAGACTTTTCTGCTCTACAGATATATGTGAAAGCACGAGTGAGTTGATGCTTTGGGTTTTCCATTCAAATGAAATTCCACATTGGCTAGGATGCTGCTACGGGAGCTCTCACTTGAAACACCTAGTATGATATTACAAAAATGATATTGCATCATTGCCACATTTATATCTGTAAGAACAACAAAAATAAGCAGTTATTTGGAGGGAACATGAAGAAATAAAAAAAAAAACTTCCACCCACCAATTCTAGGCTAATGTAAAGAATTTTGGATGAGCTAATCCAAAAATGAAACTTGTGATCATGATGTAAAAGACAACACTTTTTGAGGTGATAACACTTCAGTATCATAATATTTCCTGATAGTTATAATAGGAAATAAGTGTTCCATTCCAGGTACCACTGAATGATGATCGTTGATATTTACTGATGTATGTCATTCTTGATGCTAGCTAATTTCGTCCTGAAACTAGGTGAATGGAGTTGATTATAGATGAATTTTGCTGCAAATTTCTGGTTCTAAACCAGTAACAAACCTCAAGGCATGAAAATGAAGGCAGAATGGCCTCAGTCTAATTCAAACGCTGTACGTGAACATTCTGTGGGCAGGATTTGTAAATTTTTTCTTGATTTGGATCCAAATACTGTTGCTAGAATCTAATCAAACCAAAGAAGAAGCTTGCATAAACACCTTCAAACAGAAACTGCTGATTTTTGTAGAGCTCTGCTGACAACCAGTAATTTTTCCCATTTTAATATCATTAGAGGAAAGTATTTGGACAAGAAAATAAACAATAAAGCGCATTGACTTGAGGTTGAGTAGAAGAGTGAGGATAGCTGAAGTCAGTAGGAGTTTTGCCATGGATTTTACTGAGGAGCAGGACTTCAAGCATTGTGTTTCTCCTTCTAAATGTTTGCAGAAAATTGAAATACTGAATATTAAAGCCAACCTCCAAGTGCCAGTTCCTATCAAGAAAATCAGTGTGTGCGTGTTTGCACTTTGTGTACTTGCACATGCTTCTTAGCAGGATGTTTTTTAATGCTTTAACCTTTACCTAAAAATGTATTTTTGGGTACAGATATATCAATGAGATATATCACTGCAGCACTGAACTTGTTCCATTTGCAGTCATTCTAACTGGAAGCTACTTGCATTCTGCCCATGTTTTTCTCACAGAGGGCTGATCAAAGCACATCTCTAGGTGTTGCTTTGTCATGCTTGCACTTAGAGATCACCTTCGTAATTTTCTTTCAGAAGGAAACTATAATGAATTATTTTACCTAGTGCTATAAGATGTGGGTACGTATTTACTCCATTCCACAAAATGAGATTTTAAAGAGAGTTGAACTTCAGCTGTATCAACTTTGACTTTCCTACTGGGGAAAAAAAGCCATACTGAATAAAAACTTAAGTTTTGGAAGAAGATGGACATTTGCTCATCCTACAAAATACTTTGAGACAAAAAGAAGGAGAGTAATAACTAGGAAACAGACAATTCCTGAAAGGGAATTTGTAGAGGATCAGTGAAACCAAAAACTGATCCTAAAAAGAAGCTTTGTGGTGTTTCTTACTGGAAACCAGACAGAGAGATTAATGGAATATGAAAAAATCCGGAGGAAGAATGACACTCAGCATTTTAAGTTGATGAGCAGAGCATGCTTCCTCACTAAGAAGGTTATAATTAATGCTGGGAAGTAATGAAAGTTGAGTATGGATTGTACTGTAACACAGTGAGCTGTATAAGAATTTCTTTTATAAGGGAAGGAGTGTGGATGCATATCCTGAAGTCAGAGAGAAGGGTGGAAGACTTGATGGATTTTGGGTGATGCTTGGAATCTCAGCTGGAGGTCCAGGTGATCTTCAGTGACAGTTTGAAAAGCTGGATAAAGATCAGGAGTCTTTTTGTGAAGCATTTTCTTGGTTGGTGTCAGCTCCTTCCTTAGCTCACCATCCTTCTTCTTAATTTTCCTCCTCTGTCCAAAGCAATTGCATGCCTGGCTTCAAGATCTTTAAATTGTGAGCGTTTCAATGAGTTCAAATATATTACTTCATGCTAACTCATTGTTTTGTTTGCCTTCAGCAAATATCAGCACTTCTGGAGCACTGCTTAGAAGGAAGAATGTAGTACTGAACCTATAAACAAACAATATGCATGGAAATAATAGATAATTGCTATGTCAAAGTAAACTATGATCTGATTAGAATGGAAAATCCACTTCTGGCCACTGCCATAGCGAATGATGATGTTAAGGAGAGATGACGCTAAGGCAGTTTCCATAATGGAAACTGCTGGGAATGGCAAGCACTTGGTTAAACATAACAATGAACAGACTAAATCATTTGATGAGACGTAATTCTCTGTTAATTGTATACTGTAGATTAGCAGGTGTCTAAGCATGTAATAGTTTGTTTAATCTGTATTTCTGGGTTACTCAGAAACTGCCAAAGCCAAATATTCAGTAGTGGAAATTAAATCTTAAGAGATAATTTGGAAAAGGCAATTAGCTGCTGAGGTCTATCTGGGTTGTTCCATCAAGGCCTAGGCCCACAAAGAACTGCAGTCTTGTGCCTACAAATGATAGAGACCATTTCAGTAAAGCAGAAGAGCTTCAACTTTTATGTGAAGCAGCATTTTTAAAATAAATTTAAAATATTCACATATATTTCTGCTGCGTGCTGACCAGAAGGTTTTCAAAGGTACAAACAGGTGTTAGATATTCATGTCTTCAGAAGGAACCATATGTGATATTATCCGTTGTGCCCTACTGAGAGTAGGTGTTTAGTTTTCCTAAGAGGCAGCTGCTTATTATTCTACTTGATCTAGCCTAGCACAGACTAGATCATAACTGAATGAAATGTGATGGCAAAAGAGGTATGAAGGTAGACTGATAATACACTAATTGCCAGGGTTGCTTTTTGCCTCTTCTTTCAGAGAATCCTTAACCAATGACTTCTCATTTCTCAGCTTACAATATTGTTACTGAAAACTAATTTGCTTACTAGATTGAAATCTAAAGTGCATTTACACTTACTGAACAAAGATAAAGAAAAGGCCATATCAATTCAAGCACTGATCACAAAGATCTACTCTTTTTTTTTGTGAGTTGGGTTCAGAATGCTGCCATGATTTTCTTTTGATAGAATTTTTTTAAGGATAAGGGATAACAAGTTCTGAGAAAATGAAAAATTAATTTTTGGTCATATTTATATATTCCAGTTATATTTCAGTTGTATTTTTCTAATTATTTTTTCTTTCAAGAAAAACTTATTAGAGCAATTTGTAAATAACTACATTTTAATGAAGAAAAAAAAATTGCAATCATACACATTATGATCAAAATGCATCAATTTCAATTTAGTTGTACACAGAGCAGCATCAGAAAAATGAAAGTACTGTCTTATAAATGTAGGAGATAAACCTCTGTCTTTACTTTTCCAAAGAAAGAAGCACATCCTGTGAGGTGCTCAGCATCTGCTGTCCTAATCAATATAGCTGAGAGTTGGCTTTTCCTGATTAGTTTGTTCTTTAAGCCAGCCACTGTCCAGCTATATGAAAGCATCATTGTCTGGCATGAGGAGGGAAAAAAGAATTATATCTTTTATGGGAAATCTAAATCATCTTGTCATCATATAACTCAAAGATGGCCAAGTATGTTTTCCCCTCAAATTTGTTTAAACAAACAAATGTAATTCTTAGGTTTAGGCCCTGGAAGCCAAGTTTCCGTCCAACATGAATTTAGGACATAAAGATTTGTTTGTGATGGAAACAATGCCAGACACTTCTGCATAGCAGCGTAATGGAGCGCCTCTAGAATGTAGCTTATAAAACCGGATTCGGGAAAACAGAGCTACTCTGTCTAATTTGGCCTGCGCCGTGTGATTACAATAGCATAATTGTGCAGCTTGGAAGCCTTTCCGTCTTCACTGAAACGATGCCGTATTCAAACACGTGTGAAAGAGTTTCTTCGACAAAGAGCCTGCATATCCCCCAAGGACTCCTCCGAGATCAGCGCTGCCGGGACTCTACATTTGGACCTCATGGGGCTCCTGGGCCTGCTCCGCTTCCCTTGTGCAACTGCTCTGCTTTGCTAAGGCGCTGGGTTTTTAATCAGCGTATATGAGAAAATGCCCTCAAATGCAAGTGTTTCCCATTCCCCTCTAATTAGTCACTGGCAGAATGCTACCATGGTTTTCTTTCAGTAGGAATTTAACTAAGGATCAGGGATAATAAATTGTGGGAAAATGGTAAATCAAATTTTGACTGAATTTCCATATTTTTCTGTTGTATTTTTCTGACTATTTTTTCCTTTCAAAGGACTATTACAGTAGCAAAGATTATTTTTGCACCCAGGCTGTATTGGTACTCGGGGGAGGTTACAGAGTGAGAGGAGTTCACAATTTAGGTTTTGCTGGAGCCTGGTCTAAAGTTTATTGGAAAGGATTCCTAGGATCTGAAAGAAGCTAAGCTCCGTTTCCTAGCCAAGGTGTAAACACAGAGTAATTTTGTTGCTTTAAGGGAGATTGTTCCAGCAATAAAACTATAAAAGGTAATAAGGTAAAAATCTTTTGGTATTTAAATATTTACCGTTTTGTACTCATTGTTTCTGAATGTTTTATGTGGTTCTATGATCAGTAGTATGGGACTTTGTACATGACTATCAAAAGAAATGAAGACAGACTGCATTTTGGCAAAAAAATAAAAAAGATAAAAGTAATTTTTGCAATAGGAAGGAGTATAATTTTTTTTCAGCAATATTTTACTTGGAAGGAAAATGTTATACTGTTTTTGTTCTAAATGTGAAATTACCTCTAACACTATATTTCAGATTTTCAACTTTGAACAAAGCAAAAATATTAATTGGAGCCAAAAATATTCCTTTGCTTGACCCCTGACCAAAGTTTCAATTCTTCTATGTTGAAGGAGATTTTATTTATTTATTCTTTTTTCTGAGAATATGAGAGATGGTAGGAACTAAACATATGTAGGTACAGTTATATAAAATGTGGAACATTCTGAGTGCTAGCTACTGCTTTTGAAAACTAGAATATAGATATATGTCTATATATGTGTATAAATATATACACAAAAGTATATACATATATCTCTATATATGTAAATATATATAAATATATATACTTGCATATCTAGTAGGTAGAGGGAGGTGATTCTGCCCCTCTACTCAGCCCTGGTGAGGCCGCACCTCGAGTCCTGTGTGCAGTTCTGGGCTCCCCAGTGCAGGAGGGATGTGGAGCTGCTGGAGAGAGTCCAGTGCAGGGCCACAAAGATGATTAGGGGTCTGGAACATCTGCCCTATGAGGAAAGGCTGAGAGAGCTGGGCCTGTTCAGCCTGGAGAAGAGAAGGCTGAGAGGGGACCTCATCAGTGTCTATAATACCTCAAGGGAGGGAGCAAGGAGGATGGGGCTGGCCTCTTCTCAGTGGTGGCCAGCGATAGGACTAGAGGAAACGGCCACAAACTGAAGCATCAAGAGTTCCACAGGAAGTTAACGAAAAATTTCTTAACAGTGAGGGTGACAGAGCCCTGGAACAGGTTGCCCAGAGAGGTGGTGGAGTCTCCTCTGGAGATATTCCAAACCGGCTTGTTTGCCACCCTGTGCCACGTGCTCTAGGGGACCCTGCATGTGCAGGGGGGGTTGGACTAGATGACCTCTAGAGGTCCCTTCCAACCTTGATGATTCAATGATTCTATGTACTTACATAGTATATATAGAAAAGAAAACAAAAAGAAAAAAAATATATAGAAAAGTTTGAGTTATTTCAGGTTCATAGTTTCAGAACACTGTCTGTTGACAAAATTGAGTCTAATGTCCAGATACTTGTGTGAGAGACTGTTCTGAGCACGCCTTGCTTTGTAACTTGAATTTAATATGATATGTTAAAGCAGCAGCAGAATCTCATTGCCCTGTAACATTTGTAAAATTAAAGCAAAGCTCAGATAGATTAGTAGAGAGTTCAGAGGCCTCACTGCCAAACTGTGTAGCTGGGCTTCAAGTCTCCACCTCCAGAGAATTGCCGTCACTCACAAAAATGAGAGCAATTTGGATAGTGGTACATAAGTCATTTGCCACTAGTGGCAGTGGGAGTTGGGGTGAGACCTGAGAATTTGTTCTCTCTGCCTTAGTCATATCTTACTGAGCAAATTTAGTATCCACCTCAACGGGAGTTACTTCTGACTCGGTACTGAGTAAGACCTGCACAATATCCTGCTGGTTGATAGGCTTTCTCAAGAAACTTTTAGAGTTTACATTTTAGGGTCTATTTAATAAATCTGATTGGGCTGTATGAATTATCTTCATCCTCCTCCCTGTTCCAGTTAGTAGCACGGTTTCCCAGGGATACATATATTAAAATTTCCAATCTATGTGTGCGCATGTGGCTTTTTACTTGTGGCTGCTATTCACAATGATGATGCAGAGGACTACAGTCAGCAACAGCACTTCCTAGCCTGTGGTTACACAAACTATAAAGGCACTTTTTTCAAGAGTAAATCCTGATTTTAGAGCAATAAAAAAAATAAGTTGTGAAACCCTAGACCAATCTTGGCATCTCATTTTGCCAGTGCCAAATGGAAACTGGACTGCAGGTCTTGAATTACACTGTTACATCCTGAAAGGGGGTCTGCCCAGATGAGCCACGCTGACTTCAGTAGAGCTGAACAGGCGTACGACTCTCCCTGTGCAAAGATCTTTGCAATTTCACAACTGAAATTAAACCTCACAGCTTTCATGTGCTGGCCAAATATGGTAAAATAAGCATGGAAATACTTCCTTTTTTGTATATAGAGAGTTGCCATTTACTGCACTAACACAAAACCTTTAGCAAATTCCAGGAAGTTTCTTACTACTTGCAGGAAGAGAAAAATCCAGCATAAAGCAGTCCTAGCTGTCTTATGTGACTAGTTGCTAGGCTGGAGGTAAACAGGAAGAGGATCTGATACACTTAAAATAATCAACATGGTTTAAAGGGAGTGTGTGATTCTTGTTTCCTGTGTGTGAGGCAGAGTTAATCATGGCGTGTAGCCCACAGTGTGTCTTTCTATGGAGACACCCCTTTTGTGTCATTTCACAGAATGCACTTCAGTGACTGCCTTACTCTCATGACACAAGATGCTTTCCTTTCTTTGTCATTCTGGTACACTATGGGGTTTTCCTGCCTTCTGGGAAGACTTTTTTTTGTTCCTCTTAGGGAAAAGAAAGAAAGAAAGAAAGAAAATACTAAATAATGAGGCCGAGCCCAGAGATACGCTGCAGTTCCTGTACACACCTCCCTGATGGTGACTCACCTGATATACGACTTTGTGCTTATATTTCTATAATGACAAAATGATAAGAAACTCACTTGGGTGAATACATACGATTAGTATGCTGAGCTCTTTCAGGACCTGCAACTGTTAGTGTTAGGAAATACCCTATGGATATTGGAGATCACTTGTGCTGTTGAGAAGGATCCAAGTTCACCTACAGTCAGTATAAGTTTTAAGGTTCTTAAAGTGAGCTATATATGCCCCAGAGTGTTTGAATTCTGATCCAGATCCAATTCAAATTCTCAGTAGGCTCAGGAATGCATATTTTGACATACTGATTCAGATCTTTCTTTAAAAGGGTAAGGAGAGAATGATTATCATAAGGAGGTATAACTGCTAGCAGTCCAGGGGCACAGTTTATTTAGTTAGGTTGTTTGTGCTTTAATGCATCTTCCGAGATTATCTGTGTCAGTATACCTAATATGTAGTAAGTAAGATGTAAGTGAAGGTGAACATAAGTATAAATAACACTGTCATTTGGAGTTCAAATAAAATAGGTTTTAGTGATTGGAAAAAGCCTGGCAGCATTTATATTTCTATTTAATGGAAGTATGGAGATATGTGGACCTTGTGAAAACCAGGCCAGATAATTGAAAGGACCCGTAACAGTGTAAGGCTAAATTTGGTAGATTTTAGTAAGTGTAGATTTTTTCTTTTATGTTAATCTGCTTTGCTACTGCACACTACAGTGTATCACCTCAGGCATCCAGATGATCTAGGTTTCTCTAGGCTTTCTTTGCCAGATAGCTTCAGTCTTATAACCATGACATATCATTAGCTAAGGGGTGTGAAACAGGCCAGTATAATTACTGGACAAAGGCGTTTAGGGGATACATTTAATTACAGGTGAAATAGGAGGATAAAACTCAGAGATTTTATTCTGAATATCAAATACAGCTGTGCTCCTAAACGTGAATGTCATTTAGAAAAGGTTCAGTTTCTTAGCTAGTCTAAACTGATGTGAACTGTCAGTTTGTGGTACTGGTCAGTGTTTATCTACCTTTAGAAATCTTTTGATAGGCTTTACGAACTACTGATTCCTTTTACATACTGTACAGAAAATAACTATAGCAATATACAGCATCTGCATACATATTAGGAAACGGTAGATAAAGATGCATATAAAGGTGCTTGTTTTTTCTGTTTCCTAGAGACTAGCAGAATTATGTTGCTCTGGACTCAGTATTTATTGGATTTGATGCTCTGCTCCGAGATATTAAACATCTGTATGGATTTCCCACGCCTTTTCAAGATGAAATCATTTGTTTCCAAATCCCATAATGACCAGAGTTGCTATTAGATGACCAAAATTACAGGAACAGTGAAAATTCATTTCATATCAGTTATATATAGGAGTCAACAGCCACAATGCAGCAGATGGCATGGGTTGTGGTGCACGGGGGGAAGGAGAGGCCAAACGGCAATGCTCATTCTGTCTTCAGGGTCTCTGTACCCTCCTGTATGTGCCTACATGACTTGCCTACTCATCTAGCTAATAGTCAATACAAAGACACATATTCTTGTGATGGTCGTTCCTTAGAAGCGGAATGATCTGAACGGTGGTGCAACTTTGTGACCACTGTGCTGGCTCTTCTGGATGTGGGACCTGGATGCGTCTCTGCCTGCATAGACTGTTGCCATTTCGTAATCTGGGTGGGAAAAAGGGACTACCTAAAAATAATAAAAATACTAATTGTAATTTTTTGTCCTAAACTTCTGCATAGTAGGTACCCAGGCCTCAATTCCCAGCCCCATAGTGATCATAAGGCTCAAGAAGTTTGAAAAAAACTCCTGTCACTTACCAGTATCTGCCATCTGAATGTAAATCTATGATAGGACTCAAAATAGTAACCAAATTATCTCTCCCAAAGTTCCAAAATGGAATAAAGGTGCCATGTTATTCCTCCATCTCCAGTCCCATTTTTATGCTGACTACAGTTAAGTTGGATCCAAAAAGCAGATTCATTAACAGAAATGTCAGACAGAAAATTTACTGTAGGGAAGGCTCGTGTGTGAGATTTCTGATTGGATAAAGGGAGGTAACAAAAATACAGCATCCTGGGATTCCCCATTTATTTTTTAGCAGTTCTAAGAGGATTGAACAAACATCCAGATACTGAAGACTTTATCTGAGCCAAAATAAATAAAACTTTTTAGTTTTTTAGTTTAACATTAGTTACAAAGACACTTAAAACCTTTCAGAGACAGATGTGCTGCTGCCAAAAAAAGAGAAAAGCGAGGAAGAATGACTGAAAAACATAGAGCTCTTCACAGGGGGTAGAATTCTTTGAGCTACTAGTGTGGGTGGATTTTCACAAGATTCAAAAGCAGAAGGAATAAGGTGGAAATTATAAAAAATAAGACAGAATAACAACAAGTGAATCACTAAAAAGTCAATACTAGCCCTAGACTGCAAATCTTACCTCATTTCTTTGCACTGATCAGCCCCTGTGAGCAAAACTAGTAATCAGGTAACAACTAAGGAAGCAAGAAATACTGCTCAGTCATCCTTTTTAACCTAAGGGCATGTATCAGTGTGGCTCACAATAATGTCACTGGTACTGTACAAAAACATAGGCACGGTACCTTTTCCTACTCATTGGCTATTAGTCACATCTTGGTTAAATTGAAACATCATTTTAAATATTACAGAAATGTGGCACTTTGCTCAAATAAGGCATCTGTTCTAGCAAAATGTTATGTTTTGAACATTAAAAGAAAAGACTTTTCTGTTTTTAAAGAAAGCATGTGGACATGAAGATGAGTCAGTTCGTTTGAGTAGTTACTGTATGTGAAGTTATTTTGAATCGTGTAAAAATTAAAAATACTTTGAAAGAAATCACTTTCCTGAAATATTGCTTTCATGCTTTTCTTTGCCTTTGTTTTATTTTTGTCTTCTCATTTTACCAACCACCCAACGAAGGAGAAAATAGAAAACTTTTACTACTCAAAAAGATTAAGAGATTAAAAATGTAGTCATACAGTTGTGGGATTCTGAATGGAGAGCGCAGATGAAACACCAACTGTAAAACTGAACTCCCTTTAGAGTGTTAAGACATGCCAGTTAAAAGTTTAGGTTATCTGTAAACACTAGGATTATATCTATGACCTTGATAATTTGACAATTCTTAAAATAAGTGGAACTCAGGGGATATTCAAAACCTTATAAAACAGAGTATTCTGAGCACTGATATTCCCCAAAGCTGTCTAGAACAAAAAAGGGGACAATGAAAGCTGAGGGGATATTTAAATCCAAGGAGCTTCTAAGACTTTTCTGCACTTTCCAGGGAGGTAGGACTATATTTGTCAACTTGCCTAAACATCTTAACTCCATATGTTTTCACATTTTGCTCCTAAGCTTTTAATGCATTTTACATTAGTCACTACATAAAAAGAAAATTATCCTGGGATAATTTCAGGAAGCAGTTTTCCTCCTCCCAATGCTGTGTTCTGGCCATGAGGCTACAGAGTCCATCTCTTGCCTGCTGTCTTCTTGGCCTGATGAGTCTTGCATTTGTGCTTGCACTGCAGACCTGTCTTCTGCAGTGAAGCGCTCACATATCGGAAGGTGCTTCCCTGGGGCCCTGCACTATGGACTGAAGATTAGGGCATCGAAGGGCCCTGGATGGCATCCGTTTGAGCCCTTTCAGATGGAGAACGGGTGCCTGGGTCTTGCCCTTTCTAGGGATATGCTGGCACCTTCAGGATTCATGGAGAAGGCATGTGTCACCACTGTTAGTGCAGCACAAGGAGTCAGCCCTGCCCTGTCCAGGGCACCTCAGACCTGCAGTTGTCCTCCCCACAGGGCTCAGTGCTTGTGTGTGTCTCCAGTGGATATCAGGGAAACTTTTGGGGGGATAAACTATGCTTTGATGGCAGTGATGGAGACAAATATTTGAAGAATGGTTTTGTGACTGCAACTCCAGTGCTCCTAAAGGCACCTGATCGCCTACCTTGGCAGCAAGGTTTTGCTGGTGAAATATGAGCTGGGCAACACAGTAGTGTAAGGGCATTTTGGAATACTCAGATGTTTATCATCAAGATTATGTTGATGTTATGTGTGTGCACCTGTGTTTTTTAAAATAGCTGGTGTGATGAATGCTAAGAGATGCATTGCCAGGAGAAGGGAACGGTTAGATGTTTTGGTCTGAATTCCTCAGCTGCAAGTGGAAGTTGGAGAAGTTTGTAAACAAGAGGAAAAGAAAATGTGCATGCTATTGATCTCTGCTCTGACCTGTGCTTGTGGACATGCTATGCTTAGAATGTGTTCGAACAGCAATCCTATTGCAAGCTAAGAGAAAAGAAGTTAAAATGGAAAAAAAAAATTGCTACCCTGATCAGTCCATATGAATTCTAACAAGTATATTTTTAATAAAAATTTAAAGGCCTCTTCTGGAAACTATTACAGGAGGAGACCACAGGCTAAGACCTCTCCCATGGGTCCATTTTGACATTTGTCTGCAACTTCCTTTCATCCCAGCTGCTTGCTTGCCACTAACGAAAACCCAGAACAAAGCAAAACACCTCCCGAGCTGCAACAACAATGGAAAGTGCCTCCATGACAGAGAAGATGAGGAGCTACTGTGCAGAAGTCATATATTCCATAGCTGTATGTGAAAGCTGTGCTAAATGTATGAGTTTTTTTCTCTGACTTTGGAGTGCACATAAAGCATAATCAAGAAGGCTTCAACAATGACCTGCAGAGCAGAGCACTACACAAAAAGTCAATGCCAATGCGTAGGAAGAGCACAATGTGTAACACAGGGAATATTAGAAGGGAAGAGATAAAACTGTTTTATGTGAAGGCCCAGACACTTAAGGCAGGCAGTTAGGCAGCAACACCTGCTACCTATTAGAGTTCAAGCCCCCTTAGCTTTAGCAGTCAAGCTGCCAGCTGTCTTCTCAAACCACTCTTTCCTGCAGTTCACCCAGTGGAGAAGGTTGTGAAAGCCCCTTATAATATCATCTGAGTGGAAAAACCCCCTATTTTCTATGGAAAAACGACTCTTGCAAGCCTTTTAGTATCTGCAAAATCTGGCCTGGGAGTGCCATGGTAAGGGTCTGAAAACTCTACTAAACTCTTGAGTACTGAAAAAATGGTTGGGAAATTCCCTTATTTCAAAAGTGTTGCTACAAGCGGAGATTGACAGAGAGACTTCACACAACAATAATATTCTGAGGAAAAATATGCAGCATTTTATAGAATTATGTTTTTGTTGGCTTTGTTTTATTTTGTTTTGACTACAAAGCCTAGCTGTAGTTGCTAGAGCTGGGTAACCTTTACCTAAAAGTCAAAATGCAATGTTTCCCCCAGCTTTTGCTGTTGGTGTTGATGGTGTTGATCTAACAGTTGATAAAACTGTTAGATTTTGTTGACAAAATTCAAGTTTGGATGGAAAGAGCTAAGAAGAACCCCTCAGTCCTTTTATGTGAAGTCTGTTTCCTCATACTGTTTTGATGCCTTCTCTTCCTAAACTGACGTAAAAAGGAAAACAGAGAATTACACAAACACAAAAAGCAATGCTGAGATTGTTGGTTTTGACAAAGATACCTTCTATAAGAATCACCAAAGTGATGCTCAGATTTTTGATTCAATCCTGGTGCCCCTATTTTATCCTATTTTCTCTTCTGTGGAAATTGGTGTGCTTTCCTGATGTGTGATTATGTCATCCTGTTGTATTCTAGCTGCTTTTGGACATCCCAGAACAGTCATATTTAGGAGGAGTGTGTGAAATGTCTGAATCTTTTGAAAGGTTCAAGTATGAGATGAATGTGCTTCACTATCCCAAATGTAGGCTGCTTTTGCATTCATAAAGCAATATTTTTTGCAGTAGATGAGTTATGGAAAAACATAATGATTCATGAAAAAATCCTACTTGCACATGGTTGGATGATCATCTTACTGCTGCTTGACTTCTTTCTAAGCACGAGTTTGGGTGTGGGTGCACAGTGGCATGTGGATAGGGGAAGGGGGGACTATGTGTGCATGTGGGTTTATATATGGAATTAATATATGGATTGGGATATTCTTTTTAAGCCAGTAAAGTGTGCGTGCTGCTTTTATTCATTAGCACCTACAAAGGACTAATTGCCATCAGGCATGTAGGTGGAATTTTTGGCAGGGAGCAAGAAACGCAATAGGTTTGATGACAACCAATGATCTGCCAAAGCCCTGTCAGAAGAAGTACTTAGTTTTGCTGTCACTCACCCACCCCTTTAAGTTCTAATGCAGATGCTTCCAGGGGGTGTATGGCACCTGTCCAGATCAGCGTTTGAAACAGAGTACTCCTAATCCTGTATATATGCAGATAATGCCGTGGCTGCCGCTGCCTAATGTTTAAGGTGAAGGGAAAGTGTGAACACTGAACTAGAGCTAAAAGAACCTGCTATGACCTACAGCAGTGACATTATAGCAACAAAGCCTTCATCTGGTGTGCATGGTGGCTGCCACATAGTGCCCAGCAGGACTTATTGTGGAAGGGGATGACAAGAGTACAAGAGTTAGCTTCACATGGGCTGTCATTCTGGCTCTACAAGGGTCGCTTGATACAAGCGGTCTATGATGCAACTGGCGCTGTAGGCTACTTGCTCAGTTATGCTTTAGGAGAACCAGAGACACTGAAAATGGGTTATGCCAATGAGGGTCCCCTCTGACCTTTTGGCCTGATCTTGGAGGTGGTGCTCTCACATGCTGGTCTTGTTAATCCTGGTTTGGGATTTTGGCTGGAAATTAAGGCTCTTGCAGAACTCCTGCAAGGAGTCCAGTGTAATAAAAGTAATATGACTGAACGTTTTCAGTATATTATATTGTTGTAGCTATCTGTTAGCTGTGACTGAAAACTTATCTATGTGGTATCTGTGGACTGAGTATCTAACATACCTATGATAAGACAATGTGGCTGTTTTCAAAAGTAACATTTTAGAAACAACTGAAGTTTTCATTTGTCAGAATAAGTAAAATCATTTGAAAGAAAACTATGAACAGGATGACCTACTGGTGTATTCATTTTTGTAGTCTTACATTCTGTGAATTTCACTTTGGCTGTGAAAATATAATCTGTATAGTTAATACATTTGAGTTTAGAATCACAGAGTGGTTGAAGTTGGAAGAAGCCCCTCTGGAAAACATCTAGTCTAACCACCCTGCTCAAGTAGGGTCACCTAGAGCCTCTCTAGGCAATTTGTTCCAGTGCTGTTACCCTTCGTCATAATCTGATGGACCCTCCTGTGTTCCAGTTTGTTTTCATGGCCTCTTGTCCAGTTATTGAGCACCACTGAAAAGAATCTGGCTCCACCCTCTTTACTCCCTTCCCTCAGGTACTTGCACACATCAATAAGATCTCTCCTCAGTCTTCTGTTCTGCAAGCTGAACAGGCCCAGCTCTTTCTGCCTTTCTTTGTATGAGAGATGTTTCAGTCCCTTAAGGCCCTAAGGGCCTTTTAGGAGGCCTTTGATGGAATTGTTCCACCTGTCTCTCACATTTGGAACTTGTCTCCCCTATACATGCTATGCATAGGATATGCTGGTTCCCTTGGACCCATTGACATCAAAACATCCCTTTACACAGGAGCTGAGAAAGTTTGTCTTACTCATGGCAAAGGACCTTCCTTGCAGCCTTTTCAGGCTATTCTAGAAATAAACTTAATCCCTAAGCTGTTTAGTCAGAGCAGGTATTATCTGACCCCAAATTGGGCCTAGACTGGTAGAACTAAGGTAAAATAAGGCTTCTGCGTTTGGCTCAAATTCTCTTCATATCCCACAGCTGAAGGACTTCTGCACTGGGTTTCCTAATTGCATACCTCCCTTGTAACCTCAGGTGACCTCCTTTTCTGTGCCTCTTTGCTGTGGCTAAGCAAGAAGGAGTGAGAGGTGCTAATTCTCCTGGAATGTGGCATTTATCACCTGCTGCATTCCAGGGGAATTAGCAGTGTTGCCACTTTATAGACTGTATTGACACAGATAATGTGTATTCTTTTGATTCATACTCATAACTATTTGTACGGTTTGAGGTCAGCTGTAAGAAATCGGCACAAAATACATGAACTCTGTGTAGCTGGCTATTAAAAAAATCAATGAAAAGAGGTGACTGAAAGCAACTTACCTGTGGGTTTTATGTATTACATAGTAAGATAAAAAATATATTTATTGAACTAGTTGCTCCAGTGTTGAAGTCTTTCTATAAAACAACATTGTGTCTTAAATATCTCAGGGTTGTTGTGAGACTAATAAATGCTTGTTCTTCGCATTGACAGCTTCACATGAAACATGCTATGAAAGTAATAGTACACTTTTTTTTTCTCCATATTGCAATTGTGATCAGGAATTGCAACATCTACTTTTATAAAATGGGAAGTGGTATCTGCCTCACTTTTTTTGCCTGTTTCTCCATGTCACAAAATGACATTGGAATAACAAATAAGAAGGAAACATGGCAGGGTGGTCCTGTGATTCATTTTGCATAATATTACAAGAAGCACTCATTCAAATAAAATAATACTTTGTTTACTGCACTTGTAACTGGTGTGCTTTGTCAGCAACTTCTGTGGAATAATGAGATGGATACTTAAAAGGCAAATTCACCCATCCTTCTTTAATGAGACCGTTTCAGTGAGACCCCTTACCAAATAATGTAGTAATGGACTTCCTGTATAATAAGTGCTACCCACTGCAGTGGAAATTACTCCATGAGTTTAAGAGGGGTGAAACCTGTTTTGTTGGGTCTCTGACAGGCTGTGAAGCAACTTGAAGTCTTTAGAGGTGATTTTATACATATATATATATATACATAGGCCCTATATCCTTATTTTCATCTTTTGAATTTTATTAAAACACTGCTTTACAAATACAGAACTACTCACTTCTTTCAATACGTGGCAACTTTTGTAGTTACCATAGAGTAAATTAAATGCTCCCTGAGGGGGAAAAATGTACTTGTGAATGGGAGAGAAGGTGGCCCGTAGTTTATTAAAAAGAATTGAGCACACTTGATCTATAGAAAACAGATAGGAATTTACACCAGCATTAAAAAAAGAAAATACAGGAATGATCAATCTTCATACCTAAGGGCATAAGTTGATCACCAGCTGCAGTTGGAAGAGCTATCTCCCCGCGGTGAAGTGTATCATGATTAAATTGCTCTGAGTGTTTTATGTCTCCCTCTAGAGAATCCGATGCTTCCTCTTAAGTGAAGCTGCTTGCTGAGAAAGGGCATCCAACTAACAGGATGTGGAAGTGCTCTGGTATTGCAGTTTTTCTCCTACAACTGTATCTCATTTCTCTGCCTAAATACTAACAGAATATTTAACCAATTTATTTTTTGTTACACAAGGGTTGTGTTGTGTCAAGTCCAGAGTGACTACATTATCTTGTGATGCTTGTGAACGTTATGCCACTGATGCTTGTAGGTGGAATTAAAATTATTTTAGTTATATCAGCAAGATTTCAGCCTCGGAATGATGCTCTGAGAAATGGAGAAAATTATCTTTTCCTTTGGAGTGGATTGTTCCTTCAAATAATACTTATAATCCATATATCAATTGATTATCAATCAAATGATGATTGCAATCCACATATTAGCCAATTTTTCAGGGAGTCTAGACTCTTTCACCTAAGTTCTCTATGTGTCCGTAGTGATTTTCCTCTCAAGGCCCTAGCAGGCCTTGTCCCTAGGGCAGGAGATGTGACTGCATCTCCCTTTTATTTTACTTGTGGTGATTTTTTTGCCTACTGGACTTATGATTTGTATGATCAGGCTCTTTCCTATCCTGATCTTGACCACTTATTGTCCCGCTCTCTTCAAAGGGAGGTTCCCTGGAGTGGCAGGAGCATGTAATACAGAATTCCTTTTTGAAATTTCAAAGTTCTTGCACTTCTCCCTTCTGAATTGGAAGTGCAATAATCAGACCTGGAGTGTAATTAGGAGACCGGCAGCTCTCATAATGCATAGTTTGTGGCAGAATACATCTGACACTTAAAAATATAGACCGTCTCTTGCTGGGATCAACATTTCTGGGTCATCTCCCACAGAGTTTGTCTGACAGCTCATAAAAGTTCCCATTAAGAGTATTCTATAGTCTCACTAGGTAGCTTTTGCAGTGCTTTACAGCCATTATAAATAGATATTTAGAAAAAAAACTTTGCTGCAAATTAAGCCAAATTCTCTCTGGGTTACTCCGAGTGCATATGGAAAACATACATCGCCATTGTCTCCGTACCTGCTGCTTGCATATTTGAAGGCTCTCCTCATGTCTCTGCTCTTCTTCTGCCTCCCCAGTCTTCTCTGGGGTAAAGAAGACCAATTCCTTCCTCCTTTTCTCATGCACTTCTCGGCTCACACATTTGCCTTGATTGTTCCTACAACACAGTGCTGAAAACTTGACTCAATTCTACATATGAGGTCTAACCAGAACCCAAAAAGAACAGTACAATTATTCTTAGAAGCCAAAATTATTGAACACAGACCAGTCTGTTTAAATATTATAAAACTGTCAGTTGTGTACTACTGCAGATTAAAGCTGATAGAGGGACAATAATAATTTTATTTTCAACTTCTATTTGCTTTAATTAAAGATATCATTGTTCAGTTATAAGGAATTATGGCTGCATATTGATCTCGGTCTTTCTGAGGCCCAATGGAACAAAAGGATGTGCTGTGCTTCAGGAGATAAAATGAAATGGAAGAATGTATGGTCCTGATGCACACTTCTGCATTCCTAAAGGTATTAGACTCCCCAGTTTGCCATATTTTCTATTTGGTGTTTGTTATAAACAGACATTTGCCAGACGTTAAACACATGAGGATGTGCACAAGCTTATTTGATGAAACATCTGTGTGCATATATGTATAGTAAACCATAGATGGAATTTTTACAGCAGCAGATAGGAGTAACTGTGTACTAATCTTTTTCTTTTCAAAGTATTGAAATATTTTGAAAGGAAAGAAGAGAAACAAAAAGTGAAAGGGCTGTTTATTTTTTAAGATGTTTAATAAAAGAGCAGGATTTTCCAGTTGTGCAAAGCACCCTTTTATGAAAGGCTGTGTGTTGATCACCTTATTTAATGTCAGAGGAGAGTCAGTGTTACTTCACAGTATTATTTAAGAGGAAGTGAGTTAGAGTATGAGGTCAGACTCCTGTTTTAAAGTGCAGAGACAACTTTTCAAACTTGAATACCTTAATTAGAAGTATTACAGAGTTAGCGGGTGGGTTTTTTGGTCTGTTTTGTTTTATGTGGGGTGGGAGTGGCACTCTTGGTCATCCAGTCTCTTGAATGAGAATGTGGGTGTTAGGGAAAGCTGCATGTCATTTTTAAAAGGCCCCTCTTAAAATACTTGAGAGTAGGTTTTGGTCTGCCATATTTTAAAATTGTGTGTTTAAATAATTCATGAAAACTGTTCCTACCATTTTGTAGCTTAGTGTTTGATCTGGCAAGCTTCATGCCAGTATCTTCATGCCAGCAAAGGATGCAACATAGCACCTCAGTGTAACTATCTATCTTAATTCAGTGGCAGTATACATCTACCAATAAGTGAACACTTATATAAGCATCTCGTCTGAATAGATATACTGTCTTGAATTTGGGCCTACAGAAATACCTTGGGTAAATAGAGGCAACAGAATATAAAAGTATGGTGGTATTTTTTTACATACTTCATCTATTTGCACAGCACATTCCAAGAAGCTCATTTGTTTCACTAAAAGTCTTGAGGAATGTAGTGTTAATCAATGTGAAGCTGGCCTGAGATAAGTATCCTAGTGTTTGTGACAAGTGTCTTCATCTGAATCATCACAGTGGAGTGGGGAGGGGGCAGCACAAAAGTACGTGGGCTTTGAGGCTATTGTCTATCAAAAATAATTGTGATTCACCTCTGTTTCACCAGTTGCTCATAAAAAGTAAGGTTAGTGCTTCTGTAATACACTGATCATCAAGTCTGCCCTGTGTAATTGTTGGAGAGGGTAGGGGTCTGACTCTGTGAGCAGCCCATACTCCTCTTCCTCCTTGCCTGAGGAGGAGGAATATGTTCTTTGGTACTGCTTTCTCCACATTCAGTCTTTTAAGGGACAATAATGTGTGTCTCATATAATAGTTTTCTTCACTATAAAAAGGATGAGGTGAAGAGAATTTGGCCTAGCACAAGGCTTGTTTGAATTGGAGTGTGATGAGCAAAAAACATTTTATTACTGTATTTCTCTTCTGAGCATGTAAAACCCTCAATCTGAAAAGGAGAAGAGATGTTACGCTTTTGTCGATCTGTTACAGGCTAAAAAATGGTGATGCAGAGATGCCAAGCAAACATCTTCAGTTGCATAAAGAAGGTGGAGAGAAAAAGTATTTGCAAAGAGCAAAGAGAACATGTCTAACAACTTGGTTATATTTCATAACAAAGACTGTGTATCTGTTGAAAGCATTACTTGTTTTTCATTTGTCCTTAGAAGTTATTATTCTGTATTTCTCTTTCTATGAATCACTCATAGTGTTAGGCAAATTCCCAAGAGTGAGCGAATATTACTCACCTCCTTTCTGATACAGGTAGCTGTGTGGGTGGACAGGTGGAGGCAGGCTGGACTGTAGACATTGCTGTGTTTTCAGCGTATCTTTTTAGCTGACTAGAGTTTTCCTTCTAATCCCCAGAACGGATGAACCGCACACAGACTGAACTAGAGTCATTATCCAGACATTTACCACATGACTCAAGCAAAATCCTGATCAAAGTAGACAACTTGTTTCGTATGGGGTAGTACTCGTTTCTGATGGATGACTCACATGGGTATAGGCCTGCATGATTATGCCAGATTTCTCACACCCCACATAATAGGATAGAAACATCAAAAAGTGAAAAGTGCTCCTTCCCCTTCAAAAGCCAAAGCACACCGTGTTTGCTTTAGTGAATAACAGTAAAAACAAACTGTATTTTAGAGGTGCTGAGTGTCAAACTAAAAAGTGATCTCTCTTGAATAAATAAACAAACAGTTTGTTCACTTCAGATGTACCTTCTTGAAACCCTGGCCTATTGTTAGTACTTGTTCATGTTATGTCTTTTTTCTAAGTGCTGTTATCTAGTTAAGTTATTTTCAGCAAACTAAACCCTATGACATGTGAGGATTTTTCATCAGTTTAATTTCTATACTTTTTTCTTCTGTGTTCTGTTGATTTGTGCTATACTTCTCTACTCTAACACCAGAACATCCAGTTAATATGCCTCCAGTAACTACTTGAACAAAAAATTTCATGAGCTTCTGTGTTTTCAGAGCATTCAGATTAATTGTGTCAATTCAGCCTTTTAAAAAGATCAAATCCAATGCAATTGGTTCAGGATTTTCACTTTATATTCAAACGTCCTTCAGATATCAAGACTATAAGATGACCACCTTTGTGTAGCATCCACTCAAGTGGTTGTGGGGCAGCAGGGAGGGTCACCTATTTTACAGTGTATACGTATGTGGAATTTGCATGGAAAGTTTTCACAGAATCACAGAGCAGCTGAGGTTGGAAGGGACCGCTAGAAATCATCTGCTGCAACCCCCCCTGCTCAAGCAGGGTGAGTAAATTATGTATGTAGCACATGAGTTGCAAATCCCCGTTTGCTTTGATGGATGTAGTTGGTGTTAGATAAATGGGGATCAGCATTTTATGCTAAATTGCTGTGTCAAATCAATGTTAGCAGTGTCAAAATTTGATGTGTTATTGGAAGAAAATCTTTTCTTCCTAAAGACATAAGTAATAATTATACTAAAGGTAGCAAAGCCATTCTAAGATTTTAAGCTTTAATTATCTTAATGCCATTATATAGTGATCTCAAACTAATCATGAAGTCATTAGAAACTCCAAAATTATTTACAATCCATCAGGAGATAGCGGCATGGAGGGAAGCATATGAAAGATGCTTTTTCATTATTCCCCTTTTACACATAGCATTTTCTCTGCAGTAATGAATATATTGACCAAACAAATGAATCCTCGACTACTGTCTGAAGTATTTTGACAGCATAGATCATGAATTCCCCCATGGGGGAAGCAGCCAGTCAACCACCAGCCAGTGCCTATGTTCAGTTATACATAGAGACAGTACTAAAAATCCACACTGTGGATTTTATTTGGCTTGTTTTTAGGTGGTATTTCTTTTCCTTTGTTGTAAATGTATCATTGCTGTTATTAAAATTTAATTTAGTTTATGAAATAAAAACCTTGTAAAATTTTTAAATGTGGTACAACTTTGTATTTGATGTGGTTTAATATGTTTTAGAGAATTATTTTAAAAAGTTTTACCATTGTACTGAACACAGACATTTCTGAATGTTGGACATTTCTGAATGTTTTACGGCATAAAGTTGTGCTTGGCTAATGTGAGGTCTGAAACTGAAACAGCTTGACTATGCCTTATTAATAAAGAGAATATTTATAGTATTCTGACCTTTTTTTAAGGCTGTATCACTTAGTAGTAGGGAATATTTTCTTAGCAATGTCTTTGGTGACTAGAGCTATCAGCTCTAGCCCACCTCTTCCTGGAGAGTCATGAAATGAGCTGTTGCAGCATGAAAGTTCAGCCTCTCTGTTGGAGAAACCTCCTTATGAGCTGTTCAGAGTCACTCTTGTTGGCACCTCTGAGTCGGTACTGCTGTCTCCATGGCTCATAGAAGAGCCAGATGGGCCTTCAGTTTTGTCTGTTAGCCCTATGGAAAACTGAGAGAAGTCTATGGGCTTTTTGGTGTCTCTTAAGTGCAGAAGAAACTACTGGCAGTTTTGCCTGATTTAACGACTGTGGTGACAAGCTAGGAACACTCTATAGGATGTAGAGAAAGTGACAGTGGAGGCTGTTCTTGGAAAGGTGTTTGAAACAGTGCCATAATTTCATAAGAGGATTTATTTTTCTTTTTTTGTTGTCTTGGCAACTCGTTTTGAATCTTACAGCTAACTGAAGCTTTATTTCTGTTTCTGCTCTTAACAGAGTAGGGCTCCCAGAGATCTTCTGACACCTTTGGGAAATCCTAAGGAATGATAGACAGTATAGATATTGATCTAAAATTGCCATTATTCATAGGAGAGCAGGCATCCTGCCTCTCTCTGCAGGTTAGATAAGGAAAAGATAAATATTTCATCACGCCTTTGAGAGGCAGAGAAGAGAAGGCGGTGGGAAGAGAGGGTACAGGATGGCTTCTCATAGCCTTCACAGAAGTTAAGGTAGACTCATGATTTCATAAAGAACGTGCAGGGATAGCCCCAAAACAAACAGCACTTTCGAGAATCTGAATTTGAATGATTAGTTTTGAATTATTAACGCGTGGGATTTCTTTTTTTTTTAATTTTTGATATAAAGTTTTTTGCCCACTTAAGACATTTTGAGTGGTTGATGGTATGTGTTTTTGGTTTTCTTTGTTTTTATTTATTTTGTTAGAGAAAAGGCATATGCAGAAGAGCTTCTACATTTGATTTAAATTATTATTGAAAAGGCAGAGAAAATGCTTTCCCTAGTTTTTGTTATTATTATTATTATAGTTTCCTGAATGTACTGGGAACTTGCCATGTTTTGGGTCAGGAAAAAGACCATAACCAATTTATTATTATTTTTCCTTTTAATGAAGCTGATTTCTTTTCCCAGTATATGCACTTTTCAGTCCACTGATTTGGACAGGGGAATCTGTCCTTGTTAAGAAAAATAGTGAATAAAACAGAGCTGTTAGAATATTTTTGGATATGGGCTATGTTTTTGTTTTGGGTTCTGCTGAAAATGCTACATTAACTTTGCCTCAGGACACTAATTAACAGACTGACCATTAATTGCTGGTAATAAGGAACTTGTCAGCAGTCATTGTTTCCTTAAACTGCCTAAATTCAAGAGGACAAATTTAGAAGAAAGTACCTCTCTGAAAGATCCTTGTCGTCCTTTCCAAATGAGAGAAACACTCAACAAGTGAATGGAAAGGACCTTCGGACTATTTTTTTCTTGGATACTGTTAGTTTCTGAAATAAGAGGTTCCTCTAAAAATGTCGGGTAACATGATACTAGAGTAAGTTCTTTTTGCCTTTGCCTGGAAAGAAACCTTACTAGAAATAGTCATGAGAAAAGAATGAAATCATTCTTGAAGATTGAAGTGATAGGTAACCACATATATATTCCTTCCCTTTCTTCACTTATCTTGTTCATGTAATAAATGAAACGATGACTGATGTGTGTGGTGATATTACAGCCAGTAATAACAATCACTACCTTTTCTCTATAGGAGAAAAGTCAGGCTGAAATTAGGATAGGTATGCTGGGCCCAAGGGCATTTGGAGAGAGGTTGCAGTGCTCAGATTTAAGGCTGGAAAAGAATTCCACTGAACAAGGATGACATTAGTTTTCAGGGAATTCACAGGTAATTTCTACCAGGGTTTTTATGGAAGAATATGATGCTGCTTTTTCACATCTGGTATCTTCAAAAAGATATGAAAGAGTACAGTTACAGAGAAATCAGTTGTTTTATTCATAACAGGTAGCAGAGGGTTTTTATGTTTTGTAGGCTATGGAGAGTTTTAAAGCTATGTAAGATATCTATAAAAGACAGCACTCCTGAGAGTGAGAGGGTTGTCCTCTGTTAATGCATTTGCTTTTCTTATGATGAGCTCAGGAGGGCAGTTTCTTATTTGGTTAATGATGACAACCACTCTTCAACAACCACACTTCTTTTTCTCCATCACTGAATATTTCATATTATTAAATTATTCTTTCCCTCTTACCCCACCCCATGCCATTCCAAGAAAATGGTCCTTGGAGAATTGTACCTTGGCAGTGCTGTGAGAAGAGGTATATTGACCTTCTGTGTTATTTTTCTGCCCTGTCTATAAGATTCCAAGATTCATCTTCATGTTTGGATTGTAACTGATTTGCGAAACCTATCCAATTAGCTTTTAGTGTTTGAAAGTGAAATGTGTAGACAGAAATTGTGTGATGTCCTGTCCTGTGTGATGTCCGGTCCTGTTCAATTTATTCATTAACTACCTAGATGAAGGGATGGAGTGCTCCCTCAGCAAGTTTGCTGATGATACCAAACTGGGAGGAATAGTTGACAGCCCTGAGGGCCGCACTGCCATCCAGAGGGACCTGGACAGACTGGACAGCTGGGTGGTGAGTAACCTCATGAAGTTCAACAAGGGCAAGTGCAGGGTCCTGCACCTGGGGAGGAATAACCCTAGACATGCCTACAGGCTGGGGACCGACCTCCTGGAGAGCAGCCCCGCAGAGAGGGACCTGGGCGTCATGGTGGACGACAAGTTGACCATGAGGCAGCAGTGTACCCTCGTGGCCAAGAAGGCCAATGGGATCCTGGGGTGCATTAAGCAGAGCGTCTCCAGCAGGTCGAGGGAGGTGATTCTGCCTCTCTACTCAGCCCTGGTGAGGCTGCACCTCGAGTCCTGTGTCCAGTTCTGGGCTCCCCAGTGCAGGAGGGATGTGGAGCTGCTAGAGAGAGTCCAGCGCAGGGCCACAAAGATGATTAGAGGTCTGGAACATCTGCCCTATGAGCAAAGGCTGAGAGAGCTGGGCCTGTTCAGCCTGGAGAAGAGAAGACTGAGAGGGGATCTGATCAATGTATATAAATATCTCAAGACAGGGAGTGAGGAGGAGGGGGCTGGCCTCTTCTCAGTGGTGGCCAGTGATAGAACTAGGGGAAATGGCCACAAATTGAGGCACCAAAAGTTCCACAGGAACTTGAGGAAGAATTTCTTAACAGTGAGGGTGACAGAGCCCTGGAACAGGCTGCCCAGAGAGGTGGTGGAGTCTCCTTCTCTGGAGATCTTCAAATCCCGCCTGGACACCACCCTGTGCCACGTGCTCTAGGCGACCCTGCGTGTGCAGGATGGACTAGATGACCTCTACAGGTCCCTTCCAACCCTAGCCCTTCTATGATTCTATGATTCTATGTATCCAAACTTCAAAGTTCTGTAAATTTTCAGCTTAAATTGAGAAAATCAGTTGCATACTTGAGGGTTTAGGTAGATTTAATTCTCTCACCTTTAATTCTGGAGTCAAAAAAAAAATGATGATGTATACATACACCTCTTCTTGTCCTAAATCACTGTCAGGTTACCTACTGTACAAGCATTTGGCTGTTACAGAGAAGATCATACCTGAGGAGCTTAATGGAGTTTTCATTAATCTTTGGGTCTTTTCATTTGGCTCTTTAGTTAAAGTTACATTGGAGAAAGACAGGTAAAGTGGGAGAGGAGGAAAAAAAAAAAAGAGACACCCATCTCTCAAGGGTAGACACACCAAAGAGAAAAGATGCTAAACAGGCTGAGGGGGGTGAAGCATTGTGAGTAAACTTGGAAAAGTGACCTTAAGGTGCCAGAATTGAGATATTTTGAGACTCGAGAGATTCTTATAAAGAATTGAGCATTCATCTTTGTTAAGCCAGACGTATTTGTGTGACCACTAAGAAGAAATGGTCACTTCCGTAGAGCGTGATTCATGCATTGCAATGACTTCAGAAACAAAAAGAAAAGGCAGCGGCAACAACATTTCCCTATGATACCTGGGAAAATAGGGCCTGCCTTATCCAGCGAGGCTTCAATCATCATGTGAACATAGGCACGACAGGAGTTTCAAGTGATGTAGGAGGGTTAAACACTTAGGGCAGAACTGATTGGAAACTGTACCTTCAAACAAAGTGCCAAGGTTCTTGGTCAAACTCAGTGTTTTTATAAGTGATCAGGAGGAGAGACTACACTGTGCTGCGTTACATTTGCAGATGATGCAAAGTTGGGAAGGACAGGGAACCCGAATCAGGAACTTGATTAGATTTCAGACTGATTTTGGTGGACTGCAGGTAGGCCTTCCAAGGAAGCTAAGTCACGTCAATGAGAACAAGTTCAGTGCCTGTCCTCACAGGTAGAGCTCATCATCTACTGAAACAAATGGTGGAAAAGACCTGACTAGGTAGCAGTTTAAAAAGGTTACGATGATGATTGTAGCTTAAAAGGTTGAACATGCGTCAAAACTATATTGTTGGGAGACAGGGAAGCAGGGGTATGCGGGTATGTGAGAGGAAATAACCTTGAAAGCAGCATGAAGAAGCCTTGTGCTCCACTGTGCCTGTCATTATAACACTCAGCAAAGACACTGTCAGTATTTGGATCCCCTCTTGCAGTATGGTGTGATCTGCAAGGGGGTGATGATGCAATGGGCAGTGATGAGAAGTCTAAAGATGTTCCCAGGGATGGACTACAGACTTTGGGAGCTGCTTAATCTAAAGCAGAGAAGACTGAGGAGGGATGTGACAACAGTCTTCAAATATTTGAAAGTAGACAGCAAAGAAATATTTGGTTGGGCATTATTTATCCATATAAGGAGAAATAATGGGCTTATATTTTATGGAGAAATGAGAAGGTGCAACATCAGGAAAGTTTTTCTAACACTGAGGGAAACTGATCAATAGGAAGTTTTCATCAGCCTTTGGCTAATGTCTGTAGGCACTGGGGCTCGTTTTTCATGTTGGATGTCAGCAAAGGCATAAGCTTAGCTGATCCTTTGGTTTACTCTGGATGTGTGTATCTACTAGGGACTGGATCAGGCAAGCTCTTAGGGTTGCTTCCTGGTCCATAATACTTCTGTGCAGTTAAACATCTTACTGAATCAAGTCTATTTAGATGGCAACTATTTCTCTCTCAGATTTGAAGCTTATATTTTATGGGGTTGAGATATAGACATAACAACTCTGGTTATTGCATTATCAGACAGTAGCTTGTGAGAGACAAAATAAGGGATTATATTGCAGTGACATATTTGAGTGCCTTTCTAGAGTTTGGACTCTAGTAAAGACTATACCAGCATATAGGAAAGAGCTGGTTCCTGCCTCCAGAAGTTTAAAATCTAGGTGAATGACAAGAAACAACTCGTGGATGAAGCAAATTGGTAGAATTGGATAGTGGGAGGAGGATGAGCTCATTTTACAGAAGCGTAGCTATCGCCCAATACATCTCCCCTGTCTTGGCTGCACATTGCTGGCTGGCAATGCTTGGTAGGCCTAGTGGCAGAAGCAAGCCTTAAGGTGGGATGGAATCCAAACTAAATATCGCTTTATTCTGAGCCAATCTTGTTAAATGTTTGGGGGAATTTTAGGGAGGAGGGTAAAGGAGCAATAGGTAGGACTCAGTAGCTGACGGATTCTTGGCGAAACTTACTTCTGCTGGAGAGAAGTATAGGTCAGCAGGGATTTCCTTCTGGTGATCACTGAAAAATGACACTACCTTTGCTTCAGGGACACAGTGTTTAGTAAGGTGCTTAAACGTGCCAAACTGGTACCGTCCTCCTTGAAGACAGAGTTGCTGAGGCTGACATGTGGGCTGATAAGATTAATCCACCTCCTTTCTTGCACATAATTAAGAGTCAAGGGGCTAAGTACAGAAATGTATTTTAGAAAGCCTTGGTTTCAAACCTGACTCTTGTTGACTGAGTGTTCAGCCTTGGGAAAGTCCTCTCTGCTTCATTTTTTTTTTTCATTTTTCTAATAATACTTTTTTACTTATTAGAGAGGATTTTGAGAATTGCTGAATTACCATCAAGACTTTGAAAAATAGAATTATTGCTGAGAAAACTGTGGAAACACTGTCCTTCAGTATTATGTACAAGACAGATCAGCATTAATTTGATGAAATATTTCAGAAGTATATGCAGTGCTCAGTATTTTTCTTTCTACTTTTGGAATTTGTCTGTATTTGCATTTGGTTTTATTTGTGTTTTTCTTTGAGTTATTTTAAAATCCTTGGGAGTTAAACATGACAGGTTGTACATGAAAAGAATTGCATTGAAATATGATTTACCACACTTTTCCCATGCCATGAGTATATAAATTCTTGCTTACATAAGAAAATGTTTAAACATAAAAAGGAATAATTTGGAATCAGATTGTGCAGGATGAATCATGAGACAAAATCTCATTAGAGATACAAAAAAATATTCTGGCGTTCCTGCCAGAGTGTTTTCATAAAACATTTTTCTCAAAAAAGGAATTACTCAGAATAATAATAATAAAAAAGACAACCAAAAGACAACCAAAACCAAAATTGGAACCCAATTTCTCACTGACTCTATTAGTTTACATTGAGTTGCAAGCAAAAGTGCAACTCTTTTGCTCTCTCTCTCATATATAAGCTATGTAAAAAACTCTTTATCCTTCTTCTGACATAGATTGCTCTTCTAATGCACCTTTATGGTCCGCTATTAAAAAAGAAGTGTTGTCTCAGAGTCCCATTGCTCTTACGCCTTTGATATAAATAGAATTCTTGGGTAGTGGAATAAAAGTATGCACATTCTTCATGCCAAATTTTTTTAAAAGACGAAGCTAAACATGAAGGGTCTGGGAATCTGGATATTGTGAACGTCTTAGGCTTCAAATTATCAAGGTTGTGGAGGGGTTTTTTCTTGTTTTGTTTTTTTTCCCCTCTCTCCTCTTCTCTCAGTCTATGCTTGTGCTGCAGGCATCAGCCTATCTTCGCCTTTTGGCTGTGTTCTCTGGAAAACGCTGCTTCCATTCCTAAATTATGCTTTCCAGGATCACAAAGGATCCTGTAATTCCACTCGTGATTCAGTCCTGTGTCTCTAGGAAAATAGTGTAGAAGACCCCACATATATTTTTGTAGAGGACCCTTGCTAAAATTGAGGTGTGCCAAACGTGAATTTGGCCGTCCTTCTGGGAAAAGGAAATATATTGTTCCCCTCTATTGTTTCAGCATGAGAAAAGAGACTTCAAATTTAAAATATTTTTGTAAACCAAGCATTAAAAATGATTACTACTGTAGAAATTACACAACATAAAAATATAAGTTGGTTAATTTGTTGATATTTTGAGATGATTATTTTAATGTGATAGATATGGTAACATTAATAGGAATTGGGTCTGAAGTTCTGCAAAAGAGATTCTAGTGTAAATCCAAATGCAAAGAACTATCAAGATAAATAAAAGATTTAATGGATCTTATATTTGGAAAAAATATTTATATACATATATATATAATCAAAGCAATTTTATTTTTCTCCTTCAGAGCACTTCTCCATTAGACACCTATGGAAATTTATATTTGAAAAGGGAAAATACATCTCAAAATTGGTGTTATTTTTACATAAAGTTTTTTGACAGTGCCAGTTAGAACATACAGGCTTCTTCATTGCTGGTGGGACAGTTCTGGTGCTTCAACTTTGCAGAACAACTTTTTGAGAACATGAACACTCTAGAAACACACACACTTGTATTCTTTCTTTTTCTGTCCTACATGTATAGGAACAAACATGTGACTTTACAACATTTTAAAAGTAGGCTGTGTGTGGTATCGCTTTATCAAGTAGGCATAAATAGATATCCATAACTACAGACTGTAATTACTAAGAGTAATTATCTTCTTAAAGTCACTCTGCAAAACATACTAAATCAATCCATGTGCACTCCAACATCCTTTCTCAATTTCCTTTCTTATTTTATTTTTGTTTTTAAGGGAGCAGCATTACCTACAAGTATTACTTGCCCAGCTTTATTTTGGCTGCTCTACCTGTGCCTTGGTTGTGTACATCTCATCGTGTCTTCTCTGCTGCTTGACTTCAGCCAGTCTTTGCAGTGGGTTGAGGCAGTCTGGCAGACCAGGGTCTCCTTGTCTATGAAATTCAGTTGAGGGGTGCAGAAAATTCACAGGGTGTAATGATGGACACAAATGTTACAATCATGGGAAAAAAATTAATCCATGTTGGCACTTTCCTAAGTAGCTATTCAAGTTAATCACAAGAAAGAAACACATAGGAAATACTACTTCACTAGCTGTGTAGCACTCGCTGGTGCAAAACTTTCTTTTTTGCTTTTTTCTTTTTAATTTCTTTTCCTCTTCCCTTCTTTCCACCCCTGCTAGTCTCCTGTAAGTGCAATAGGAGGTGCTTGCAAGCAAGCTTGTCCCAAAGCAGAGCTTTCCAGAGGGAGCCAGCAAAAGAGGCACTGCAGTACAGGGGTACTAGTGGAAAAGCTGATGTAGCGCGAGGTCGGTGTGAGTGCAGGGGAAGTAAAGCACAGCAAGGGGCTGACACTTATCCAGCGCCCCGAGCTGCCCCTTTGAAAGGGGACTGGCTGCGGGGGCCTTTGTGCCAGCAGGCGGCACAAAGCGGAGCAAGTGCCCCGGGAGCGGCCGTGTCCGTTCTTATGTTCGTTTTCTCCATTTGAAGGATTGCAGTATGAAGCCAGAGCGAGTGCTTTGGGCACAATATATAAATTAACTGGTTGCTGAACTGCGTAGGAGGGACTCAAGTGTTGGAAAGGGAAGCTTGCAATAAAACCTCCTTCTGTACGGCGTGCAAAGCTGCCCAAGTCCAACCTCGTGCTATTTCCAGGAGACCGAGGTGGCCTAGCAGTGTTGTGGAGGTTGAGCTGCTCAAAATAGAAACCTGGCTAGCAATGCTGTTTTTTCAACATCATGTTAATGCAAGATTTTCAGCTGACAGGGGTGGAAGATTTATGACATGAATCTAAAGACCTTCTCCGACTATCCCAGAAGGTGGAAGCCAGATTTGGCTACAAGTACATTATAAAAGAGCAAGTTTGTAGAATTCGGGTCCAGTTCAAGCTATCACATGTCCTCCAAAATACAGAGGCATTTGGATCAAACATTTTGGTTAAATTCCACGTTCTAATTTCCAACAAATGTTCTAAACTTTTAAATTCCCTTTTGCTCCTACTTTTCTTTCCTGAGTGTATTTTCTTTGCTATTCTTGCCTATTTAGAAATGTCAGTCAGTTTTTACCGGGGGTTTTTATTGCTTTGCTATGTCATTAGTTTTTTTTGGCTTTTTAGTCTTGGGACTTTTTTCCTCCAGTATTGCAAATTTAAGGAATAAAGAGTAATCTCAGCCACATATATATTCTGTTGGAATATCTGCTAATAAGTGGACACAATTAAAATATTGTTCGTGTTCTAATTTACCAAAGTTGTGTGTGGTGGGATGGTTTTTTTGTTCTCGTTGGGTGGTTTTTGTTTTTGGGTTTTTTTTTCTTCTTCTCAAGATACTTACGTTGCAGTCATGTAGGAGGTGGAATATCCTTGGGATATTCATTCCTCCATTTTGCAGCTCTGACAACATGGATTATGTGAAAAACTTATGACAACATTCTTTTTGAAACAGAATTTGTAGCGAATTAGGCATTTCAAAGGGCTCAGTAACTTATTTAATTAATTTGATTAGAGAATTTCTCCAAAAGTACCTAGTGATGCAATGAATGAAAATTTTTGAGCATCCCACCTGGTAAATTCCGTGGTTTATGTAAAACATGTGCTCATAATTGAGGTTAGTCCATTAAGTGATGGTTTTGCTATCTCTAAAACTCATGAATCACCCCAGCTAGAGGGCTAGAAAAATACTTTTCTCTTTAATCCAGTAAATTGTTTTTACTAGCAATCTAGGCACTGTGGGGGGACAGGTCACTCCAGTGAAGACAGAATGTGAATTTCAGGAGAGGAATTGATGCAGCTTTTGCATAATGGCTCTGAATACAAAAAGCAGTAGAGAAACATGAATGTTCTTTTTTCAGGCTTGTCCATAGGAAACGGAAAGGGTGTATGAGCAACCCTTGCTTCCTGGTCCTGGAACAACTGTAGCACTACGATATATACACACGTTCTTTCCCCTGGCACTGAGTAAAATACTTCTTCATCAAAATATAGAGATAGAGTTGATAGTGGTGTCTTTGGATCTTGAAAAACATCGTCTTTTACTTAGGATGTTACAAGGTGTGGTGCTGTTAAATTTAAGAAAAGATTTTATGTTTGCACAATGCTTGGTATAATCATCCAAATTTGCTTGATTTTTCCATATTCAGCTGTGTAAAATACAGAAACATTTCCTCTGCTTTCAAAGGATATTCATAACTTTGTATAATAAGCACTTAGGTTCTCTCTCTACCGCTGTCCCTCATTCAGGACACAGGCTAGATAATATTCTTGAGGTTCCCAAATAGTCTTTCTTCCTTTTATTCATTGTGTGGACCTAGACTTGTTTCCTGCATTCAAGCTCTGCCTTAAATATTAAATTGTTAATTTCATCACAAGGTTTTATTATTTTTCTTCCATAATCCTTATCACTGTATTTCTTGAGTACTTTGAGAACTCTTTTCTCAGCATATCAATGAAATGAAGGAAGCATAATCTTTGGTTTGCATCCTGGAAACTGATGTGCAGAGAGATTAAGCTAAATGTATCCATTCATTTTAGGGAAATCTGAGATGCCCAGGACCTGGTTTCTTTTCCAAGTCCTTTGAATTAGCTTGATCTATTCAAAGCAGAATAGCTGCAGTCATATGTGACCAGCTCTTAAATAATTCAAAAATTGGCATTCAAGTTTTGTATCCATAAGATGAATTAGAAAGAACTTTTGGCCATCCCTGACAATTTGGATATAAATGACTTACCTGATATTTCAAAGGCCTATAATTTGAGTGGATTATCATGGCGACTGCAAAAGGCATATCCTTGTGGAAAGGTACCTCCCAATTTTCAAGTTCCTTCTTCAAAACACGGGTATTACAGCTAGCACAGGAAAGACAACTAACCTTTTATTTTGCCAAAAATGAGCAAAGGAGTATTTTTGCCCTTACCCCAAAATTTTGTTCTTGGAAGTAGCCAAGCTGTTTTGATTAAAATGAATAATAATATCTCATTCAGCCTACAAAAGAACAGAATAAACAATTTATATCAGACAATTGTAACTTGGCAAAGTCATAAGTGAAGGAAAATAGGATTGTACAATGGATTGTGAGGCAAATATTAATCAGAGGGAATCTGATTGCAATGCCTGAAAGTGAAATCGTCTCAGAAGCTGCCTGTCTCAATAAAAGTAATGAGCATCAAAAAAGAACCTCAGCAGATTATGCTGCAAATGTAGAAATATGGAAGGGATGCAAAGGATCTTGCACTTTTTCCCCATGTTCAGACAAGAAGGAAAAAGAGTGGGAAGAACTGAGCCAGCTCCTGCATTTTTGTGTGGGCCTGCAAAGCTTCTCTGCCAGCTGATAATTGATCTGCTCACAGGGATTACAGCATTAGGCACAGGGCTGCTTGAGGATGGCAGGTCAGCGAGTTGATTCCTTGAAGGCTACTGAAACTAAAAAGTTTGCTCTGGGTGTGGGAAGCATCCTGGGGGGAAAAAAATAACATGGGAAAATTCCACATTTGCTCACTCCCAGTCACTTACACGTCAGTCTCTGTTCCCAGTGTGGTTATGTGTTTTGTTTTTTCTTTAAGGCATTGAGTTAATAAAGTTGACAAGTAGAAAATTAGGAAAAAAAAACAAAAACAAAAACCAAGAACAAAACAAACAAAAAACCACCCTCCCAAAGAAGCTGGAGTCTCTCTTCTTCCGATACTACCTGGGTAGCAGCAGTTCCCCAGACTAAGCAGCAGCAGCAGAGGGTCTGAACTGACAAAGATATAGTGGACTTTTGGCAGAACAGGGCTATTTTATTTTATTTTATTTTATTTTATTTTATTTTATTTTATTTTATTTTATTTTATTTTATTTTATTTTATTTTATTTTATTTTATCCCTCATGCTCAAACGCTTACAGATATGACTGTCTTCCTCTTCTGTTGATTATGCATATGTTTTTACTTCCCTTTTTTGGAAATCTGCAATGGATAGAGGAATGTGGGTTGACCTGAGTCAGTGAGGAGGCTGGCATCAACAAAGGCAGAAAAAGTCCTTTGTGTTTTATGCTTATTTCAGTAGGCCATGGTTTTTTTGCCCTGGTTGGTAGGTCAGGGATTTTACAGTACTGTGGCGAGTGGATTTTTAGCACAGTGACAACTTTAGAAAAGGCTGTTTAGTGGCAGACAATGCATATTTCAAATGGAAAATGTACATCATTTATTTCTTAAAAAACAGCAACATAGAAAAACAGTCCTTTGCTAAGGAGAGAGATTTAGAAATCAAAGAAAGTGTTTGCTGAGAGCGGCTAGCTTGAAAAGAGCCTTGCCCTTGCTTTCTGGACACTCGTACCTGAATACATTCAACAGTATGAAGACGCTGGAAAACCTGTCGTGTCAAGGCTTTAATTATATTTTTCAAATTCAGCTAATGTCATTGTGCAAAAAGAAGTCCTCTAAAATGTATAAATAAATCATTATATACATAACAGAGAATATAGCATATAGCTTATATGTAATTTTATACATATTAGAATTATTTAAAATAATGTATGCAATCTGTTCTGTAACATTTTGGTTTCCATTAGGAAGTGTAAAAGTGTTTTCCTAGTACTTCCATGAAAGATGATACTCTGGTACTCTGGTACCAGTACTCTGGTACTACAGAATGCATACTTCCTTAAATTTCTCTTAAATATAACACGTTATTGCATGCAGCAGGAAGCACAGGAGCTGATAATTGATCTGTTTAAACCTCTGAAGAAACCTGAAGCAGCAATCTTAGCTGCACGTAGCCCATATAGGAAGTAACATGCTGTCGTGCAGTGACAACCCAAACCAGCACAATCTGGAAGCTGTGCTGCTACAGAATCTTATATATACTGTATTGTCTGTGCAGGTTATTGAGGTGGCTCCTTCAGGCTCAGTGCTACCTCTTAAATTTAATCTTTTGATGCCAGGTGTTAATTTACTATTTCTTTGAAATGTAGAAGTTATTTGACGCTATTAAATCTACTTAGGAATTCTTGCTAACTACCGTTCTCTGTATAAATTTAGACTGCTCTTGGTTTTACCTCCTTCAGTGTGGTGGAACTTGGTTTCTATAAAGATCTGATATTCCTGCTGAGTTAGGAGAATCTTCAATCCCCATCTCGGTTTAAAATTCAGCCACATACGAGGATGTGTGATATCCTTTACATAAATGTCTTGCTTTGGAATGTCTCCGTGCTCAATTTGGAAGGGACCCCAAGATGCTATTTTTTCTTTAAATGAGTATTTTCTTCATATAAAGCAAAAGCAATCAACCATGATTAATGAGCAGCTTTAGGAATTAGATTAATTCTTGGGAAATTTCTAGCTATTAATTATAATCATTAAGGAATGACTGAATAAACAAACAAAGCCCACTTTATTTGTAACAGATGCAATTTTACCTGACTGAATATACACATTTTTGATGGATTTGGCAGGTATAGGGTTACCTGTGGTCATGATACAAGTTGACAAGTGTTTAAAAAAACAAAAACAAGTGAGGGCAAATAGCATCCATGTCACTTGCATGCAAGTAGAAAAGGATAGCTTGTTGCTGGGGCGTTTTTGGAAGCCATTTTCAGCTGAGAGATACAATATCACAGAGGGGCTGAGGTTGGAAGGGACCTCTAGAGATACCTAGTCCAATCCCCCTGCTCAAGCAGGGACACCTGGAGCATGTGGCACAGGGTGGCATCCAGGCGGGTTCGGATTTTTCCAAAGAAGGAGAGCCAGTAAACTCTCTGGGCAGCCTGTTTTAGTAAATACAATATCAGATACAGGAAAAAGAAACTACAGAACGTAAGCTTTAATTGAAAAACTTTTATATTGTAGATCCAAAAGATCCAGGTTAAATAGTTAACCTCAATTCTGGAATTTCTTTCATCTCAATACTTGATTTTACATTAAGGAAGTTTTTTGTGACTACATTGATTCTTGCATTTTTTATGCATTTTCACAGAAGCCAGCTGCCTGTGACTCTTGTCCTGCAAACGCATGCTTCTAGATGTATTTGTTTACTAATGTAAGCAGTCCCAATGACACTGACAGGACATTGACCTTATGATAGTGATCAGAATGTGATTCCTGCTGTCCTTCCAGGCCTAGTTCTATGCTTGGGAAAGCACTGCTGGAACTATACATGCCACTTGCTGCATGCTTCCTGGCTGCATCTCTTTGCCAAGAGCAAAACCACCCCTTCTATCCCTAGCCCCGTCCCTTGAGCAAGATTCCTTGTAAAGCAGGTCCCCACTGCCAACCACTGCGTGGTGGTGATTGCAGTGGGACCCGGGCTTGGGCAGTCCCACTGTGGTCACCTCGGAAGGGACGGTGAGGAGAAGAAAAGTGCTTACAGAAGGAAACAAGAGTCAACAAGAGGCTCTGCCCTGGCAGCAGAAGAGCTGTGTGACCTCCCAGGCATAACCTCCCTGCACTTCTCTGAGTGAGAGTGAAGACTGAATGCAGAGCTTTCAAAAACAAATGCTGAACGTGGGATGTGCTTGTTTAGATAAGAAGTGGCACAAAAGCAAGTGAATGAAGTTGCCCTTTTGCTCTTTTTGATTTTATTATTATTATTATTATTGTTATTTTTTACACATGGAATAAGAGGTTGAAGCATGAGAAGAGCCGGCAAAAATGTGCACTGTTTCTCTTTACTCTCATAAATCAACGCTACTGTGTTAGTGGAGGGCTGCATTGGGACCTAGGAAACAGTTTCTCATGATAAAGATGAGGAAAATTCACTTACTGCCATTCAAATCCATTCCTTTGAATTTATGATGATTCAGTTAAAGTGACACTTACACTGAGCTGCTCTTAGTTTAGGGTTTGCAAAAAGCAGTGTGGAGTCTCCTTCATTCATTCCTAGACTGTTACTGCTTCACCATTTCATGCTTTAAGTGTCTGTAGTATATTATTTGATTTCCATTCATATTCATAACTCATAGTCTGAGGTTTTTAAAAATAATCTGTTATGGCTGATTGTGAATCGCTAGCTCTTACGTAATGCTCCACTGACGTAGTAGCAGGATTTTCCAGCTTTGATGACTGGGTCGTTGTTAACATTTCAGGCAGGATTTGCTTTCTGTGTTGTGGTTCTTGAGTAACTGAGTTAAAATATCGAGTTAGAACTTCTGTTATGCCATCTCGATATTTCTTTTTTTCTTTTTTTTCCTTTTTTTTCCCCCTTTTTTAAACGGACATCTACTTTAGCCAGGTTGTAAATTTAATCATAATTTTCATTCCATGAATCACTCAGACCCTAGCTCCAACTTGATATGAATGACCGACCCACTTGGTGCTTATAAAGGCCTTACGGGCACCCTTTCTGCAGTTACACTGAAGGGTTTAACTGGAACCTTTTGCCACACGCAACCAAAACTGACTGCCAGTGATTTGACACTTGTTAGCCAATATTTTTGTAGGCCCTTACTCAGTAGGAATTAGCTAGTTTCTTTACAACTGCTAGTGATTCCTTGATCTGCCAGCTACCACAGTCTGTATTTACAGACTTTCTCCTGATTGCTTTATGAAAATTGTACTCATAAGCATGAGGCTCTTCAGCTTGACTTTTCAATAACTACGAGGTTCAAGTAGGTGTTATTCCTCCTATTGTAACTGATCGCTGATTTTACAACTTGAACTCTACCTTAGAAGATCTTTGACCGGGCATGCTCAGTTTCACTTCTTTCACTTCTCTTTTGTGGAGATTTTTTCCAAATTAAAGGTGCAATTCAGATTTCTCACTTGAAATGTTCTTGATTCTAAATATTTTTTTTTTTCTCTAAGGAACTTACCTACCAGCAGAGTTTCCCACTGTATTCAAGCAAACCAAATACAAGATGACTGAAAGGACGTATGAATCATAACTGTGAAAGCCTCAGCAACCAAAAATCATGCCAAATGATTACGTTTTTTTACTTGTCTGGACAACCAAGGTTTATCTACGCTGGACTATTTTTCTTTTTTTGGTAATTACCTTCAATTATGTGGCTGCCAATTCACTCGAGGCAGTTAACACATTTCTAAAAGCCAGTCTGGGTAGATTTATTTCAGGATAAGAATTCTTGTGCTTTATACTTCTCCAATAAGTGAAATTTAAGAGAAAAGCATGAATGTCTTGAGGAAGTATCTAGTCTAACTTAAAAATAAAGAGAAATAAAACTACCTGGAGTTAACTGGCAATATGTTTACCTATTTACTAGCATGGACTCTAGATCCATTTCTACATTAGGAAAAAGCACTTTTTTCAAGGTCAAAGATTAAGCTAATCTACATATAAACTCAGAGTAATGTTTTATACTCAAAATAAAGTTAAAAATTATTAGCAAACTATTATAAACAGGGGGTAGTAAAATGATTGCCAGTTTTCCAAACTTGCAATCATTTAAAACTTGCTTAAAGAAATATAACATTCTGCTACACTAATTCAAAATAAAAAGCTTAGTTCCTTTAATATATCCCATGCTAGACAAAGGGCCTCTAGTAGGACTAATGAGGGGGAAGAATCTCAAAATTCATAAAAGTCACTGAATTGTAACTGCAGTTAGATGCAAAAATCCGGTTATAGCAAGTACAGCATTGTATAGGCCTTGAGGGGGGCCCCATGAATCGGTGCATGCGGTGGTCTTGGACATCCATTCTGTGCTGAAGAGAAACCTGGCTGGTGGGGCTGGGCTCTCTCCTGTGTGATACAAGCCCAAGACAACCAAGATTCACATTTAAATAAGCGAGTTCTAGTGTCTTTGTGCTATAAAACTGAAAGGGCTAGGGGGAGTTTGGGAGGTAGGACAGAACACAAGGGAAGTGGGCAGAAAAAAATGATTAAGAGATCACAGAGTTTGCTGCCCTCACTGGCTTTGTCCATAACCCTATTGACTAAAACCTGTTTGAGAAGGTATGTGGGCATATGTGCAGTGTCAGCTAAATAGTCCTCCACTGCAAGAGAGAGTGGAAAAATATGAACAATTAACCTGAAAGGCCTGAAAGGAGGAGCAGATGGTTATACGGTGACTTACGCCAACCTTACCATGCGTCAGTGGGGTAAACTGAGCATTAGCTGTTGGCTTGATGAGACTCATTTTGGCATCCATTATTGTGCTTGGTTTTCTAAAGGAAGTGCATTTTAAATACTTTAAAGTGTCCTTCAAATGTCCTAAGTGGTTTAGTCTGGAATTCTTGACCAAGGTTAGCCCCTACGTTTCTGTTAAGGGGCTAGTTTTTCAAATGTGCTTGCCAGCCTTTGACCACAAAGCCAGAAGGTTTACCTAATACTTGTTTGTTTAGTAAGCATAGGTACCCATTATTTGAAAACCTGAGGTGCAATTTTATTTTTTGCAAAATTCAGCTGAAAAGTACTGCAAAAACATTGTTTACTCCAAGAGCACTGCTTCTGCGTAGGAAATAATGTCACATTATCTACCAGGGAAGGAGGCACTCCAGAATATCACTAGCATCATCGTCCTAAATCTGGGGTGATATTCTGGTGCTTCTCGTAAGGGATGTGGGTGGGTATCTCAGTCACTTTCCAACCACAAGATGCTGTATCTTTTTGGCCAGGCCTCATATGCCCCAGCAAAGCAATGTGGTAAGCCTGCATTGCTCACGTCTGCGTAGCACTTGGCGCATGGGTTAAGCAGAGGGCAGCTGCTTCCAGTCTCTTTACTCTCTTTGTTAACCAAGCCCTGAATCCAACAGAAAAATAAATAAATAAAGGGCGATGAGGAGGGATGCAGCTAGCTGGGTGAAGCAGCAGATCTCTGAACTCAATTCTGTTTTTATCAGGTTTTGAAAAGGCTACACTCTGTCCGTTTAGTTTGCATTCAGGGAGGGATGTTTAACAAATGACCTTTCCTTGTGTGTTATTGACAACCATGATGATTTAAGGGTGAGCTATGGAAGTGAACTTTCCGCTACAAAAGCAGATTAAAACAGCGAACAGCTTAGTCAGCAAACCACAGTCCCTTGCTCCACGAAGAGGAGTTGAGCAGAATTCAAGCGAGCAAACCGCAGTCTTGGACACCTGATCGTACGAGTCCGGGAAATGTAAAAATCAATGTTCCAAAACAGAAGAATCAAGCTGTGATCAATGGAGCACTGTTCAAACTTTGGCTCATGTATCCTTGGAAGTCCTATCTGAAAAACCCTCTTGTGCTTTGAAATGGAGACACTGAAGATACACTGTAAAAGAGAAGCCCATGGGCATTTTTTTTTAATGTATCCTTTAGAGGAAATATACCTACAACCACTCTACTTTGTGTGCCAGTTAACTTGAGTTACAAATTCCCCTTGTGCTTTCCGTCAGACAGGATTTTTGGATCCGGGCTTTCCTTGATGATGTCCTTTTAGGGTACCTCTACTTGTGGGATTTTTTATTCTAGGAGTTATTTTGCTTCACATTATTAAATCAAATAATCAGTGGGCAGGTTTGTCAGAAAGATGTCACAACACTTCCACTACCTTTGGTCTGAGGCAGTTTAGACTTCTGGAAATATCTGATTCTCTCTGGGTCAATTTGGGGGCTTAATCCCAGCTTTAGCAAAGTCCCCTTGTGCCTGTTCTTTGTACCTGTTCTTGTAATCGCACGCTTAGAACCTTCTCCTCGAGATGTCAGGGAGAATCCTGCTCTGAGTAATCAGAATAAGAGAGAAGTCAAAGATGTATTTATAGTTATTTATTCTTAAAGCTATTTTTCTTTTATTTATCCTTTTTTCCTGTATGGAAAGGAAGCCTCCTTTGGTAGCTTGATTGACATTGCTGTTCTGGAGGGTAGCCCACGCTGCTCGAACACGATCCTCACTGCACAGGGATGCACGCTAGATTTCTTCTGCGCTATGGCACACGCTGGTTGGGTGCCAAAGCAGGCTAATTGCTGGGCTGCCATTCATGTGGCCACAGGGGAAACGTCACAAGGGTAAGGGCTGACATGGGGCAGCTGTCTCCTCTGTAACCGGTTCAGGCTATTTACTACTATGAAGCAGTGGATTGGGTTTTTTTTTCCTCTGACTTTTGCCTGAGTTATTAGAGGTTAATTGGCTAACGGCTTTTAAAGTGTTGGTGTCTTATGAACTGTGAATGTATTGATAAAACCATCAAAACAATCAGGGCCATAACCTTCAAAATGTAACCTGCAGAAGGAATTAATGTCCCCACCAAGGTGGAGCTCAATTCAGAGCAATAAAAGTTGTCCCATTGGAGAACTGGGATATTTGCTTAGGATGAGGCTCTGGAAGTATATGAGGACACTGCTTTTCTCTGAAGAACATACAATGGTGTTCACTCAGAAATCACTTGGGTGCATGGGCCTAGGGCCCCTGGTAGGGACCCAGGCCCTTTGCTGCACCCGGGAGCAGGAAAGGGGATGGAAAGCAGCTGCAAATGGCCAGTCCCATCATAGGAAACCTTGCTGCTGGCACAAATGTTACATCACTGATACTGCCAATAAACATGTCACCTGGTGATTTTACAGAGTCAAATGTCAGATACCGGCATTATTTTGTCATTACATTACATGGAATAATGAAAAGATTGACTTAAGTCACCAGATTTCTTAAAGACTGTATTTTTTTCTACTGATATTCCCTGGCCATAATATGAATTGTGCTGAATATTCTCTATCCTTAAAACAAAGAATTAGGATCTTGCCTTTAATGCATATTAAAAAAAGAGACTTCATTTTAATTATGACATTGCAACCAGAACTGTCATGATGAGAAAGATCCCAAGGCATTTCTCTAAGAAACCAGGTTAAAAATAGTCAGTTGCTTCCTTTCTGTTTTTTGTTTAGGTTAGCTGCATTGATTCAAGGCTCTGTAACAGGATGGAGCTGTCTGGTTTTCTCAGCCTGAATACAAAAAAACACGTATGGATTTATCTGGGGGAACTCAGAGGTCATTCCTCTGCACCCATCTGCCCACTAGACTGTTGACAAGTTGCGCCATCCTAGATGCTGGATATTATGGATTTTCTACAGTTCCACTAGAGCTGTCTGCTCATCCCACTGAGCAGGAGACCCCCCCTACATTGTGACTTGCACCCTGCACCTGGAGAAAAGATGAGTGTCGACAGCTTTTTCATGGTTATTTGTATATGAATTCTTGGCAAATCTGTGCTGTCAGCTTGATCATTTTCTCAATGTGGGGCATGTCCTTTAAAGAGCAGGATGAGGTAATGCACTTATACAGATATTTTTGCTTCTGATTTTTCCCTTTAGAAAACAGGAATATTTTGATTGTTGTTTAGTTCTGAGTTAGTGACTGACAGTATTATAGAAACTGTGCCCCGGAAGTCATCCTTCATGTCACAATACTAAGCAATGAGAAGGCCTTTAATTCACTCTGATCTATCTTGAGAAAAGGTCTCCCGTCACCTTCTATCTTTTTCAATCAGATAATTTCAAAAATAATTTCTCTTTGCTCTTTGAAGGCTCAGAGCATGCCCTACTGAAAAAAAAATATTACAGGAAGAGAATTCAGCACCCATGAGCAGATGTGTCCTTCTCACTTATCTCACCAGCCCAAAGCTGGATATTCTGGGCTTTCTCCTGTGTTTCTTGGTTTTGCCTTCTTGCTGGAAAGAAAGATACTTACCCAAGATGGTCTGCATGATCACAGAAATTTACTTTCCTTTCTCACAAAGTTACCAGGTAGATGGGAGCAATTGGTGTGAGTAAATGCTCATGAAACTGCCATTGATTTTCCACAGGAATGGAGGCTTTGGAACCTCCCTACCACTTGATTTCCTTACCACTTTTTTTCCTATTCAACTTTAAAGATCTAATTTTTGTTCTCCCAGTATAATCTATCCTTGAATGTTTGCATCAACCACAGTCAGAACCTGTTCCATACATTTCAGGGTTATTTGTTTTCTTTGAAGATATATTGCTGTTTTTAATTTACAATAGGGTAGTCCCTCTTCCTCTGCTTTCACAGATCTGCTAGTACAGAATAGACAGCATCCAAAGGGAGAACCCTGCTGTCTATGTTCAATACATGGATAATACTCTGTCTTTTACTCTCATGGTTATTTTAGGCAATAGATGGAGGTTGTCACCAGCTGAATTCAATTTTTACCCAGTGATGTTCTATACCCGGACAACACAAGGAGTTTGCTATGACTTTATAGTAACTGGTTTCAAAAAAAAAGAAAAGTTATGTGTGTAGGGTTTTCAGCCCCAACCAATTGTATTCTCTTTCCTGGAACTTCAGGGGTATTGTTCTACCCCTTGTCTTTTGCGCAACTGACAGCTCTGTGGAGCTGGAAGATGGTGCTATTCAGAGTGGAAGGGACCATAATTAAATTCCTGCATTTCTAGAGGAAAAGAAAAATAGTCCATTCTGGCTGTGAGGTGCAGGGGGTTGGCAGAGCACGAACACATTCAATCAGTTCCCCAGCACAGCTGGAGGCAACTCTAGGCAATTCAAGCTTTCTGAGATGCATGAGCCCTTTCCTTGCTCCACAGTAACCCTTACCCCTACATTCCTATCTTTTTACTCCATCTATCCTTCTCTATACAAGGAACGCATGGATTCTTCTTCTATTCCTTCAGTGTTGTTTGTTTTTTTTTTTTCTCCTCCCTTCTCTCCTTTTACTTGTTCCCAGAGTCCCCCTCTGTGGCAAGGGCACTCTATGCACAGTCCCTCTGTCTGCTGAACTGCCTGGTGTCTTCTGGAGAGTTGAGGCAAAGCATTGTTGCCTGAGCTTTGTCCTCATGGACTGATGCCATAGCTGAGAACTGAGATGCCATCGCTGCTGCCTCTGTCTTTTCTCCCAAATTTAGGTAGTATTTATTTAATTCTCTGCTTTCTGATGGAAAATATTTTCCAGTAAAATGTATGAGGAGTTCTTTTTTACACTTCTTGCTTTCTTCACACAGGGAACAGAGAATCTCCTTTTTCTACTCGTTGGTGCAAGTTGTACTGAATGTTCAACTTGTGGTTCAGATTCCCTCCTTTCTCCCTCAGACTGTATTCAGTGACTCTGTATTGTATAAGGTTTGCTTGTCTTTGCTTAAGGAAATAAGCTGGCTAACAGCTTGTGATTTGGTTCCTCTGATCTCTGATTTTTTTTTAAGTTCTTTTTCATTTCATATTGTGTATCTAATGCAATTTTCTTTTTCCCTTCCCTTCCCTTCCCTTCCCTTCCCTTCCCTTCCCTTCCCTTCCCTTCCCTTCCCTTCCCTTCCCTTCCTTTTTTCTTTTCTCCTCACTCTCCTCACTCCATCTCTCATTTCCACCAGGAGGCCATGGCAATTAGAAGTACAAGGAGACTGCTTTGTTCTTTGACTGATATTCTCATGCATGTTATTCTGTTCTTCTCTGGAAACCCACACCGTATCAAACATTGCCTTTAACACTTGCAATTCTTATAAAGATTTGAAAAATAATCTCTGCTGCTGTGCATATTGTTGGCTTTGCCAGGGACGTGGTGATGTTCCAGTTCTGACATTCAAGGGTCAATTGTGACACTGAGCCTTGGATTTAGACCTGGATTAATAAAACAGCAGCCTGCACAAATGTGCGTTTTTTTTGTTGCTGTTTGTTTGTTTTTGATGTAGCGTTCCTGTATAGGAAAGTAAGTTGGCTATTAGACTGTCATAAAAGCCTCTTCTCTCCATCAGTATCTAGTTAGGCAGAAATAAGTATTGGTGTCATATTGGGACAAAGCTGAATCACTTGAATTGTTCTGGAACGTGTAAAATCAGCTGTTAAGGAAGGTGAAGTTAATATCCCGCAGTATGTAAATACCAGCTATGCCAAACCAAGCCCTCATGCAATGCTGTGTGTTCCTCCTCAGGAGATAACACATCGAATTTCCAGGCAACTTGGAGAGGCAGCAAAAATGTGTTTTGTTTCCTACACATCTACGCTTACATGAGTTGCAAAGAAAGATAGCACTGGCTGAAATAAATGCCTCCCTATTTCCAATATCTACTTGGATTTGTTCTCTCTTCACTTACTGATCAAGAAAATAAAGATAATGCTGGAAAAGATGGAGAGGAGCAGAGCTCCTTGTTTGGTTACTCTTGAACATATTTACTAATTATAATGCTACAACTAATTGTGATAACTAAAATTAAATGACAAAAACATGTCTATATCTGTACATCTGAATCATATTATAGAGAACAGTTATAGAAAATTGAGGAATAAGCTTACTATACTATCATTGCTTGTTAGATTTTCTAACACATCCATTTTACATCTATGATAGTATTTTTTCTTACCAAGGCGTGTTTATAGGTAGAATTGAGGACCACTTCCTCAGCCTTCTTGAGACAAATTGGTCTAAAGGTACTTTGACCAGCTTCAGATTTTCATATATTCTAGGACCTGGAGAATACCCTGCAGCAATTTAAATTCAAGTCAGGTAAAGATTACATTAGCCTGTGTTTCCGAGACATGTTGGATTAGGCTCAGATACAGGATTCAGGTTAAAGGTAGCATTTCAATCACAGCGAGCTAGGTAGCTGTGGAATGGAGCAGATCATGTTCGAAGCTCTCCTCTAAGCCTGATGACACTCTCTGGAGATAACCATCTCCATTAGAAGGCTGCCCTGAGGCCATGTCACGCACAGTGGGCATCATCTCACAGCACCTGCTGAGCCTCCTCCTAGTAGCTAAGCTGAGATATGTACAAGGGATCTCAGTAGTCAGCCTTAGGGCTGGCTATCATTCTGGTTGGATGAGCAGTGAGCCTCAGAGTGTGGATTTGAGGTTCCCTCATCCTGCTCCACTCTTCTGCCCTAAAATGAAGGGCAGATCATGCTTCTCATTCGGGTTGTGCAAGGATGTAGAGTCACACAAGGACACTGCCTAGAACAGATTTTCTCCCCATGTGCACCATGAATCATGTCAGCTTGTACTACTGGTTGTATATGCAGGGTGAGGGAAGAGAGAGGAAGAAAGAAACAAGCAGTAGTGTACCAGTATGAATAATCCCTTGTTACAATTATTGACAATCCTAACATGAAATATGTCTGGTGCCTTAATGATACGGAACTGTTAGGGGCCAGTTGTTTTACTCCCACACCTTGCTTGCTTGGCTTGACCACAAGTGTTAATTCCTCTTCTGAATCACCCGTTTACGGGTTTTTGATTGTCATAAGACTGTCTGAACCTTTGCTCACAAATTAGAATCAAACCCCTTTTCTTTTAATTTTTTTCCAAGTCTCCTCTGAGCCAAACATAATGAATGTCATCTAATGTGGTCTGTTTTCCTGGCATTTGAACTGAAGCACAGAAAGAGTGAAAAACTGAGAAGAATCTCTTCATGAGTACTGGCTGTATAAGTATCTCTATAGATCAGCTCATTCTATCAGTAAATATACTAAGCCTACTCCTTCACTTTCTAGTAACTCTTCTCTGTGATTGGATTTAGATTTTAGATCTAAAGTAATGACTGGCTCAAAGACTGATAGCTGTTTTCTTCAGAATATTATTTGAGATTTCAGAACATCGTGTATCTATCTTCTCTCTTAATTTTAGACCTGAAAGATTTGAGGCATCCAAATAATATTACAATTTTTGCCCAAACATTTGGGTAGTTACCTGCACCTATCATCTATTCCTTTGAAGTCCATGTCTCATAGCAGAGCTAGGATGTAATGTCTCATTTCACTGGAAAGTGCTGCAATATTATCAAAAACATAAGGTTATGATTAAGAAAATAAATTCACTGTTAAATCTGAATTTCTTGGCTTAAGTAGTTTAAGACATGCACAAAAATTCTGTTTGATTCGGAAGGAAATTTTTCATTGATCTAAATTGAGTGACCAAGAAAACTAATTTTCAGAGAAGAGAACAGGGTTTTATTAGCATGAGACCTTTCAAAATGTGGGTGACAAATGTTATTTCAACTTGATGCTGTGCACATGAAGCTCAATTCCAGATACTTTCTACAGTACATTCAAAGCCAAAGAGTACTGATGCAATGTCGTAATTGCATCAGTAATTGATTTTCTGGGATTGATACTACAAGAACAAGCCTCACAGAGTAGGGAGCTTGTTCAGATGCTCTCTGGAAACCTCTATGACTATAGTTAATAGCAGAGAGGCTGGATGTGACAGGTTTCCTGTGTTGAACTCAGACCTCTTCCAAGACAGCGCCAAAACTTGGTTGCTCCAAATCATCTTGCCCAATGATGGCTTGGCCATAGCAAGGCTTTCTATGGGTAAAGATTGCCAATAGCAAGTACAGCTGAAGTTTTCTTCTTTTGGCCTCTTGTCCTTTAACATTCTGCAGAAGCGGACACTAACTCAATTATTTGTGGCCTGGGGCTGATTTAATTCAATTCCACAATGGCAGAGAACCAAGTCTTACAGACCAGTGAACTATCATTCCCACTGAAAAAATACCCTCGTGTGGTATTATCTATCTGAGAAGGGACAGGGCCTGATTTTTGTGCTCTTTAGCAAAGAGTCTGGCATGAATTTGGTCCGGATTCATTCAATCGGTGATTTTGGAAAACTGCAAAGTTATTTCTAGTTGAAACTTATGATGTTGTAATGTAAATGGCAATTAGTTTTACATACAGTTCTACATACAGGATTTTAAATCTGATTTGCCCACTTTTAAGGATCTATGTCGGTTGTCCCTGGGCAAAAAGGATCTCTCTTGAGCTTGGCATATACATAATATATTGATTGTGGAAAAACCCTAGCAGCTGTAAAAATCAAATGGATTTTGCACACCGTACAATCTAGCTGTGGGAGAAATTTTCTACTAAATGTGAATGGAATAACATTAGGAAAAAATAACACTGGACATGTTAACAGCAATAAGGCTGCCATTGATTATTACAGCATGTTTCCTTTTAAATAGGAAGTGGTATGGCAGAAGTGAAACAAACCAGAAGAAACATATCTAAACTATTAAATGTTTGTTAGACAAGTCAAATGCAAGCAAATTGGTGGATGGTCAAAAAAATCAGATGTTTATGAATCATTAAATTCAAAATTACAGTCACACCCATGCAAGTTTTTCTTTGTAATCTAATTAAATAAAAATAATTGGCACTATTTGGCAATTTAAAAGCATTTGTACTCCTGTTTTTTGTGGGGTTTTTTTTCTTCATATTTCAGTTGCATCTTTTTGACTGTTTCTTGGTGCTGTTTATTTGAAGATGAAAACCGATGCACTCTGAAATAGCAGAGGCTGTTAGTCTTGAAGACAACTTAAGGGTAGGAGAAAATGAAAGGTGTGTGTGAGTACATGGTAGGGCGGCCTAAGGGCAGTCTGTTACGCACGAGTCTCTCAGTTCAACAATTTAACAATCTGAACACAATCTTAGATCTGTCTGATCAGAAAAGCATTTAAGTAGGTATTCAGCTGCCTTTGATTTCATATATGAAACTGGATGTTTTGCCAAGCAGAAGCAGACTGAAGAGAGCAAGATTTGTTCCTGCATTCACTGAGGTCATTGCTAATTTTTCTATGGACTTCTGGTGCAGGATCTGGTTCTAAAAATCTGCACTAAAAAGGGCATGAGCATGGAATATTTTTTTCTACATCACATCTTAAAGCAAAGGTAACTCTCAACTTAGAAACACTGTATTAAAGGCTGATAAATTTGAGTTTCTCCATGAGCTGCTTTACATTTTCCTTTCGCATGGTGTTTTGAGAACCTTCTGAATTATCAAGTATCTTATGCATGGTCATATGAGTGAATAAACATGAATGGTAGCATGAATGTCCAACATTAATGGCATAGTAGGTGCAAAAGGAGTATAGTAGAGCTTGTTATATACCAGTGAAATGTAAATCAAATGTTAATGACTTCCTCTAAGAGGCAATGCGTTTGTGAAGTATTCCCAACATTGCAACTAGATCATGATGATGATGATAATAATAATAATAATAAAAACTTCAGAAATTTTAGATTCTTCTCACTGAATTGGGTGAGTTAGTGATTATGTGGTTTGACCCTCATATGGTACATCAATCATGGCAATGTTCTTTCCCTTTGCGTCCAAGTAAAACCACTACTTCCCACGCAACATGTCATTACCATCACAATAGGATCTGCTTGGTAATAGCATTTGGAATGGATCCTTAACTTTAAAGCACTATTTGAATTCAAAGCTTCCTTCCTGTTGCAACTTAGCTTTAAAACAGACTTCTAGTGATCCTGGCAAATATAATGCTCTTTTTCTTTACCTCCTTCGGTTCTGATTCCATTGCTCTTTTTGGCAACTTTTTTTTTTTTTTTTTTTTTTTTTTTCCTATGGTAAACCAGAAAAGAAGTTTTCCAGATCTTGAGGTAATATTAAATTCTAATTTCATAGAGGGAAGGGGAAAAGAAAAGAATTTTCCAATTGACTTTTGCCTGCATGATTTTGTAACCTCCATAGCTTGTTCTTTAATTGGAACCATCCAACAAACTACAGCAATCTCCAACCACTGTTCAAATGACTAACTCAAATAAGAATTAATCCACGAAATGGTATTTTTACAAAGTAGTATTATAAAGATTTGACAGATATAAGCCAAGGAAAGAGAAAAATTCAGAAACAATACATTAACTCCACCTATTTTAGTAAACATGAGCAAATGTATTCACTTACTGTCGCCGTTTTTTGCCAACAAATTGGGCAGGGATTCCATTTCTTCCCCTTATTTTTAAATATTAAGTCACTAATTGCTGAGATTTCTTCTCCCTTGTTATTCAAAGACTAACGTTGCAAAAGAAGATTGTTTGCTCTCTTATGTTTTGATCTTTTAGTATACATTGCTGCTGGTTTTTGGCTATTATCTGACGAAGCATATTAAAAGTGCACCCATCACTGTGTTACGTGGGAGGTCCACATAACCTAATGGAAATAGTTATATTTCTTCATTTAAAAAGATAAATATTTCCTTCTTTTCTCATGTGACAGCTGTTCCCCTAAGAAGTATAAAATCCCCACTGGGCTTTTGGGACAACCTAGCCAGAGGGAATCATTCAGTTGTTAGGAGAGAGAGAGGGCCTGCCCAAAGACACGCAAGTTGTGTCATGTCTCTAAGCTGTGGCAGCCCAATTCCCAGCTGGCAAGGACTCTGCAGGTCAGGACCCTCTTTTGAGAATATCCAGCCTCTACTTGTTCACACAGAACTTCCCCACCGCTTTCCTCTGCTGCAGTGGAGCACAGGATGGAGAGATGGCTTAGGGCAGTAGAAGCCACTGTTAATTTTCACAGATACGTATTAGAACTGTAAAATCAGCTTATAACTGGAATGTGACTCACTCTAATAAGCTGGCACTGGCCTGCCCTTGCCACTTAGTGGTTAATGAATTTTAATGCTGGTTTTCTTTTCTCAATGTCCTTCCCAGAGACACCCAGATTAGTGCATGTTACAATAGACTAATGAGGATTATGAAAGCACAGACTGCCATATTTAGGTGCACAATTGGGAAAGATGTGTGCCATGACAAGATATACTTGAATCCCAAAGAAATTATTTTTGGTGCAGTTCACCACCATGTGACTGAGAGCACAATAGCCACATTAGGTTGTATTAATAGCTATATACTTTGCTCTTTGATTGCCCTGCAAATATGCTCATGTTATTGGCTCTAGGTTAAGCGGACGTTTTTGAATATGTCTTCCTGATCAATATTTGTCCTACGTCTGCATGTGACAAAAATAAGGAATGAGAAGGCGGCAACAGCACCGTCTTCAGAAATGACTTCTTGTTGTTCCTGTCAGCTTTACTGACTTTCTATAGTGTAGTAGGCAGGCACTGTCTGCAACCAACCAACACCAAGTAGAGTTGGTAGTATCCTTGAATTTGTCATTTTTTTTTCTAATAATCAGGAAATGTATAACAGTCCTCTTGACTGCCTTAAATGGCTCAAAGCCTTTGACGTAGTTATTCTTCTAATGAAGAAGTAAAAGAGGAGGCTTTCTTTGTTAGCTATAAATGCTATCTTTCCCATACCAGAATATGTTTCTGTGACTATAAGCCTCCGAATAGGAGGAATAGTGATTTCAGGAGGCTGAAGAGCTTCAGGAATAAAATGCTTTGTCTATAAAACTATCATGATGTGTAGTGCCTGGGAAAAGAGAATGTGCTCTTAAGGCCATGAATCTGCCCATTAGCTGAACTCCTGGCTACCAAACTAGGAGTGCACTGCAACTGGAGAAGGAGCTAATTCAGCAGTTTGGGGACAGGGACTACTGCTAGCGAGCTCTGAGGAAAAGAAAGTACAGCCTACGGGATTGTTTAGATTTTCACAATCCGTGTCCAAAATGTTTTTCTCTTCTTCCATACATTTCTCTTTATTTAAACCCATTCATTTGACTTAGTGCTTGTAAGTTGGGAAGTATGTCTCATTGAGCACCTTAGCATATATATATATATATATTTATATATAAAATTCAGTATAATTTAATTGCCAGACAGCTGGAGAAGGACTGGAGCTGCTGGTGACAGTGCTCTTTTTTGAACCTTAGGATAGTAAGTAATATAGTAAGTAAGTGCTACAGTGTTTGCCCTACCCTGTCTAGAAGAAGGGTGATTTTTGTAAAGAGATAGGTCAACAGAGTAGGCTGAGTTGCAGTAATAGTTGCTCTTGCTGGTTGCTTTTGTTTTTGTGGGGTTTTGTTGTTGATGATGTTTTTTAGGAAAGCTGTTTTGCACACAGATAGGCATTAACTGACCTGAAAAACGAAGTGAGCATTGAGGTGATTACTGCTGATTGGTGATCAGGGACATAGAAAGGGTAATGGGTACAAATTGAAACACAAGAAGACAGGAAATTCCATCTCCTCGTGAGGAGGAAATTTTTTCCTATGAGGGTGACAGAGCCCTGGCACAGACTGCTGAGAGAGGTTGTGGAGACTCCTTCTCTGGAGATCTTCCAAACCCGCCTGGATGTCACCCTGTGCCACGTGCTCTGGGTGTCCCTGCTGGAGCAGAGGGCTTCGACTAGAGGATCTCTAGAGGTCCCTTCCAACCTCAACCCTTCTGTGATTCTGTGATTTTGGACGTGGGCTGCTTGAAGCAGCAATTGCAAGTCCGAATGATTGGTCAATCAAGTGTCAGATTATTTTCTGTGTGGGTAAAATTGAAGTGACACAGAATTATGTATGTGAGGAATAATTCTAACTTCACACCTACTTAAGGAGAGGGAGTGAGGTGGTGTAGGCTAATAAGACCTTTGGTATAACCTTATACATCCTCAAAAATTCACACAAATTAATCTCTGTATTTGATCTCTTTGCGAAATGTATCTGTGGGAGAGAGTGAGTGTAGGGAGGATTTCCCATGTCATGAGTGTCAGTATCTGTCTCAGAGCATTTATACAATTCTTCACCCCAGGAAGGGTGAAGTAGAGGGTGGAACTTGGGAGTTAATTCTCAGCGATGTCTCAAGGAATATGTGTTACCTTTTGGTGTTTCTCTTTAGAAAGCCAAAACATATGTGAGCACAAGCTGGGTATGGGTAGATCCAGATCTGTATGAACAAGCAGAGCAAGATACCTTCAGCCCAGAAGCAAATCTGACCTCTTGGTTTTGCAGGCCTATAAGCTCTGCTAGAGAATACATTAGCTAAGGGGAAGTACGATTTACACTGGCTCATGTCTAACCAGCTCAAAGAGGGTTTTGGGCGGTCCGTGCTTCTCTTTGCTTATATTTTAGGACTCAAAGTTTAGTCTGGGTTTGAAAATTTGGGCTAGACTCTCCACTCTTTTTAAGAGCACTCCGAACATTTCCAGTGTCCATTCTTGAGTGTCATTTCCTTTCTTGAGGGATTTTTTTTTTTCTTCTGATTTTTTTCTTCTCAAACTTAGGAAGAGCATCAATGTAGCAGACCACTAAGGTGAAGGGGTTTTTTTATTTTATTTCAAAAAATATATTTCTTTTCTTTTTGATATTTCTTTTTGCTATTTCTTTTCTTTTTGATATATGGCAAATGTGAATAATTCAGTGTTTAAAGTAATAACTTGTGTAACATGAACTGTCATTGATGCCTTCAAAATAGATGTAATAGATAACCAGTTTGTATCTGATGTAGATGAACAGCAGAAAATCGATGACAAGTGGAAATGTGTTTCTAATTGTAGTGAAAGTTTGAGCTGGCTTCAAGTTCTACTGTTTATGCAACATAAATTATTAAAGAGGTTAAAGCATTGGCAGTGGCTGAGATTTCTATCATGGGATGAAAATGTAGCTATAGCATACATTGAGTTGAATAATTTTAGCATGCCTGCACATGCACACACACATACCTCTCGAGATTCAAATCGACATTAGATTTTGAACCTAGAAAGTTACTTTAGATATGGCTGAGGAGTCATTGGGTTAAGCGGTATTTGAAAAGAGCATGTTCCTCGTGGCTCGTTTCTACCTCTCCTAGGAAGTGCTCTGCCACCTCAGCTACACCAATACATGCGTTCGTGGGACTGGTCTGGACATATGGATCACTGAAAATTTAGCAGTTCTACGTCATTCTCCTCCACTTAGGGTTGTTTTTTTTTTTTGATGTATTTCTTCTGAAACATGTACTACTGCAACAAGAAAACCCTGGCGCTAAGCCGCATGCGCTGTTAAAGACAATTCTAGACAGTTTGGTAAGCTATAAACATGTTTCAGTCTGTGAAGGAAAGTTTCGCAGGTAGGTTGTGTGAACGGGGATCTGTTCTTCGGAGCTTCAGTAGGCATTTGATGTGACCCTGAGGAATGATTTTGCTGTCCTTTCTGAAAAGTCAGAGATGTTACTGTTTATCTGACAGCAATGTTGTGAGGTCTCATTAGTATTTATTTTTTGCAGAATCTTTTTCTTTTTGGGGCAAAAAACATTTGAAGTATGAAGCTGACTGATTGTTTTTGAAACATGTATCCTTTGCCCTAGATCATGAATTCACTTCTTCAAAGGCTTTGAAAGGTCAAAATCTGTCTGATAGATGAAGCAATAAAAACAACTTGCTTAAAGGATTTTCATTGTTGCATATGAAACAACTGAATTTTAAAAGGTTACCTTTAATTAACACCTACTAAATCCTTTTGCTCTTGGCATTACTTTGTACAAATATTTAAATGGTTTCTAATTTATACTTATTTATTGTATTCTAAAGACTGCAACTTTTTGTTACTCCTTCTGAGCTGACGCTTGATATTTTGAAGGGTGATTTTGCAAAGTGGAGAAACAGTGGCTGGATCTAAGAAGCATCACTTCTTGTTACGAGGGCTTAGACTTCATAACCGATGCTATTACTGAAACAGTAATTACAATTTAACAAAAACAGCTGAGCTTCCTATGCTAGGAGATTTGTGCAGAGTTGATAGCTTACTGCTATTTTATAATGAATTGGTAGAAGCGTACATATATTTTTAATTATTGTAAGATATATTGGAGTTTGGCAGTGAAGAAATAGATGACTGAATTTTGCTGTTAATGGCAGCAACTGAGGTTAGGAATAGCAGTTGAAATGCAAAATAGAAGTCCCGATAGGAAACATAGCCAGTAAACTAAATGAAAAGCTTTGGTGTCCTTATTTAAATACTAGTATGCATGCGGTGTTACAGAGAGCCCTTTTGACTGCTTGTTTAGAAAGACTTGGGGCTTATGGATTGTGTCTACTATGGCCAACAAGCTTGCAGGAAGAAATGTTTCGTTTTATTTTGTAGGACACAGGATAAGCTGTGCAGAGCTCACTGTACCATCCAGTTTCACCGAGGCTGCCCTTGCTATGGATAATGGTGATGCATTTCTGTTTATGCCAAGTCTGACTAAACCCTTTGCATTTGTAGAGAACCCCTTACCCGTTCATTGTTACACTGAATGTTTCTTAGCCTCCTCCATGAGTCAATACTCAGTTTCTTATTCCTGCACATTTTTGAGAAGTGCAAGAAGTGAAGATAGTAGAAAAATTTTTTAAAAAAAGAAAAGAAAGAAAAAATATGTTTTAATGAATGCTGTTGTACTGCCTTATATAAATTATTTGGTGGTATCAGGAACATAATCAAAAGTATAGATTTCTCTGTGTGAGCTGTTTTAATGAGAGGGAGCCATTGAGAGAGCTCAGCAAACTTGATGAACAATGAAAACACCTTGAGAGTTACTATCCAGACATGAAAGCATTCCTTGTGAAACTGTGGATTTGTTTGTACACCTAACATAGTGCAAACGTGTACTTTGTGCAAATCAGTTCATCACTCTGAGCCTGAAATCTCTGTTTGGACAATGGAGTTGACTTTGCCCTGTTCTCAGCTTTCTTCCATCTTTGCTGTATTTCTAGCCTCTTACGGGTGCTATCTTTCTCTTGCTGTGTGAACCTGCACAGAGAGATCCTGATGAGCATTGCAATCGCTGTGTGTTTATGCAATATGAAAAGTAAACACTAGTTATTTGGTTGTCCCTTATGCCTCCTCAAAATATAATTTGAGTCATGCCTTTCTACTTTAGTGATCCTTTTGTTTAATGGGATTTTGGAGGAATTTAAAAGGCTAAGTAATGTAGCAGAGTTTTGTCTCCTGGAATTTTGTCTCCTGGAATTTAGCTTGGTTTTCTCTGCTGTATTCTTTTAAATTTTATTCTTCAGAGAGCTCATCAAGACAAGGTGGGAGAAGGAAGTTGTTTTTCATACTTTGGTACGAGACCTTTGGGAGGCTATCCAAGACTCTCTTAATTCAATGGGAAAACTCCCTCTATTTTCATGTAGTGATAGTTTCATTCTTCCTTCTGGTCTTACAGAAGATTTGCTGGGGGGAAAACAAACAAACAAACAAACTTTGTTTTGGTTAAATGTTTCAATGGTGTTTCTCTCAATCCAGCAACACTCAAACCCCTAATCTGTCAGTTTGGTACTAGTCTGAGCAACTCTTAGAGAAGAATCAAACTTTTGACCTGGTTCAGCTATAACAGGGAAAGCCATTTAAAACTACATTAAGGAAGGATTAAAAAAAAAAGGTCATATGTACTACTTTTTCTTTGTTAATTCATAACCGTAAAAGGCCACACTAATTTTACTTTTTAATATTTTCTTTCTTGTTCCGAAAACATTTAGTAAGAACATGTGCAGTTTTGGCTGCATGTTGAGAGATAATTCAGTGAGATGAATTGTTATGTTATGTAGTGAGATCACTGCTCATAAGCCAGGGGATTAATATCTGTTACCTAGCCAAAATCAAGCTTTTATGTGTGGTATTTCCTTGCTGTAAGGAGAAAGAGAAGGGAACCCCTGCCTGTGGCATTTCCAGAGCAGTTTGATTTTCATGCTGCAGCAGGCAGCAGCAAGAGCTATGAGAAATATTAGACACATTTAGCCAAAAGTCATCAAGTTTTTCCGATATATCTTCTTCATAACAACTGTGGCAAAAACCACTCCTGAAATAGAAGCCCCAGAGAATACAAAGATCAACTGAACATCTCTGTCTTGTCAACTTACAGCACAACCCAGAGGATCCCCTCTCTCTGTCCTGCCCTTGACACTTAATATAGCCAAGATGTGAACCTTCATAGGTTGTAGAAAAATGTCAACGTGTCTTTTTGCTAAGGCTACATGCATTATCCTCAGCATATCTAATATGATCTCTTTCTAGGGCTTTATCTTGCTCTGACAAGGAGTTAGCCTGGAAAATCAGGACTGTTTGTTCCTGTCTCCCTGCGCGGGTGATCCTCTCTGAGTCAGCAGGAAGAGCATTAATTTACCTTGAAAGTCATTCCTTTTTTGCATAATCACAAACTGGTTTAATGTACACAGATAAGTTGTAGGTAACAGAACATCCTTCCTAATTTCCTTAATTTCCTTTTCTACAACTAGACACTGGTGTTTGACATTTCCTGTTAAAAGCTGCTTAAGTACCTACATTTCAAGTAACATTTTTAGGTAACTAGTAAGGTATATTAAGGACTTCTTTCTATAATTTTATGAACCTTCCTTAATAACGTAACCATTGTGTTTAATGAATATTGCTGGACAGTTACTGTCGGGACAGTTTACATGTAAACCTGAGTGACAGTGCTTACTTGTGCCTACTAAGCACGAGACAGATGTTGGAAAATGCAGCTGATATATTCACAATGATGTCAGATCAATTAGCTATCTAAAGACAAACAATGAAAAGCCCCATAGTCATGGATACCTTTATTGCCTATTTAGTGTATATATTTTTGATATTAATAAGATAGACAGCTGGTATAAAGCATTAGAGAAGATCATTTCATGTTAAAAAGCAAACGAAGAAGAGAAAATTTCATTTATGTCAGTAAGTAACAGCTAAATTCAGCTGTAAATTCAGATTCAAGCTTAGGAGAATAGGAGAGAGAAGCAAGGATGTTTTTATGCATGTCAGACTTCTAAGCTAAGGTCTCCTACACTTGCTTTATTTGAGTACTAAATAACATTGTATTTTATAAATTAAGTAGGTGGACATGATGATAAGAAGTTATTAACTGGCAGCTGGCAGGTGTGCTTAAAGATGAAGGAGAAGTACAGTCAATAGAGCTCTCCTGCTGAATTTCACAACTCAAGCACGTAGGTGTGCACATAGACAAAATTAGTCGTTAGGTAGAAAGGTAGTAAGAGAATGTAATAGCATAAAATGTGTCAGCTGTTTAATTTGCTTCCAATTCCTTTTTATTCTCTGGGTTATGAAGCAAAATCATGCCCACCCTTTGAGAAGTTTATGACCAGGGAATGACACAAGCAAAACCAAAGGAACAGGAGCAAAGGCTCAGTTATGATTCTGAGTATGTGATCAGTTATGTAAAACTTAATGGGATAATTTGGGCTGACAAAATGCAAGTAACACTCTCACATAAAGGCAGCCTGAAGGTAGTGGGAGATGGTGCTCTTCATGTGTCTCTACTCTGTTCTCCATGGCAGTTGCTCTGCAAGAGAAATATAAATGAGCATGCAGCAGTTCTTTTTTCTCCTTTTCTCTTGCTTTTCTTCTCTTCAAGAGGGAAAAACAACAAGGGGTGTTGGGGAGAGGAAAGGGAAGAGGAAAAAAATGAAAAAATGGGAGAGTAGATGGGTAAAGTGGATGGAGTGGAGGAAGGAATGATGCAGAAATATTATTCCATGAATGTTTCTGGAGACTTATAGGCTGAAAAAGGCTTGCCAACCTTCTCTCCAAGCTGTGGTGAAGGTGTAGCTTTATGGCTGTTCCTTTTCCCGGAACATAGAGCATAGCAAGAAGACTTCCTTTCTCATTACCAGTAGTATCTTTATTTTAATTTTTTACTGCTGTGCCACTTTCAGCTTTTGACCAAACCAAACACAAACAAACAAAAAGTTTATTTGATTCACATTAACTTGTTTTTCTTGCTGCCTTTTTTTTTTTTTTGTTTTGTTTTTTCCCCAAATAGAGAGGGAGGGGGAAAAAGGGGAAAAAAAAGAGAAAAGCAAAATGTTTTGTTTTCTCAAGCCTTTAAAATCTCTTTAATTGAACACTGGTGATTTTCTAAACAAAGATGTCACTTTGAAATAAAAACAGATGCATTCATTAAAAAAAGTTTAAGCTTTTCTGAAATTAAAAAATCCACAATAATACATTTACTACAGTTGTAACAGATCTCATCTAAGACTAAAACGCCTTTGTTAGTGAAACACGCAGTAAGGCCATCCAAAACTGTGCTCTACTTCTATCTGATTTGCTTTCAACTCAAAGCTGATAGACCCTTCAAAGAGCTCTGTTTCCTGTACTCCTCCTGGGCTGCATTGGTCCATGTCCCAGGACTTCACGGCAAGCAGTGCCTGTGGCAGCAGCGTCTTCGGGAGGCTTGTTGGCTCTAGGAAGATCAGTTGGAATTAGCTGGAGTTCAGGTGTGGTGATTGTGACTTTGGAAACATGGCAGTGCAATCTAGAGAGCTCACGGACGATGGGAATTACACTTCTCATTTCCTGTCTCTCTCCTAGTTTGCAGAAAGTCTATCCATGTAAATTACAATAACATCAGGCCTGTGAAAAACAAAGCTGCTTTCAATATTAAAGGAAATGCAATAATAAAAGATCAAAATATAATTATGGGTTTTATTTTTTTTTAGGGGAAAAATGGTGTAAAATGGGAATGTAGCGTTAATCCCTTTTCCTTTTAAAATTCAGCATAAGCCTGGCATTGGGATCTATTTATGTATTTTTCAGTCTTGAACATCTTGTCTGTCCAAATGGAGTTTCAGGAGCCTAATTTTAAGTCCCTGTTTATTAATAACTTGGTCCTAATTTACAATATTATTGGATTGCCGTAGTCAGGAATTTAGTTGTTTTGATTAGGATGGACATGGGGATCAAAAAAGAGCCTTAGGAGGGAAATTAGAGAGCTTGTTGTTTAGCCTCATAAACTGAAGGCTGGAGGGCTAGCATTATAATAGATCTCTATAATTGCGTAGCAGAGATGAATGCTAGGGTCAGAGAAGGGGTACTAAATCTAAAGAGTATTGCTGGCCCAGAAAGAAAGGGATATTAACTGACTAAAATTAGGCTGAAAGATACTCTGACGCTAAGAATATTCTCCTAATAACATTCTGGAATTGCCTTTCAATGGGAACAGCAAAACTCGGGCGAAGCCCACGTCAGTGGTAAAGTCTACTGAATTTCTGAATGGGATTATATCATCAGTTTGCGTTAGCAGAGGTCTGAATCCAACAACCTTGGAGGCAGTTCCTTTGCTTGCATTTTACATATATATATATATATATATATATATAAAAGTTTGAAAATCAGAAGCTTAGAGCTTTTATTTTTAGAAGAGGATTTGGGGATTTATGTAAGAACTATATAAATGAGAAATTTTATTGGAAGAAAGCATCATTGCTTCAAGTTTGTTCTTGACATTAGGTGAAAATAATAGATGGCATGACATGTGCTGAAATGTTGCATTCTTGTGAAGTACCTCAAGATACCTCAACCAGTAAGCCACTGAAGGACATACACTTACTAAACACAAATGACATTTATGTTGCTTTCAGTACCTCCCTGTACTTTGTTCAAAAGTAGGCTGCCGTTACGACACAATCTTTTAGATGTGTTGTAATCATATGTGGTTTGTGGTCATAGCTCGAATTGCCGCCTCAGATGCAATGAAACAATTTAAGCGTCACAAATGCTGTTTCCAAACGGGAATTGGCTTCTGTGCTTCTCGCCTTGCAATGTTGGGAGATGTGAGCTTTTTGGACCTCTCTGTTTCAGGCAATGAAGTTTTCTGGTCCACCAGGTCATTTAACATAGGATTTGCTTTTAACTTTTGAGAAGTGTATTGTACTCCATTCCTTGCACTGTGATCCGATACTCCTGAGTCAAACGTCTGTGTTTCTCTGGACTTACGCAATCTTTTATTCTTGCTTTTGACAGGTAACTCATAATATGCTGCAGCAACTAATTCTACATTGTTTTTTATACATGAAGTTTGACTAGCGTGCCCAAGATTTCCTCTAATCTAATGATGCACCGTTAGGTTCAATAGTGTTGCATCATTTTATGCAAACTGTGAGATCTGGCCTGCAACACTCCATGAATTTATGCTTAAAGATAGGTCATCCAAATTTAGAAGGTCTCTTGCAATTTTGCCAGTCCTGACGGTAGTTGGAAAGAAACGTTTGCAGGAATTTATTCCTGGGTCAGAGGAGAGTTTAGGTAATGTACAGATGGTAGCTATGGAAACAATATCTGCGTTTGTCTAGATGGTCGTGAGGAAGGTAAATAGCGAACAAATTGTACTGAATAAATGTACAAGCAGTGCTGAGGCTAAAGTAAAACAAATTCACTACGAAAAAGACACAGCACTAGAGATTTACTGGCAGCTACACACTTGTTTCTGTTCAAAGTGTATGCAGTGAATATAAACTTAGCCAAGGGCTGGGTTGCACATCTGCCTTGACCTTAATGCTACAGGCTCCAATATAAACGTTTAAAAAAAAAAAGTCCATTTCATGCCTTCCAGCGTAGCACACAAAGTCCATTGCTCTCTGGAGTGATTTTTAGTAAGTACAAGTTCTCTTGCTTACTACACTTTCAGCTTTCAGTTTCCCTTGCTCAGCTCTGACATGGCAGCTAGTAGGGCTTTTGTATATATGTCAGCTTAGATGAATGCAGCTGGATGTGAAGGCTTCAGGTGGCTCCTCTTTCTCTGTGAATCTGCAATATTCTCTCCATGCTCCCTCCCTAGCCCCCTTTCTTAATGTGATTGTTTTTGGTTGATTGGTTGTTTTTCCTTTCCCCTCAGAATGACACCTTGTAAACCTTGCCTAATGCTGCTAGAGCAGAGCTGACTGAGGGGTATAGATGGGATGACAGTGAAGGGCTAAGGCAATGAAAACTGATCAGCAAGAATGAAAACTGTTAACACAAATGTTAAGCTTTTTTCCTTTTTTTTTTTTTTCCCCCCCAAATAAGCTTGGTTTAGTAAAGCTTCAGAGTTAAGCTCTTTGCTTTTTAATTTTTATTCCTGAACTGCTTTTTCCATCATTGTATATGCTGGCATGCAAAACTGAATAAATAGTATTATGGAAATAATTTGCTGAGCCTTACTTGAAAAACTATTTCATCAAAATAGTTCACAAACTGTTTGAAGGCTTGAATTTAGGTGGATTTTAAGGAGGGTGGGATTTTTTTTCACTGAAATAGAAAACTTGAACTTCAACTCATTTAACAAAATCTATTCCGTTTGTGGCTTTTCTTTATGTTGGGCCTTGGTAAGGAAGTTGAGAATGAATACTGAAGCTCTTTTTATGCAATAACTCAGTTGTCAGGGTGTTTGGCTCATGATAAGGCAGTTCTGGTACAAATCTCCTTTCTGTCTGAGAGGTTTCAAAACCCATGTCTGCTTCCCATGAGGAGCCCTCAGCTCCCAGGCTGTCTGCTTTCCTTTGGTCTTGTTCGCCAGCCATGAAGTATTCAAAGAACTTCAGAGGTTTCTGCCCTTCACCTCCAAAGTCTATTTACTTTGGTGGTTGGGATAATAGGAACAGACATCACCTGAGTTGTTAGGCCCAGTTTAGGACTTGCAAACTATTGGATTATAAAAAGATTATAATCCTTTTTGTGTGCATCATATAGACAGCTGTTCACAAAAAAAAAAAAGATATTTTTGGAAAAAAAAAGGTGTTTGAGTAGCTTGGGTTGAATGTGTGAAAGATTTCTTGCTGAAACTGTATTTCATGGCATTTCTGTATCTTTAGTAATTTTTTTGCTGTCTCTAATCCTTGTGCAGAGCAAAGCAAACATCTTATATTGTTCATCGGTCCACATCCTTTCCATAAGTGCAAAGAATTCCTTTTTCTTTAGATTACCAAACTGGCTTATTAAAAGAACATTCTCATATATGCACTTATTCTCTAAAGAGAATTTCCTGGATAATAGAAAATAAATTTGTAAAGATAGATATTTTATAGTTAGCAAAAATGGGGGCTTAGTTACCTTCTGAAATTTAAAAAAAAACCAAAAAAAACAAAAAGCCCCCCCCAGACTGACTATAGGATTTTTTACATCATGTGCTAGAGTTATTTTAAGATATGAGTAATTTCAATCTTCCTTAATAAAAGCTTTAAGCGTGGCACTTGAGGAAATCTGTATATAAGTGGGTTTACTGAATCACTTTTACTTTCTTGGCATTTTTTCAAGGGGATGCAAATCCTATTAACTGGCAGCTATATATAGATGTCAGAAATGCACAGCCATAATTTAATTAACAGGTATTTTTTTTCTTTTTAGAAATCTCTTTAGAAGAAAATCAAATTGAATTCTCTACATCTTTTCTGTGGTAATTTTAAATAAGGTTAACACACGATCTTTGGGAAAAGGGTTGTATCATTCTCTAAAATGTTCCTTCTGTTTGAATTATTGCCCTCCCTTCACCAGCAAAAGTAGTCTCGAAAAATGTATCCTCAATCTTCCTCCCCTTTCTCCCCCCAACTTATGACAGGACTGAGAAATGATTAACAGAGTTCACTGTAGGTGGTGGGGACAATTAAAAAAAAATCATAAGTTACTGAATATTGTGACAAATGTTGTTGCTTTGTAATACTTCAAGAAGAAGTGGTTTCTTAAGAGTCTGATGAGGATGCACTTCAAGCCTAGTAAAGGTCTACATTTAAACAGAAAGCATCATGGACACAAGCTCAGATGAACTTGGTAGCTCTCTGCAGCAGTGACTGGACCCTTTACCAGCTGAAAGAAACAGAGTACTGACATTTACATAGGTCACTTTTTCTTGTTCAAGGCTGTAAAAAAGCCAGGTGGAAATTAGCCATAGAAAAAATCTAAGAGTCTGCAACCCTGATCAGAAGCCATGTGTGAGGTGGCCTCAGAAGCAGCGAGAACAGAGCTCGTGAGGTGCAGGGCTGTTCATGGGCAGCACTGGCCCCAGCCCTGCTGCAGCTCATGGTCCAAACTGGCTACTTCACACTGGGCTAGTGGTAAATTTGAGCTGCTAAGCATGTGAAAATCAATGAGTTAAGTTCCAGATATCACTAGACAATGAGATATCATTGTGTATTGTCTACTACACTGTTGTCTACTCCCTCTTAATCTTAATGATCTTTGTCGTGATGCAAGGGCTACTCAGTTTTCCCATATGGAAATCAAGTTGTGACCCATGTACCTGCTTGTGGGTTGCTAGCAACACTGAGTGTTGGAAGACTCAGTTTTGCTGGTTTGTCTAAATTTACCACTTTAGTCCTGCTATTTAAACTACCTGCTATCTGAGAATTTTGCTTTTAAAACTCTAGCATTCATTCTACTTTTAAAAACCAGCACTATCAATTATTTTGTTAGAGTCACTAAGCACACAAAGACCACATTAGGTGATGCAAACACAAACCACTTTACCATGGAGAAACGTGTTTGTGATACTCTGCAGACATGAGTCTTAAGTTGCTCCGCTTTCTTGGGTAACTTTATGTTCCTGTTTCTTTTTCTTCTTTTTTTTCTTCTCCCATTCCTTTCCTTTCACTTACATGTATGGGTGAAAGTCTCTCAAGCTAAGACCTTGAGAGGCCTTTTCATTACCTATTTTAATTTTTTTGTGTGTAATTCTGGCAGCTGAAGTTTTCCTTTCAGTGTTTCTTAACATACCTAGCAAAGTAGACGTTTAGGTACATATGATGCCATTCAAGATTGCAATTCTTTTCCTGCAATGACCTAAAAAAAAAAATCACTAAATTGGCAATGGGCTTTTTGATGTCTTCCATTTTTTGTATTTAGTGAATTTTTCTGGTGTGGGTTTTTCTTTTGAGTTTGTTACTGGAATTTGAGTGTGCAAAGGTATTTCCTGAACAGCAGTATCCTTTTAGTTTCTCTCATAGATCCTGCTTGGTCTGGAAATCTCTCTCAGATCACTCCACTCACTTCAATTTGCTTCTCTACATTAACAGACACTTTGCTTCTGTTTGGATTTTTGTGCTGCTGCACAATGGAGAAATACAGATGTTTTGGTAGTTTTATAGTCTGTTAACATTAAATGCAAAGTATTATAATGGATTTTTGTCAAAACTAGCATGGTTAAATGTTGATTTTTATAGGTATTTGCACACTGTAAATGATCTGGAGATTTTTAATGATTATGACAAACAGTGGGAGAAAAAGCTAAGCAAAATACTTTTTTTAATGCTAGTTATTGGCAAAAAATAATTCTACATGTGCAGTTTGGTTCTGGTGAGGCCTTTGGGGAAGATGTTCACCCGTTCCTAATGACAATATATTGCTGCCAGCACCTTGGCCTGCAGATTTTGATGTTTGTCAGCTGAAATCTGCTGCTCTTTCCCAAACTGTGGCAAGGGAGTAATATTTCATGGGGGTGGTTACACAGAGTGCTAAGGAGCCATATAAATATTAATTTAGTAAGTGCTAAAGCACCCCCATGGTAGAAACAAGTTAGTGACAACGAATATATCAATGTACTTCTGGTCGGTATTTGTTCCAGTAAAGGAAATCTTACAAATTCCTAAATGTTCATTACATTTATCAGGGCGTTCAGACTTTGTGGCAATGATTGCAGATCTGTACACACGGCTGCGTACTGTGCTGGCTTCTTCATGCAAGATATTGGGGACTAAGAGTATTTACCATTGGCCTTATCTAATCCTCACTGAAGGATATGTAAAGACTCCCACTGATCTTAATGAGATTCATCCAAGGAATTGCTGGAATGTGATTTTGAAGGATTTTTCTCCCTAGAATACCTATTATGCTAAAAGTAGCAGAAAAGTGAAGGTGGTGAGGCAGAAAGGAGGACTCTCCTCACCTTGCTGACCAACTCCAATAGGGCTTTCAAAATGCTTTTAGAAAGTTGCCTTTTGTTTCCTTTTTTCTTTAAGCAGGCACAGAGCAGAAGCCAAGTAGTCATGACGTGAACAAAGAAGTGCTGTTTTGACTCTGGAAATGATTTGATTGCCTAACAAAGAATAAATTAATCAGTCTTCATCATGCTAAAAAGAAGCTACAAGCAGAAGAACCCAGGTTGCCATAGAAATAGTGGGGTGATTTTCCAGGTTACACTTGCATGCAGTGTCGGAGGGGCTGCGCAGTGAAGTGTTTGCCTAAGCTCCAAGCTACATATTGAGACACATAAATTTACCCTAAAAGAAAGTGTAGGAGCACTTCAGCCATAATAAACCAATGGCCAACAGCAGTGAGTTTGTCCTCCTGTGTTTCTCATGGGTCAGTACAGGCATTTCACCTCCTGGCCTACAGAACAGGTTTTGTGGTGCTCCCTGATTGCCTGCTGTGGAAGGCAGGCCATCAGGCTCAGTAGACCGTTGTCTCATCTAATACTCTATACTCTGATAGGAGCAATAGAGCTCCTACAGAGCGAACCAAGGAGCCTGAAGGACGTGCAGCTTGGGAGATCTACGTGAAACTGTGAGCTGGTACTCTGGACAGATTCTTCTATCACATAAATTTAGGTTTAGGCCTGAAAGTATCTCTTAAGTTTTCTTATTCTTCCTCCTGTCCCCCTTTCACTACTTCACTACACCTGCTCACTACTGATTATACCTTTTCTTTCATCCTTTCAAATAAACTTTTTGTTAGTAATTCACTATTGCTAAGACTAGAACTTCAATATACATTAAAGTACAGCCTTGACAGGTCACATGTAAAGCAGACACAGCTGCCTCCAAAATTCTTGCCTTCTTGATTTCCAGTAAGTACATCATCTACGAGAAATACTGTGTTCCCATATTGTGCTCCAGAGAGGGGTAAGAAAGTGTTTCTAGTTACTTACCTACTGCCAGCAGCTCTGTGGACTCTTCCCCACCCCCCTGCCCTGCATCTTCCATTTATCTAAGTAAATACTAAGAAGCTGTGCCTGCTTTACTCCAGTTCACCAAAATTCTCAGTACTAAAGAAGATTTTCAGTCTCTCTGTGTGTGTGTATGTATGGAAGTGTGTATGTATGGGTTTGTGTGTGTGTATATATATGTATATCCATCTAACTGGCTTTCCATTCTTTGTCTTGCTTTATATTTGTCTATAGAGACAGGCTGAGATGCCCTAGATTGTAGATACCCTGGTAGACCTGTATCTGTTTCTGTTATTTAATATATACCTTTTCTGTATAGACAATTTAATATGAGTGGTCTTTTTTCCTAATTAATAAATCACCTCAGTCTCTGTCACAGGCTTTTTTGGCTCTAGCTGTAACATGGTTCCAGAATATTTTTTGAGTGTTCTGCATCATTGAAAAGTTGAGGTTTAATTTATATATTTGTTCTGTATAGCATTACCTAGGTCTGTTATTTATATGATACTAATTGCAAGGTCATCTTGTCCTCTTTCTGGCCTCAAGGCAGTAGAACACATAAGCACATCCCTAGGCAAGTAAGTGCTCCTTTTGCCTCTGACAATTCTTTGTTGCCTTCCTATGAAAAGGTATCTACTTCCTAAACAAAACCTAGTTTATTTGGCAGATTCAGTGAGGTGCTGCCTTCTCCCTGTGTATATAGTGTCTCTTAATTTGGAAGAGTCTCTGCTGTGCTTGTAGAACGTTGGAGGAAATACCTTCTCCTGTAAAAGTTTCTTGTGATCTCACCTCTCTGAGAATGGAAAGAGGTGAGTGAGTCAAGTGAGGCAGAAAGCAGACAGGAGCTTAGGGGGGACACGACTTTCTCCTCCTCCACCTCCAGTAGCAATCTCTGTTTCATCTGGCTCACTTCCCTTCCCATATGAAGTCCATCAGCTTCTGCTCAGGTGGTCGGATGTGTCTTCTCAGTCCTTCCCTGGAAAATTTTCCTCCCCAGGATAATGTTGGCATTATGCTGAGAGTGAGGCATACTGTGCAATTACAGATGTGTGGGATTCACCTGTGCTTTCCAGTTTTGGTATCACAGTTTTCCCCTCAGCTTACTCATATGTCGCAGTCAGTCCTATGTAAGAAGTTTTAAAATGGAAGAAAAATTCCCGTATCTATTATTCTTCACCCTTTCCCATGCCTTTTTGGGCAATGGCTGCTGTTCTCCAGACTGTGGGGGTGGAAAAGCAGTTCCTGTTCTCTGACTTCTCCTGATTCTTCATTGAGAAATATGGGGATGAAGCAGGGGAAAAAAAAGAAAAAAGGAAGATTGTCACACAATATTATAAGATTGATCACTTAAAAAAAAAAAAGGCAAAAAAGTCCAACAGCTGCTGTGTCACTTAAATACCATTTTTTTTTTTTTACTAAACATTTTGTACGTCTAAGATTTTTATGCAGCATCTTTATCCTCTCTCTCCTAAAATGATAGAGCATGAAACAAATCCAGTCCATATGAAGGTAGATGAAAAAATAACATTTGCATTTATAGCCTATCTATTTTTAGGAACTCTCGTTATTTTATGGACCTCAAAACAGCTTTATAGGCTTGCAAGCTAAACATTGCTAGCTGCGTTATTTTCCAGATAAGCAGAGACATGGTATGGTACACTCTAGCATTTATAAATGCAGGTGTGGGATATCTACTGGATGCCTAGCTTGAGATACCACCAGGTTTTTTACTTCCCAAAACTAGTGTATTTTGTTTTGCTGTTCAGCTCTGGTAGTGCTGCTGATGGCTATTCCAAAGCTGCAAAAGTCTGCAGCAAGTGCAAAGGAAAAAGAAACTGCCCTCAGCAGAGAGAAGAAAAGATGCGTCAGATTTTTTTCTTATTTTTTTTCAAGTAATTTGAAATTTAAAAGTATGTTAAAAGAAATAAAATGTCCTGATGACATTTGATATCCTCATATGTCCCGATGACAAAATTGCTACTAGTTCCATACAAACAGTGACTTCATTATAACACATATTAACTCTTAAAAGTGCACTTTTTATAAATGGGATACCAGCTGTATTTGTGAACCTCTCGGCACAAATTGTCACCAGCCTACAATATGCTCAGTTCCGATCATGATAGTTGAAAAACTGTCAAGGATTCTAGTTATAGATCACAAATAAAAATATTCCATATTGATCCATGTATGTTTCCAGAATTTGGAACTCTGTGAGAATGTTGTGTTACTTTTAATTGCAAAGAGCGGCAACTGCATCTAGTTCCTGTGAGTTCTTTGTGCCAGGTGGTGAGCAATGCCGTGTTGTACATGCTGCATTTTGTGCTCCCCGTTTCTCTGTCTGTATTCATTGTTCTAAGGCATGAATTCTGGACGGGGTGCAGGCAAAATAAGTTTTGCATAGTTTCATAATTTTTCTTTCCTCAGTGGTTCTCAGCTAACAGAGCAGGCTAATTTACACAAAACATACAACCAGCTGAATCTCACTAAAGAGAAAATTATGTTACCTTGACTGTGCCACAGTTGAGGCTGTGGCCATTACACAGGATGAAGGTGAACCTTTACCAGTTTTGAATGAGCACTCTTACAAACTTATCATAAAACCTGCCCAAAATATAGCTCTGATAAGAAAACATCTCTTTTTCAATATACAAATGGAAGTTAAGTAAGCATAACTACATGTTTGAAATGTCTGAAATAATTTTATTCTTTCTCTTATTAAAGTATCTTGGCTATGGATGTTTCATCAGTTTAAATGATAGCACAAAAGGTCCTACAGCTACAAAACAAACTATTTTGGCTTGCTTCTTGGGTGGCTGCTTATTGTTTTACAAGACAATGGGAATTGTCACAGTGTTTTGGATTATTTTCATAAATTTATTGAATATTTATTGTCAGGATTACTCCAGTTTTGTATTTTGAAGTTTGATACTACTTACATTTTGAAGAAATGCTCTGGTACTTTTCCAGTTTTCCGTTACTTTTTCTAACCGCTCTCTTTCAAAATCCTTTTAATTTTTATTTGTGAACTGAGTAAACAATCTGGAAGTCATTGATAGACAATAAAAACGGAACCCCACAATGGTATTAAAAAAAAAAAAAAGAGAAGAAAAAAAGAGGGCGACAGACACTATTATCTTGTCTACGTTTGGCATACTTTTCTAAAACTTCCCACAATTACTGGCCTGATTTCAGCTCTACTGGTGGTAGAAAATGTAGAAATGCTGTTAGACCCAGGGCACCGATGTGAGCTGGTGCTTCACTTCATCCATTGTTATTTATTACTATTTATTACTCGTGTGTTACAGTTTCTAGGAGCCACAGTCATATATCAGGGTCTCATTTTGCTAGGCAACAGGCCAGCACCACAGAACAGGACTTTCCCTGCCTCACTGGGTTAAAATGTGATTGTTACAATTCTGGTGAGCAATCGGCATGAAAATGTCTCTTTAGTTAATGGAAACACAGAGGCAACTGATACAGTTCCAAGAAAATTCAACTACTAATTTGTACTTTGACAATAGCTTCTATGGAGATGTTGTGCTTCCTTTACCACACCAAGAGCAAGTCACTTCCTGATGCTTGTTTCTCCTCTCTACCACAATAAAAGTACTTTGAATATAAATATAAAATTTGGAATGGGGAGAAAAAACATATGCTCATGGTGCAAGACTTAGGGCAATATGTAGCTTTTGTACCCTAACGACAGATGCAAAAATATGTTCTTCCTGCATTTGTGTATGATAAATTGCAAATAGGTTTTATCTTCCTTGTAAAATTTTCTCTTTTACAAATATATGATTATTTATATTGCTATCTTCATAATTTGGCATGGCAAGTTCACCCCTGCATAGTGGTGGATCACAGGTCTTGATTCAATACATACGCAACAAGGAAGTGTGGAGATGTTTCACTGAACCATCAATGTCATTGTCAATGATGATGAACCATCAATGTCATTAAGTTGATATTAAGCTGACATTAAGTGGCAAAGGATTTGCCAATCCTAGAGAATTTCAGATCTTTTAGTTGATTAGAGATCCAACTATCTATTTAAAACCTGTTCAGCTTGCTCTAATTATTTTTGATTGAACAAAGCTATTTCAATATAATATGCTGAGGCTTTGGCTTATAAAATATTCTGAAGTTGTAACACGGCCCTTCTAGAACAGTCATTTTACCAGAATAAACTTCTGTTTCTATAGCAAAAAGGCACAGTTTCACATGTCTGCAGGCCTAGATGAGGCTGGAATATGCAATGATATGGCAATAATTGATGGATAACCCATGAAGTATCTGTCTATCTCTAAGCTTAACCACCGACAAAATGGAATAGTTGCTGAATGAAGTTAATACAGAGCATTAGCATTAGCAATGCCTAGAGCATTTCTACCTATGCTGGATTACGTTAATTCTTGATAATGCTTGGCTTGTTTCTGCTCCAGCTTTAAACGCAGCTTTGCTGGGAATTTACCATGTTGTGTAATGAGAATAATGTTTATTTTTGGAGTTCATTCATAAGAACTGAAGTAATTTCCTCAAGACATTTTTAAAATACTTTATTATTTTTGTATCAACTTTCCACTGTGTCATCATGATATTTTTGGTTACGGAGGTGGCAAATATGCAGACATTTCAAAAAGAAGTCATGAACTTGGAGCCCAAATAGTGGGCTTCCAGTTTCCATTTTTTTTCATTTCCAGCCTTAGATGATGATGTATCTTGGAGTCCAGTACAATGTGATGCAAATTGCTTCTATTTCATCTTACATTGTTTAACAGCAAATTTGGAAAAAAAAGGAGAGGGAAGATGCAATGAGGGATGGATGCCTTCAGAGCGGGACAGTGACTTGTATATCCTATTAACTTCCATCGAAGTGACATTTGAAGCATTGAACTGGAAGAGGTTGCAAGGATGTAGTTCCCCTGTCTTTCAAGCTTCTGGGGATCTTTCAGTTTTATGCAAGTTCTTCATGGTCTTTTGCTAAGAAATATTCTTTTTTCCTGTCATCCTGGTTACTCAGAACTAGAATGTCCTCTGGCCCACTGGGTAGTGGTGATTGTGGTTATTGTTGTTTCCTTTTCCCCATCCTCCTGCCTTTTTTTTTTTAATATACATTGGATATTTTATTCTGTGTGATCATGATTCCCTGAGTCGACACTCTTGAGGGATGACAATATTTCAACGTGCATTTAGGGTCCTATGGCATGAAAATAACCCTGCAACTGCATGTCCCTTCTTGTCCTCATGGCGAGTGGAAGAAAAGATGACAGAAATTAACTCAGTCAAATATAGCTCAATCAAATGATATTAAGAAATGCATAGAAAAGGCTAAAGAGTTTAGCAATACAGTAGTGGGGACATGAGTAGACCCATTAATAGACAAGAAACACTGATATTATTACATATATATTTTTAGAGCTATAAGGAATGCATATTAATCCTGCTATAAAACAAGCATAGAAAAAATCCCAATATGAAAACTTTCTGGAAACTGTTCCAGGAAGCCAAGTATCATTATAATTGCTTTTAGTGATGAAGCATTTTAGAGACAGGTCAAATTCCTTCCTATACTAAACTGCAGTAGAGGTCGTAGAACATCTGGAAGAATGGGGGTATGTCTAGAAACGCTGTAAATGGCTTAATTTCAGGCTTGCCTGTGTAAACAGTTTGATATTTTTTCTACAATTCGTTTTTCAAAAGCAGTCTGTGGGCTAGGGAGATACACAGAGGTATCTGACACAGTAGAATCCACTTATATTATAGCATTGGTACTCAGGAAAAAGAAAACCAAAAACTTGAATAGGGGAATGATGGCCTAAGCAATTACAGTTTATAAGAATTGGAAAGGGTTAGATCAAAAGTAAAACAGAGTCATGAAGATTTACCTCGTGTTTTTACCTTGAATGATTTAGTTTTTGCAAGTGGACCAGAAATAGCTTAATATTTCAAGTTTTTATCTGTGAAATTCTTGTTCACAATTCATGAATCAGTCTTCTGCTTTCCTTAGGGAGTGTGTGGTGTGTATCTGAAGTGTTTAAAAGGATAATGGAATACTTGATTTAACTTTACTAAAAAGTTCATCTCAAAACAAAATAAAATATTATCAGAGCAAGAGAATCAAACATACAAATATTATTTAACAAAATATGAACAAAACCTGTCTCTGGTTTTACTCTGTTCTTGTACCTTTTTGCAAATATTACAGGTAGAATGCTGCACCCAAAATATCCCTTTCTTTGCTGTGTACTGAAAATCGCTTTATGAAGTTAATTTTTCATAGCTGAAGTTCTATAATAGAAAAAAAAGGTTCATATAGGCTTACTGTTGCATAGCGTCCTTGACAAGAAAAGTGGCAAGTACCTAGCAGTTACAGTAGAGCCGGTAAACTGACCAGAAGGATTTAAACTTCAGTTTGGTAATGTTTGATTTTTGCTGCTTAGGAGTGTAGAGGAAATGTTAGGAGAGAAGGCTTGAATTCAAAATTTCCAGGTATGTTTCTTGCAAACACGGCTAGGGCTATTGTTAGAACAGCCTGCCTTGTGTTATGTTTGTAGTTCTACAAGTCCAGAAGAAAAAAAAAAAATGTAGCATTAAAAAAAAATGTTTTGAGGTATATTTAGATGGGAAATTATTTTTCCTAGAAATGGTATGTTTCTATAGTTATGTTACCTTTTATGGCAGTTTGGCACACAGAGCAGGTATAAGGTCAGATGCAAGCTGAGCGAGTGTCAATCGATGAAAGACTTTATTATCAAAGTATTCGTTCACATGTAATATTTCTTGGCAAATGTGAACTATTGTAGAAACATAATACTTTAAATGAGTAGTCATCGAGCACATGCTGTAATCAAGTGACTGGTGGTACCAAGCAGTCCCTTTAGCCTGAGTGGACAAAACCATTTCTTGCTTTTCTGTTCTAGTGAGGTATCTTTGTGCGTTAGTAGTTTTCCCTGTTAAATGGCAGCTTCAAGCCTTAAAGGCACTGTGCCTCACAGAGGCAGGAAATACCTGTCTAATTTGCGTTAGAGGCCCCTTCTGCAGCGCTCGTTTTGCTGCGTTGCTTCTATTTGCAAGCAGCATAGCTCAGGGTGCACTCTATTGCCACTTAAGATGGAGACAGAAACCACAGCACCATCTTCACTGTAAGCAAAACTCTTTTCACATCTATCAAGTGTCTGAGCAGACAAAAGAGCTTTGATCACTTTCAGTCTCTTTTAACAAGGGACTTGTTTTAATTATAGAATGCTTTAGCTATTACTACACATTTGCCTGGCACAGTTGGCATATGACATCATTTTACAAAAGCTTGGGTTTCTTTAGAGCATTCCAGCCTTAGGCTGCTGTTCTTAGAGCTAAAGAAGGAGCATTATTTTCCACCAACTGAAGAAGGTATCTTTAAGCTAGAGCCAATAAAAATAAGATGATAATCCAAAATCATTCTCAAGTAATGACCACAAAGCAGCAGTCACCTAATGAAGACCTGTTCATATTCACCACTGCACTATTTCCGGTGACCTCATTACAATACCAAAAACTTTCCCATTTGCTCATAGAGGGCAAAATAGGATGGAATTTCTGGTGATCACCCCACCAGTTTTCTTTCTGTAAAATTGTATTGTTCTCTAGGAAAAAAAAAAATGCTGGTGAATGTTCCTTGCTTTATGGGATAGATAATATAGATGAAGTGCTATGTGAGGTCAGCATATTGTAGGAAGAAATTTCCAGATCTGTCTTTTAACAATGAAGGCAGGGAATAATAGTTGGTGTGTCAGTTTGCCTACATTGTGACATATATATTGTATAAAATACAGAAATATTTGGTGGCACTGATCTCTATCAGCATTTTTTTATTTCACAAAACAAATGTTCATTTACAGATTGGATGTGAATGGTTTTTTTGAAGTGCAGCAAAGTATGAGGAGAAGGGCCTTGTTAAATATACTTTAGTATTTCTTTAAGAGGGCAGAATATTAAGACTATTCTCAATGGCCTTTATGCAACTAGTGTGTATAGTCTGCACCTGTTCTAGCATTTGGGTTTGTTTTCTTGTATCTCTTCATTCAGTTTTTTAACTTGGAGAAAAAAATAATCCTAACTTAATGAGATGTAAACCTTTTTTTTTTTTCTTCACACAGCACAGTGTGTTTAAAACTTAGCATAATGTAGCTACAATATTATGACAGAGGCTGTCTCAAGTTAAAGTTTTTATCACAACCTTGCAAGTTCATTGACTGAGCTTTCAGAAATAAAGACAGCTGAACTAAAACTTTACAACTTGTTTTTTTGCCTGTGATTAAAAAATCTTGATTTTTGGGAAAATGTATTTGGTTTAGGATTTTTTTTTTCATAACCAGTTAAGACACATTAGAGTACTGTTTCTAGTTGAAACAAAATTTACATATTTATATAAATCCCTCACTGAATCATGGTGTTTCTCATTCTAATTTTGCTCAGTTCTTATTTTATTGACTATGACAGTACAGGGTTGGACAGGTAGAAAATGACGAATCTAGGCACAGGTTGCATATATGTTTTTATACCTTTTTTAAATAGTTCAGTCTCATTTTTGTATAAATTAGAATTTCTTACCTCCTTATCACACAGCTAAAAGATTTTGTTTAGGATTAGTTTGTAATTTGAGCAGTATAGATCCTATTCCAGCGCATTATATCTTGCATACATGCACCCCTACCCAGCAGCTTTTTGGTGATCTCTAAGCTTGTCTTTTTACTAAATTCAATGTAAGTAGAGCTATACCTATGATATGGGGCAAACCCAGTAGAGATTAGTATGCTTGGAGTTTATTTTATGTGAGTTTCTGTAGGAAATTTGGCAGTTTACTAGCTGGTAGCTTTTTCTCATGGTGAGTCTATGTGGTTATATAGCTTGTTCACTCAGTAGTTGGTATTATTAGGTGTTTGACATGGGCAGTTTCAGGTATACAGAACTCTTTGGAAAAAAAAATCTGATCTAGTTTGAATAAATCTTTAAAATCTTAATATATTCTCAGATTACTTATTCTAAAGGCTTTTGAACTAGTTGTTTAATACTCATGACTTTGCTTACTAGTCTAAACAATTTTTTGTGTTACTGTACTCATATGTGCACTGTGCATATTATAGAAGATATGGCTTATGACATATTAAATTAGTGGATAGGTTATATATTTGCACCCTGGCCACTAGAGTTGGCATCAAGACTCCAAAGTCTCATTAAATTGGATGATTGTGGATGCTATTCAATACCCTTTTACATTTGGCAGTTACAGCCTTCTGTTTTTACAAGGTTGAATAACATTTTTTTTTTCTTAAGCTTTGGATTTTCAGGCCTCCAGAAAGAAAGCCTCATTTTCTATTTTAGAAAAATATCTCTCTGCAGTGCCTACAGGGAGCATCTACATGACAAAATTAAACTGTGGGTCTGTAGTCATCTTTATCACACTAATCCTTCCCCAGAGATTAGCCTGTATTTATGCTAGCGTCTGAAGTCTTTCAGCACATTTAACATGAGTGGATTCATGTGATCTTTAATTATGCTATTCAAACTCGTGTTCAATTTAATGCTCAGACAAGTCATGTTCTTCAGGAGCCATTTATATGTCCAGGGTGAGAAGTTAGCGGGATAACGTCATTGACAGTCATAGTAGCTCTAATTTAGCTCCACTGGTGTGACATATTGAAACCTCATTAAATTTCTCTGTTATGTGCAGGGTTGCCAGTCTTGTCAGCTGGTGAAAGTTGTGCTCTGTAACTAGCTGTGTTTTCAGTTCAGGAAGGTTTTAGCACGGCCCAGAGAGACGAGTCTTGGCCTCCCCTGTTCACGCTCCCATCGTGGCTGCATCCAGTTAGTTTGTGAAGGGTTAAAGCAGTGGAGTTTTGGGAGGACAACCTACATTTTTGGGAGCTACCTGCTTGTTTTGTAATATGTTGATAGATCTGTCTTTCCGCAGCAGATCTGCTAAAGCCCTGGAGCTCATCTGCTGGGTGCTGTGATTTTCACATAGCTGGCGGCATTTTGGTCATGTTTTGGTATTGATTTTGCAAGAAATAACAATCCATAAAAACAAACACAAGCTCTGAGTAGATAATGCTTGTATAATATTTTGCCAGCACTAAAAGTTTACAAGTCTACATAAGTTTTGTGCCTGATGTGGTCTGGCTTTGTTGGCAGTCCCATTAGCTGCGGTACCATGGCACAGGGTCCTGAATAATCCTGTGGTCCTTTTCCTTGTATTTTCCCTGAGAAGCAGCAGTGTAGGCCTAGATGGGGTTGCAGAGGAAGAGAAACTTTTGGGGGGCTGTTTGGGACAGGTTTGCAAGGGCCCTGGGTTAATCCAAATGGACGTTAATTGGGCTGCAGCCTTCAGCTGTGCTCTCTTCATGCGGTTTTACAAGCTATAAACTTAAGGGAGGAGGAGGAGGGGAAACCAGAGAGGGTAGGGAAGACAAAAAGAATATTAATTTAAAAAATACTAACCGCATCTCTGTGTTTCTCTCGAGCTCCCTGCTGCTCCTTTGGGCTGGCGCAGCTCCGTGGCATCTCCTCTTCTGGAGGCCGTGGAGCTCTGCTCTTCTCCAGCACCTCTGCTTCTTGTTAGCGCCCACCCTGGAATGCCTTTGAAGGCCGTGGGCACCTTCCCTAGGGCACGGCAAGCAAGAGGGGCTGGGGGCTGCCTGCCTGCCCCAGCCCGATGCTTGGGAGAGGGTCCACTCTGTGCAGGTGTTACCTCCACTTCACTCTGGAAGGAAATCCGGCCAGGCCAGGGATTTTGGGAGACGCAAGTGAAATGCTTGAGTTTGCCACTGACTGGAAAACATGGATTTGTCAAAGCTACTCATAACGGAAGCGTTCGTTTCAAAGCATGCTTGGCTAGAAAGTGTTTTTGTTCTGCGTGAGGGAATCCTGGGTTTTGACCTGGCAGAAAGAGCTACAGCAATAGCAGAGGTAGCTAGCGCAGTAGTAAAGGTATGTGCCTACAGTGTGGGAAATGTCACCTTTGCTAGGGATGCAAAGCAGGTCTTGGGTGAATCCCCCACCCAAGTGAATTATACTATTCACTTCCCTTAGGTGGAATTATTCCATTTTCTATTTAGGAAAAAGACATAAAAATCAGAAGGACTTTAAGTCTGGGCCTTGCATAGGACTTTGTCATTCTCTAACTCCTTTACTGTTTAATGAGGATTTAAAGCTGGACACCCATAAATCGTTGGAGAAATATTTACCTCTGTGATGTTACCTGTCTCCTTACCTGTCTCTATGATGCTACTTAGCACAGTGCCTTTAAAGTACCAAATCTCATGAGAGGTGGCAGGTCTCCTCCTAGCATGTCTTGCACACCTCATAGAAATGCTTCCTTATCTTGTTTTAGTTTGTAGCCTCCATTCTGAGAGAAAAAAAGGAAAGAAGAAAAGAGAGAGAGAAAGATAACTTCCTTTCTTTTTCTTCCTGAAGAACTTATGAACTTCATATGAAAACAACCTGAAAATGACCATGGCGTCTTGCTTCTTTCTAACTGAAGAACACAAATATGTTCAAACTTTTGCCTTTATCTGGAGCATTATTAAATAGATTGGTTTACCAGTAAATGAAAATAGTGTCTGTTTTTTAATCACTTTTGTTTGCCAGTGAACTGAGAAGTTTTCTGTGTTTTCTTTTTTTATTGTGGAATTGTGGCATTTTTGCTAATAACTGTGGAATTTTAGGGTTAAAAGGGAACACAAGAGATCACCTACTCCATCTCCCTGCCTCAAGGCAACATGTTAGCTAATGCTGAGAGAGGTTTGTCTAACTTGTTCCAAAACCTTATAGCTATGTTTTAACACCCAAGGCATCTATAGCAGGGATTCATTCACTACCTTTACTCTTGAATATTTTTTCCTAGTGTTTAAAAAAATAATTCTTGCCATTAAACCTGTCACCTCTTGTCACTGTAGATATAGGGAAGAGATTGTTAGCTTGCACTTTGCAGTAGCCATTTTGTATTTAAAAAAACATATTGTGTCTCTGCTATCTAATTTTGTCTAGCTAAGCTCCAGTTCTTTCCATCTTCCCTTGCAGATAATGTTTTCTGCAAGTCATGCTTACTGGTGTCTGGTATACTCGCCAATTCTTCCTAGGCCAAAATTAATTAATTAACTTATTTATTTATTTATTTGTTGGACAAATCAATCGGTTTCACTGCATTTGTTGTATAAAGCCAACACAGAATTAGCTTATGTTGATAAAGTGTCTTTTATTTTAGGGAGTTATTGACAGTTGTCTTACATGCTTGCCATGTTTTTACTTCTTCCCCAGTATTTGCTTAGGGTCACTGTTGGAGATAAGATATTGGATTGGGAATCGTCATGCTGTAATCATGCAAGCTTTTCAGTGATGTTTTACTGCTGAGTACACGATGTTTCTAGGCTTTCCTCTAGGGTTTTAAAAGTCTATGAAGAACTGGACATCTCAGAAGACTTTCTGGATAGTCATTTTGTACTAGGTTTATAGACAGAAGTCTTCGTGATTGATTGTTTTGCTGATGATGAAGCACCATTTGCTATCAAAAAGAACAGCCAGCTAATGCTGTGGGGAAGGGGGAGGCTCTGGCACACACTTTATATGGAAATAATTTCATCCCAGTTTAAAATGAGGGGACTCGTGGTGACTGCATATGCCTTCTTGGAAGCTAGGCATTTATAGATGTCAGAGGGACCATGAAGCACTTGTAATGTTTGGTAAAATGTTTAACAAGAGATCACCCTAGCAGTAGCCTTAAATTTCCAATAGCTGTCTTTCCAAAAATGTCCGTCTCAGGGGGACAATAATGTTTGGTTTTTGATTTACAGATTCAAAGTGAAGAGTTCTCTTATTTGTATAGGGCTATTATTAAGTCAGTATATCTCAAAAGATTTAAAGCACTGGGCTACAGGGGAACTTTTATTTCCACATCCCTGTCGTCTTTGAGAAAGAAACATTCAAGGTGGGAAACCAGCTTATAAACAAAAATTCCTCCAGAAATACCTTGTTTTTCAGTATCATTGCATTTTCAGGAAAGCTGGGGGCTTTTTTTTTATTATTTTTGTCTTGTTTTTGTTTCTTGAGACATCACATGGCAGCCTCTTCAGGCGTCTTTCACTGTCCCCACTCATTTCTTGAAAGCTCCATTTGAAGATGTGTGCACCTTGTCTGAAAAGCCAGCTGGGATGCCACAAATAGCGTCTGTTCTATTTATGACTGCAAAGTAATTACAATGGAATTTAAAGACTCAGTTTATAGATCCAAGACGAGGATTTTCTGTGTACACTAAAAGGATGAATCCTTTCCAGACCACTTCTTATTTGGCTGAAGATGAACTTGAGGAAGCATTTTGGAGTGTCAGCCAAGGCTGCTTTTAGAAAGACCTGGGTGGGATTCATACTGTTGATATCCAAATAAAAAGAGGCCCTGATTTTAATCTCGGCATGGTTACTTTATTGTAGTTATGAAACCATGAATTAACTTTAAAGCTTTCAGGGATGAAAGGAGACATATAAGCAAGTGCCTGTTATCTTTTTTAGATTCATGGGAAAATATTTTAACCAGTGTCCTAGTGGCTTTGTCTTGTGGACTGGTCTTTTGTTTATTCTGTTTCTGTGTGGTATGCGTTTTAGCTTCTTTCCTATGAGAGCAAGAGGGAGTGCATGTGAGAGAAAAATGTGCAAGAATGGGGAAGGAAAATGGGCATCATTTGAGGGAGGTGGAATCAGAGAGGTATCTGTTGTGTTCAAATGGAAGTGGAGGAAAAAATTCTCTGCAGTCCCTAAATAACAAGTTCTTGGCTTAAAGTGAATCTGAACAGAGCTTTCCTTGGTATATGTCACTGATTGTTGGTGCTTTTCTAGCCTCTTCCAACTGAACAGCTGTTCTCAGGATTAAGTAAGGAGGTAACAATATCGGATGGAAAAGAATACAGAAATGATCATTATGAAGAATAATTCTTACATTCTTTAGAAGCCTTACAAAGAGTTGAAATATTTTTCTCTCCCTGATTCCCAAATACAGGTAACTTTGGAGCAAAAGAGAAAAACATTTTTAAAGTGATGTATAAAACAAGGAAAATGTGCATTCTCTGAGCACTACCAACCTATTTTCCTCACTCATGCAAACTGCTCTGTGTGTGTGTATTTAAATACATATGTGTTTAGGCAAAGGTGCATCTTTATCTTCAGATTAGCACATACTTCATCAGGGCAAAAGTCTGCATGACTTTTCTCCCGAGTACAGCTTTGTATTTTGATGTATTATACTTTTGATATTTTTAAGCATAAAATATGCAGATATATAGTGACAATCTCCTTGTTGCTTGCTTATGATAAAGCCAAATGAGCTTCCCAAGGATAACTGGAAGGCAAAACTGGACCCATCTGGTGATAATGACGTTAATTAGAGAGTGGTGGCTAATGATGTTTGAGCAGTACAGGAAAGAGAGAACTTGAGCAATGACATCACTTTGATTTAGCCACTCCGTGAACATACAGTGAACAACAGGCTTGCTTCTCCTCATCAGCACATGCACAATCAGATGCCCAGAAGTCTATCTTTCATTCTTCTCACTTGGAAGCCATGATTCTTGAGTGGAGCTGCAAGATAGAGACATTATTAGAAAATGCACTTCTCAGGTGAAATTGTCTATGCTTAATTTAGCTCTCTTGATGGATGAAACATGATCTGCATTTCCCTCTTTCTTCCCTCTGCTGTACTCTGTGTGGGGTTTTTTTTGTGTGTGTGTGTGTTTGTTTGTTTCTACCAGTCATTTTTACAGCTTTAAAGAATACAGTAGAGCATATGTAGCTGAATCTGTGCTTTAGTACAGCTGGAATCAGATAAAGGCAAACACAAAATTAAAAGAAGCCTTAAGGATGGACTCAACACAGTGATGCTATCCTTCTAAGAAGTCTGACAATCAATGTGCCCTTTGCAGGAGTTTTGCAGAAACAAAAACAAACAAGCAAACAAAAAGCTCATCTACTGCAGGACTTTCTTTCTTACATGAGGATTATGCAGTTATTGCACTTTTTGTGCCAAAAGTGACAGACCTTGAGTGCTTTGTTTTCTTACTAGCATTCAGTTAACCATGGTCATATATAACTGCAGTTCATGTTAGCAAACAGATGTGATGCTATATTAGGGAGCAAACAGTTATTTGCATGGTTAGTCCAAGCCTAGTAATTACTTGTGCTCACCCTGAAGATCTCCTCATTTCCAGCCTAGAGCCTTTTGCTACTGCTGCCTTCCTCAAAGAAGAAAAAAGAACAACCCAACTGCAGATATTTTAGTGCGCCTCTACAAATATTATTGCAACTGTGTTGGCAGGAGTGAGAATTGCTTGTTGGGTCAAAGGCTACTAGTTAAACAAATAGAGTTATGCCACTCAGACTGCCTGTCACTTAGGGGAGCATTGCTGAATTTTCTGGGCGGTTGGGGGGAGAACAAGATTAATACAACCAAATATTGGAAGTTATTTATAACATTGTTCGATGCAAATATTTCTCGAGCAAAGCACACTTTTGTATCTGTGCCATGTGAAACTTGTTCTTGTCCACTGATTAGTGGGAATTTAAGAGTTTTCAAACTCTCTATATTTTTCCTTCTCCTGAATCTATAGGGCAAGACTTGATTCCAATATACTGCTCTTTCAGCATGGGCAAAATGCCTAGTGAAATCATCAAACTCATAAACTAGACTTTTAACATGTAACAAGATCTGAATATACGAAGTTCTACCATCATCCCTATTTGAGAGGGGGGAAAGAAATGCCCTTAAAAGCTTAGCTGAGGCTAAATCATCATTTACTTAATTCAGTTGACATTATTTAATGTTGGCACCAGCATGTGTGTATGTACCACTGCCCTCCTAGTCAATGGAAAATGTCATAACCATTCAAGTGATTTATCAGTTTATAATTGCTAAGCTCTGCAGTAGCTAGAGGCCACAAGGAAGATAGCAGAGATTCTGCTTTAGCTCAGATTTTCCCTGTGGAAACATCCTACAGAAAGAGAGTAAAAATTAAATCAAGGCTTAGCTATAGAAATGTAATAAGCTTTTGGATAAGTGAATCCTGTATGATTTACTACTATAATTATAATACTTATCTTTAAACTGTTTTGTAGATTGTAACACAGAATTATTCTTCCTATGGGATGATAGAGAAAAAAATCCTTTTTTTTTTTTAGGAGAGGGTATAATTCTCCATTAAATTCTATAGTATTTCTCTAAAACCATCCAAATAAACAATGTCCAAAAATAGCACAGAATGCAAGTTTGAGGTTTTATAAGGGCAACTGTGAATAGCTGATCTAGAGTGAGGGAAAAAAAAAAAAAACTAGAAAGAAAAGCAGGACAATCTAAAGGAATTGCAGCTCAGTCCACCAAGCCACATCCACACACTAAAAAAAAAAAAAAAAAAAAAAAAAAAAAANAAAAAAAAAAAAAAAAAAAAAAAAAAGAAAGAAGAGGGTCAGATGAGTTTACTTCCTGGCAAAATTGCTGCCTCATTTTTCTCCCTTTTGGTTCAAAATTGTGCTGCAGAATGCTGCAACACTATACTAAATTGGATCTCCTAAACCTACCTGGAGTTCTTTTGGTTAGAAATTATACCTTCCAAATACAAATTGAAAGTTAAATGATTAAATGAGCCTTGCCTGAGTCTGCAGATTGCCTCAATCAGATATCAGGGCTGCTTCCATTCTGCCAGTTCGAGAAAAGATGATATTTCATTGTTCCCTCTATTAATTGTTTCCTTAATCACTTCCTTGCTTGTACACGTTCCAGGGTTCAAATGATCCCTCATTGTCCCGAGTACAAAAAGTTCTGAACTTTTCCTACCTGGTCATGTGCACATCCAGTTCTCCTTCTCAAGCTCTTTATATTCTTAAAACAAAAATCCACTTTGTGTCATCTTTTTGTGCATTTTCTTCAGTGAAGATAGACTTGAAGAGTTACAAGAGCAGAATTTTCCCTTAAAAAATAAAATGTCAAACATTGCCTACTATTTCTGGGCATTATTTATTTGAACAATTATAGAAAAATGCTGCATAACTTAGTAAAGAAGACTAGCCTCTCCTAAAGCTGTTCTGTAGTGGGTTTTAAATTTTTTGGGTTCATTTTACAGTCACACTACAGCAAGAATTGTATAGCAAGCCTCTAAAAAGGGTGAGCTTACGAAAAAAGAAATTGTGAATTTGAGAAAATGCTATTTGAAAACTTCAGACCACTGTTGTAGCAAATTGAATTTCATATAAAGTAGAACAGAAGAATACTTTGGGTTTTCTAAAGAAATGCAAACATACATGTGATTCCAGCAGTGAACAAAATAAGGCTGTTTTCATATTAAATTCAGCAGAGTGTCTTTTTTTTTTGTTTGGCTGAAGGTGCCGAATAGCTGCCTCTCTCTGGCACTGAGCCATAGGAGGATACAGAGGATACTCTGCTTAACCAGAGCCCCTCAGTACTGTGCCCTTCTTCCCTTCCCAACATACTTATATAAGGTACATGTGCAACCTTTGCACCGTTAGGCAATCTCAATCTGGATTTTTAACAAAGCTAGCAAATTATTTTCCAAAAGACTGATTCAGGCTATAGACACTTTTACTCTTTTCCTGTCTCCAGTGGGGCTCTGTGTATCAGAGATACAGCTTGAGCGCACTTCGTTGCACAGTGCTTCTGTTTTAACTGAGGTGGGCTTGGAAGGGACTGTGCCCAGCCCGTATTCTCGGACCACTACATACATTGCTGTGCATAAGACAGGAGATCATCCCTACAGGATGCATTTCTGAACTGAAAAAAAATAGCTCTAACTAGTCCTGTGCATAGACCATTGTTAAACCACATATCTATTTTTGCTGTGTGTTTTACTTCCCATGTTCTGTTACTTTAAATGAAATTCCAGTTTAAAAACAGCAATACAGGAGGCCATCACATCCATGAAAGCAGCAAAGAGTTAAGAAACTAAGACACTCTGACTTTGGGGGAAGACAGAAAGACATGTTGTTGCAGTGTGATGAAGATTACCAGACCACCACAGAAAAGCCCCAAAGCATCCTTCAAACCTCAGGAAAAAATGCACTAAAAAGTTACCATGGGAACAACCAATTTAATGAACCAATAAAAAAAGACAGCTATCTACACCTCAACCAAATTATACAAACAAACAATAAAAACAGAACTGTAAATCAGATGAACTCTAAAACTAAGCAGGAAGTGGAAAAACCAAAATAATACACAGGAAAAAAAAGAAAAGGGTGGGGAGAAGAATCCTTTAAAAATCCAACACTAACTATGATATAAAAGAGAAAATAGAAATGCTGTATAGACAACAAAAATACCATCACAAGGCAAAATGCTAAACCAAGTATATCATTCTGTCTAGATAAGCAGTGGCATTTGTGTGTGTGATTTCTACATGCTTTTTTTTTACCTTACCTGGCACTGTGTACCATATTGAAGTGTGAATATATTGTATGCTTACTGATAGTAATGGAGAATATGTTGGATCTTAGCATCCAATTTCTTATTGGAAAATATCAAAGATGTAAGATTTTGACTGACTGGAAATATCAGCCTGTTTCTCCTTGCACTTTTGGGTCACTTTAATTGGAGGGTTCCGTATTTGCCTATTATTAATAGCGAGTAATAAGGAACTACAAAGCCATGTTATAAAGTGACATTTACTTACTAAGGACTAATTAACTTAAAGGGAATTTAGTATGTATTGCTACTAGCTAGGCTTTATTTCCAAAAAGAATGGAAAGAACAAATCATGAGGAGGAGAGATGGGATAAAAGACAAGTGAGTCTAGGCCCCCCAAGATTAATTTACAAGATGAGCGTATCTTGGAAGTGTTCTGTCTTCCTCAACCAAATGGTTTAATTCGCGTAAGATTTATGAATATGATGTCAATAAAAATTTATGCTGTAAAAAGTCTTTGCATACTTCAGTGTGCTGGAAGTATCTGTCTTGCTATTTTACTTATGAGATAAAATGTAATTTCTCAAATTACTGGAGTCCATTAAGGAAGAACATGACTGTGTGGTCCAAAATCTCAAAGGGATTCTGTTTTATGTTCGGGAAGCAGTTTGTTCATGTTCTCCCAGACAAATATTTGTTACTTAGCCATTAAATCAAAGATGGGTCCATGCTGCCAAATAGATTTGAATTCAAACCATTTGAGAATTCTAGGTTTCCTTCCAGAGCTTTGATTTGTGCCCATCTCTAAATTAATAGGAGGCTTTTAATCTCTCAATCACTTTACTAGCATTAGTTAAGAGATAAAATTGTGTGAACATTGAAGGGGGGAAATGGTGCATTTTTGTTTGAATGTTTGTATTATTTAGCCAGCCTTTGAGTTTGCCTCTTCCCACTTTTTGGCAAGGTCGTAGTTCTTACAAATATTTGAACAGGCAATTGAATTTGCATATGAGAAAACTTATAATGGAAGTGGTTTTTTTACATTCTTTCTATGAGGAGCTAAGGACAAGTAACTAACACAACACACATTGTACATTTAACAAGTGGAAGAGACTGATCCAGACTTTATATTTAGTCTAAAAATTGCAAGCACCTCTGTTAAGGGAGCTTGAACGAAAGAACTTGCTCCTGATTGTTCTTCTTGCAGAAGGAGAAATTCTCTCTACTTTCTCAGACAAATCATTAATTAAAAATAGATTTTGATTCTCTTAATCTCTTTTTGGAAATGGGGAACCATTTCTATTACTTACGAGAGGCAAAATTCCTCCCTTGGTTTGAAGTCACAAACTGATTTAAAATCTACCCAGGCACATCATGTCAGAGAAGCTGGAGATTGGAGATGAGATACCCATAAGTATCTGTGCCACAGCTGGGAATGCATCTCCGTATTTATTGGGATCCAGTCCTATGATAACAGTCAGAGTTATTCCAAGCAGATCAGGGCCTCCCAGAATAGCTATTGCATATGGGAAACAGAGCAAAGACTGAGATTTTGCAGCAGACTTGATCAGTTTACAGGAAATGTTGTGGCTTGATCTTATTACCATTATATCGGAGGACAAGAAAAATGTTGGAGGATTTTTTTTTTTTTTGACAGTCCTCACTACAATTTTTTTCAATGTTGAAAGCTGAATTTGCAGTTACATAAGCTCCAAAATAGGGGAGGTTCAGAAGAGTGGCAGTGTTGACTTTAACGGGAGTCATCACATAAGAAGGCCTGCAGCGATTTGCACCAAAATAATGCTGAAAACATTAGCAGTTTTAAGTAAACCAAACATATTTCCTTTGCAGAGCTATCACAACTGAGGTTAATCATGAGAAAGACTTATGTTTGAGAAGAATGACACGTCCTCTGCACCTTAACTTCATGTCTTTGTAGAGTTGTTTAGCAGTCGCAACATATTTCAAGCGTCATTGCTGAGCATTCCTGCTCTTTCTCCCGTATGCTCTCTTCCTCACCTCATGTCAAGTTCCATCTTCTTGAGGAAAGCCTGGATTTGTTTCCTTGAGGCAGCTGTTGCTGCTTCAAAAAGTCCTGATGTTTTGGTATCTATTTTGTTAGCTTTCTTGCTACTCAATGTGTCATCAGATACAAATCTTTCCTCCCATTCCTCTCTTTTACCCTTCCATCAACTGTACCCCATTGATGCAGCACTGTGGTGGTTCTGGCAGAAACTTTTACCAGAAATTGAATAGAATTAAATTACACGAGACGTTTTGTTTTTAAACTGAAAGAAGAATTTTGCACGGGTATAGATAGATAACTACTACCAGTTTGACACCATCTCACTCCCCATGTACTGGCCAGATATATGATATGAAGCTAGTTCTCTGTCAAGCTCTTTTTGGCTGGAAGTTGGTGGCACAAGACTTTCTTAATATGCTCTTAGTATTCTGATTGAAAAATACGGTATCATCAATAGGAAAAAAAATGGTTTCACCAGTTGAGTTTGTTGTGTTGCTTACTGTGCAGTTGCTAAGGAATGAGTCTTCGAAGGTGGGGCCAGGTTTGTGAAATTAAAGTTCCCTATTCATTACCGAGTTTGTTCCCTCTGTCAGTCTGCGTCAGTAACACATAGTGAAATTGGAAGTTATTCTAGTCCTATTCATTACATGTGTGCTGACTGCTACTGAAAAACTCGCATGATTTTGAAACACATGCTACAGTATAGAATCTCAAATTTTTATGCAGTTATTTTGAGAATTTTTATTTTTAAGGTCTGGAAAATCAAACACCCTGAATTTATTTCCTTTTATTTGTTTACAAGGATATGATTGTGAAACATTGCTAATAAAAGTTTATTAGCAATTATAGATGGCAGCTGTGGGTAACATGGACAAAAAGCCATCTCAAAGATTCACTCTTAGGTTGCATGTCATGTTTTAAGCCATGAAGTATAATGACCTTTTCAGAAATCAAAGTTCTTCACTTTTTATTTATCTACTTTTTAATACCCCCCAAAATTGAGTTGAACTGAACTGATTTATTGAAGATTCAGTCCCTAACAGAAGTCAGTTAATGGAATTATAGTGTCATGGAGGAATTAAGAAGGCAAGCTGCGTGGGTGGGCATGTGGCTGCATGTACTTTTCCCCCTGCACCCCACTGTAGATTAGAGCCTTCTGCTACATCCTTCCCTTCTAGTGGAGCAAGCAGGGAGGCTGCTGTAGGTGGATGTCACTGTGTGCACGTTGTGGCGGATGCGTGGTTGGCACAGTGCAAGGCTTTGCCGGTGGTCAGCTTGCCCTACTTCTTCACCCAGAACAGCACACAGTCTCGTGCGTGTGCAGAAGCACGGTTAATGTGGCAGCTTTGCTTTTAGTCCAGGGGAGAATTTTCTTCTAGGCTGACTCCATTCAGCTGTGTAAGGCTGCCAAAGGGTGACCTCATCACCAGCACACAAATTCCTATGTCTCCCTCAGTTCTGTGGTAGTCACTGAAAGTACTTACTAGCTGTAAAGAACTGAGCAATCACCTTTTCTGAAACATAACGTAGATATCATATATCCTCTTAGATTATATGTACTTTGCCATCTGTTAAACTAGTGGTTGGTCAGAAGATTAGGAAAGAGCTGATTGGCCTGTCACTGTCCTCCAACCTGCACTGAAAGGCTTTAAGTACGAAGCAGCAAACAGATTTGCAAAGGACTCAACACTTTTCTAGAATGGTACTACCAGAAGTGCAGAAAAACATACTTTGTTTGGCCACCTTAGACCTGTTGTTGGGAGTTCATAAAGAATCTTCCTAAAGCTCAAAAGTTTACCTCAGGCCTGCAGGTTTTCTTGTCCTGTTTTGTGAGTAATAAATACCCTACAATGCAATGTTGTTTAACACCACTTGCTATTGCAAAGATCAGACTTTGCTCTGTTGTGTGATGGACGGTGAACTCTGTTATGGATTATCTTAAAACCATTAGAAACTTTTCTTGACTAGCTAAGTATTTCCAAGAGCGTCCAAGAACTGTTTTAACTCATTTTGTCACAGTTTTCTGATAAATGAGGGAAAAATGTGAGGAATGGAAAACTGTTTTCTTAGAATCTTTCCTGAATTAATATTGATTCAATTGCTTCATGTTTTCCGGGGAGGCCTCTTGTGTTTTTCCAGAAGTTTCCTCTCTACAAAATGCAAAAGCCCTTGAGTAGAAGCCATAACTACAGGAAGATCCTTCTTGTCAAGTCTTACCAATCTGGTGATCCTTTCTGCTGTCTTTTATGACAGCTACAGCATCACTGATTTTTGTCTGTAACTTCATCCTAAGTGAAGATAGGCTTCTCGAGGAATGCATTCAAACCCCCTTTTGTTGACAGCTGTGCTGACAGTGAACAGATGTTGGAAAGGCTGAATTATATTTCCACAGTCCTTGGTCAACATTTTTAATCTGTGTTCTTGGGCAGCCTTGTCCCGTCAATGTGGATCCATAAACTGCCTTTAGCTGAGAATAATACCGGCACAGATCATCAAAAGCACCTGGTACCTTAGTGCTTGCCATTCATTCATGATGGTTTAGGTCTCCTGGCAAAGCCTTCTGTAAGCCAGCTTCCTAGCAGTTTATTTTATGGTTAGTCAGTACAGTGTAATTTCTCTTTGTGTGGAAACTGAGTGACCCTCTCATTGCCACTACGCACGTGTTAATGTTGCTCTGTCGAAAGCCAATGGCTTGCTTACAAGGCACAGCAGAGCATCACAGGGATCTCTGAGGCTGCCATCATCATGAAGTGTTTCAATAATGATATCTTCGCAGCCAAGTTTGGAGGCTGCAGTTCAGAATGAGGGAAGGAGCTATTTTAGGTGGTATTACTCCACAGCAGACCAAGAGAATTTGGATAAGCACATATATTAATGTAGTTTGAATTCTGGAAGACACCAGATACTGTGGTGATGAGTGCCACACAAGTACCCAGATAAACTCTTTGTTGGGAGGCTGCCAGTATGGCATCAAATGAAGTATGAAGTTAACACCTTGTGTCGCATGGTGGCCATGAACATTTCAGTCTGAAGAGCAGAAATTGATAGCATGGCACTCTCAGCAACTAAAAAAATTTACCATACTCTAGTGGAAAAACAAGCCCACTTGATGATGGCCTTTGGCTACCATAGAATTATTATTATGGTTTTTAAGAGAATGATGTTGGGACAGGAGTCAACACAGAGTACAGGATAACTGGTAAATAGAGAGCGTAGCAAGTATTTTGATGCAGCAATACATTGTCTGAACAGAAGCATCCTCCTGTCAGTGGGAGATTTTGCTTTGAATCAGGCTGATAAAGCACTGCATTATGTATAAGCATGGTACATGAGTAAGTATTTAGCATCATGGAAGTAAGCTCACCTGATCTATCTTTGTTAAATTTATAAATGGCAGTGCTGCATCATATGATATGTACCTTATCTCTGCTTTCAGTCATAATTTGTTCTTATATATTTTTACTCCCTTTCTCTGCCTCTCTCTCTCTTTTTCTCTCTCTAGAAACATTGTCCAGATCTTCTTTCCTGCCTGTGGGGCCTCACATTAGGGTATCATATTTTTTCCTATCTGGTGGCCTGCGGTTTGTCCATTCCTCTATCACTTGAGTGTTTCTATTTTGGTGCCAACATATAACATCACAGACTTGAGATCAGGGTTTCTAGCACAGATATTGGACCTGCATCATTCTTTTTTGAGGACATAAAACTTACCTCTTCTGTTCATCCAATACACATGACAACTGTAGGAACTTTTGCATGGATATGCATTTAATGAAAATTATTTTAGTGGGTTTTAATGGTGATGTTTAGTGCAATAAATGATTTCATTTTCCCTTGATCTTCTCCTATCTTCCTTTCTTTGTCATTGGCTTATGATAAGCAGTGCCTGAGCCATGTGGCCAGACAGTGTTCTGAGGGCACCATAAAATGTTCTACAGACATGCAACATGTTCTTGAAGCGCTGCAGAATTTAGCTAAAAATATTAATGAATGTAGATTAGTAGGCTTAAGGGTTTGTTGCAAATATACTGAAGGATTCATGGTGATGATGATGTATGTTCTGAAAAGAAATCAGGAGGCAAAGAGGATGTGGGAATTGGGCAAAAACTGCAAAGCAAATGAAGAGTTAAGTTACTAGGTTACAATAGACTCATCTTTAGCCTTGTATGTTCCAAAAGTCAAACTTGTAACCTAGTGGAAAACTGAGGGTTGTGTAACATATGTAATTCACTGCCCTTAAAAGGGCAAAATAAATGTTATACATGCTGTCTGTGCATTCATTTAGCATTTACTTGGTGACTTGAACATTACTGCAATTCTGTTAACATAGAGAAGGAATTACGGGAAGAAGGTGTCTCTGTAGAAGACTGCCAGGTAGCACTGCTCTACTGGGTATTTATGGACATGGACATAGACATACTGGACTTTAAAAGAAAGAGACTTCTATTAAAAAATCATACTAGGAAGTCACATTGTCTCTTGGGGTACTGCTCTTGTTTTTGGTCTGTTCACCAAAGGATAAAGTGACAGCTCCAGATTTTGATCTGTGTTGCAGAGGGAGGGAAGCTGGGGTGTACCTCTGAAATAACGGTTGCTCAGAAGCTGGAGGCAGACGGGTCGGCTCACCACCAGCAGAGACCTCTTCATCTAGTATGAGACATGCTGTAAGCGGGTGACTCGCCCTAGACCCTCCACATATCCAAGAACAGAGGAAACGCTGACATGACGGAATGTCATTTTCAGTTATTAGACACTTAGTTCTGGCAGGCCTGATGACCAGGAGAAAATCCATGCAGATATAGTTTCCTTGCCTGTGTACCTGGAGGCTGTGCTCACCTCGTCTTTGGCAGCAGTATGCACGTCTCCACGTGCATTCGCTAGCTGAGTGTGCGCACCCATTGCGTTCACGCAGCTGAAGCTTCAAGGTCCCTCTAGACTACAACAGGCCCATCCACACTGCTGTAAGAAAGAGATCTAAACATGCACAAGATCCTCTTTTGAAGTTTAAGAGCGCTTAGAATGAAAAAAAAAAATTTTTTTTAATGAAAACTGAAAGTGAAATATCAGTTTGTTGAGTCTTTTGCCTGTCTGCTGCCTACTAATTTTTGGTCAATAGAAGAATAAAAGGAGGAAAGAAAGATGATGACAATCAGAAAAATGTTAAAAGGGAGAAAAAAGAAAGTGAAAAGGTAGTGAAAGAGAGCATACCAGTGACATCCCAATGAATATGAAATATGACAGTTTCATTCTTTTTATTTTCAAAGCATAAAAAGTATTATTATGAACATTTCTTATGAAAAATCATGAATTCTTTAATACCATCCTTATGCTTGACTTGTGATATACACTGTTTCTCTCTTTCAGACCACTGAAGAGCATTTATGTATTTGATTTGTCATATGGTCGGATAGTTTCATAGGATTTTAAAGCTTTAAAATACAGGGGTTTATCCTTTCTGTTTCATTTTGTTAAGCTTTGTTATTTAACTTTGGTTTGGAATTCTTCTGAAGCAACTCAGATAAAGCAAATACACAACACCATAACCATGAAATCATGCTTATAAGAGCTTTATTTAAAAACAAAACCAAAATCCCAAACCAAAAAATTCTCTGACTTACAAATCCCACTTAGATGAGTAGTTTACATCAATTATGCTTTGAAATCTAGATAGCATAAATATTACAGACAATTCTAAGACATAGAGTTCAGATTTGTATCTCATAATGAACTGTTTTCTTAAGAAGAGTGACATCTTGTTGTCTGTCTATGAACAATCTAAATTTTATGCTGTCCTTAAGTTTTGTTTTCAGTGTTTTTTTGGATTAGATTTTCTAAGTAAGGACTTAGTAGGTAATAATGTCTTGGCAAATGCAAAAAATTTTGAAACAAAACCTTTTTTGAGGGATGTATATGTAACTTATAGGAATACTCTATGGTACGATCTGTGATAAATGCAGACATGTATGTAATCAGATCTGGATTTTCCATTTAAAGTACCACTCTATCATGGCACGTTAAAGAAATGCTGAAATAAATGCAGAAATGTGATTCAAGAGTGACGTACAATACATTTAGATTTTATATTAGCCAAGATTTGTCAAGGTTCTTTTCTCAGTAGCATATACAAAGGCATCATGCAAATTAAGTATCATTACAGTCTGTTTGAATCATTCTTGATTAAACTGTTGTAGACAGTGGCAACTGTACGCAGACATCTACATTGTAGCTCTGTTTTGATCGGAAGATGCGGTCATCCTCTGTCTTTAATCATATCGTAAGTGAGCTTGAAAAGTTTGCAGATATTTCAAATGAGCGTTCTTGCCCCTGCTATAATCTTCAGGTCCACAGTGAGAAGGCAAAGTAAGAAATAAAATAAATGAATGCTTTGCAGTCCTAGGGGGGAGCTATTCCCTTTACACCAATTAAGGAACGGAGGCCTGTCCTAAGAACACAGCCAGCAATTCTCCCAGTGGAAATGGAATAAATCCAACGGAGTCATCTATATGCTACACACTTTGCTCACCCAGGCGTGTAGGAGTGATGTCTGGGCAGACTGGGTACAGTTTCATTCTGTTCCAACACTAGGAGAGCAGATGGGTGACTTAGAGTCATATTTCCCTCCCATCCCTGATCCTGTACTGAATCCAGATCAACATCTCTATTTTCCATCTCATCACCCTCAATCCCTTTTTCTAGCCAGGCTAATTCTTTTCTCTTCTTGTCTTCTTTTAGGGAAGAATTTGCCTCTATTTCCACATCGGATTGTCATCAAAATTTTCTGTAAGGTATTGTGAGAGCTCATATATCAGGATGAGTGCGAGTTTGAAGTTAGAAAGGTGTGGGGTATCTCCCCTTCTTTTCCTTCCTTGAAAATGGAATTTAGCTTGTGTTAAAAGCAGATTCGACCTGTTTATGAATTCTTCAGTTTTAAGGCTAAGGCTGTGATGATGACTAATCAGAGTAATTTTGTAACCTAGGGATGAATTAATATTATATAAGCAAAGGAGCGATTTTTATTTGATTGAGGTGTGATCCCTGACTCCTTTCAGGGTACCTGCATTATTTTCTTTTCAAGAATCTCATCTCAAAATTGTTGTTGTTGTTTCCTTTAAGAACACCTTTGAATTGCTGGTAGGTTTCTGATTGTCTTGATTAGAGGTTATTCTGATGAGTTATGAGGAACACACAATATGTCACTATTTGTGAGACTCTTATGGCTATTTCTGTTTTTAACAACAGCTTCCCCAGATTGTATCTTGGCATTTTCATCTCTTTGATCCTAAAGTGCCAGGAGACCTTAGGAGAGTATTTAGGAATAGTGAGGGGAGCTGATATTGTTTCATTCTTGTTTTCTTATTCCACAGAGCATAAGAAAAAAATGAGAATACAGTATACCAGTTAAAGAACTATTTTCGTGGACACTAATTCTTACATGTTGCTGTTGAGTAGTTGTTTTGCCTAATTTTATTAATTTGACTTTGACTTTTTACTTTTCTCTTTTTTCTTCTTCTTTTATTTTTTCCTAAATGCAAATGAGTCATTACTATACTGTCTAGTCTCCCATCAAAACTGTTTAAATCAGGTACACTACAGGATAACTCCTAATTGGAAAAGCTCTAGAAATTATATCTGTAAGATGAAGGCTAAATTAATATTACATTTATGACTAAGCAGCTTAGCGAACAATCAGAAGTTAACAGCAAGGCCCCTTGCTGGCACTACAACGTTATCTAACTCTTTGTGCAAGGAAAGCAATTTGTGCTGTCTAACAAGCAATAGTATGAACAACATCAATTTAAGGATAATACATTGCATAAGAATGTGTACTTTTATAATCCAAACTGGCTTTTGCAGCCTTAAGCCAGGTCCTTAAGAGTAAGGTTAACCACGATTACCTTATCTGGGCTATCAACGCTGGTGTTTTCCTCTGGATGCTAAACAGTATCTTGGATTTCATTCCTTTGTCAACCGCACTGTGTGATAGCGTGTTGTTTCTGCGACCTGTTGTGTCTAACGTACGTTGATTCATGACCACTACCCTGAACTTCCCTCCTGAAGAAGCTCGTGTCAAGGGTGCACCAGGCATGCCTGGTGTCGCAGCAGGACCCTGGCGCTGTGCAATGGAGAGCCTAGGAAGGGTCCTGCAGCAGGATTCAGGGCTCTTTCCCAGCACCCGGCGTTGCTTATTTAGTCTAGTAGAGTGCAAGAGCGTGTGCACAGAAAAATTGGCGTCCCCTTGCATTCCTCCAGGGTAAATAATTTATCAGGACCGATGCTGGTTGAGTATAAATGGCAAGAGAAAGTGCAGGTGACACAGGGGAGTGTGCTACCTCTTGACTCCAAGGAGACTGGGTCACGTACTCCACTCACCAGGTTCCTCTTTTTGGGGAATGATTCTGTGCTTTTTGTTACATTTGTTTAGGAAAAGATTTTTTTTTTCTTTCATTCTTGAGGACAAAATTATGTTTTCTCTTTTTGGCTATAGTATCATATCATACAGTTCTGCCTCATAATGAATGGGACTATAGGATATTACATTTGGTGGGATCCTCTTCAGCCAGTCAAACCACTGATTTTATCCACGCTTCTGTAGAAATCCTGCTTTTTCAGTCTTTCCTCCTGAATCTGTTTTGTTCCTGAATTTGTATGTATTATGTATCTGCTTTAAAATGTTCCAATTTATTCCTGGCTTAAATCCACAGGTTTTAAGAGAGTTAATGAGCAAAATTCATCTCTGACTTAATTTGTAGTAAGCCTTGGTGATGATAAGCACCTTGGAAACCACTGACTTAACAAGAAAACTCCAGTGGCAGATTTTGGAAAGTATTTATGCACAGGTTACTCTGCTCAGCACCAAGGAGCCAAGCAACTTGAGTCTCTGTTCTGGCTTTGGATTTATATAGGTTTGGGGCCCAAAAAGGAGGAAAGAGAGCTAGATGCTTTCCCCTTGGAAAGGACTTCATAGGCAGAGATGGGACTTCAGAATCTGAAGGGCGACAGACTGACTTGGAGGGATATAGATGGACTTTTTGTTTTCCCTCCCTTCTTGTAGGATGAGATGTTACTGAGTTAGTTGGAAGAGCATATTGGTGGCTTCATCCTCCAGGCCAGTGTTTGTGGCACTCCCATGGGATGTGTGAGAAAGATTCACTTTCACATTCTTCTGGGGTAGGGATTTTAGTGTTTGTTTTTTTTTCCCATCCCCAGGAAGATGGCAGATTCAATCAATGAGGCATTCAATCTCAATCTGAGACACTATTTTTCTCTTTAGAAGTATTTAGTTACTCATTTTGTGAGAGCTGAAAAAAAAGTGCAGTCAGGTAATACGTATATTCAAATAGCATGTGAAAAATTCAAATTCATGTTTTTGATCTCATCAGTATTTAATGATGGATAAAATGAAGGAGACAGAGAGTTGCTTCAGAAGGTGGAACAGCCACACTTAGCATGAGAAACACAAGTGTAATGAAGAAAGGAGGCATATTTTCAGCAGAATTCTCAAAAGTTTTCCTTTTAAGAATAGCATGTTCAGCCTTAACTTGACTACTCCAAAATGTGCAGAGTCAAGGCTTTGGAAACAGCTCTTCCTCCTTCTAGATTAGCAACCAAACTGTGAAGTTACTGGCTGTAAGAGAAGGAGCTATAACTTTTTTTTTAAATGAGAAAATGCTGGGCTGTTTTTGGTACATAGGTCAAGGTTGAGGCTTACAGATGGGCATTCCCTGCAGAGATAGGCCTTTTTCTTCACCTCTGAATTAGGCATGGAATTACCTGTAAATCTGCATTTATGTTACTCCCATGAGACAGCAATTCTCACTGTACTGCACAAGTATCATATAGGTGCTGATGCAGGGCTGGGGATTTCAGCTGCTGTCATAACAGTTGAGGTCCTGATAGGGAGGTAGCTGAAATATCCAAAGCACTTTTCAAAATGGGATGTAGCTGAATAAATGACTTGGCTCTTGGCCTGCTGAGAAGGGAAATGCCAACTTTTAAAATTCTAGGCCTAAAACACCACACGGTGATACAGAACTGATCTCTGGCAGGATTTAGATCCTTGTCAAATACACAAATTAATTAGAGTAAAAAAAGCCCTAGAGAGAGGGCAAGAAAGGTCAAGAAGGGAAATTAATGGAATGGACTCCCCTGTGGGAATTCTTCTCCTGAAATCTGTGCTCTCTTGTTTGGGTTGCTAGTGAGTGTCCAGAGAGATGTAAGTTTTGACTGTGTGAAAATCAGATAGGACTGTGGCTGGACCATGATGCTGGGAAAAGGGAAACAAGTTAAAACTCTTTTTCTAAAGCTCTGCTGAGCATGAAGTCTTGCCCTAGGCTTGCCCAGAAGAGCTTTTGGTACTCATGATGTGGCTAGGGATGCTCTTATGCCAATCCTACCACTGGACACAAAGGTAAATAACTCTAATGAATGGAGTATCTCTGCTGTGGATGACTGGCCCATCTGAGAGATGGGCAGATACAGTCGTTTGGTCACAACAGTGTCACAAGCTGTGTAAAATCTCAGAGGATCTGCTCCTTTCTAAAACCAAGCAAGCAAACTGAAAACAAACAACCAAAATGAGATCTAATATGGAACAACTGATAGGGCTATCGAAGCATTAGTATATCATATTATCTTTGTGTCCATGAAAAAAAAAAGAAAACAAAAAGGATTGCATGGACTCTCAGCTGTGAGTCCTATCCCTAAATTAAGACATCGCAACCAGCTCAGAATTTTCTTGTGAGACAGACATCCCTTCCTTTTTAATTGTGCTCCTAGCATGCTCCAAATATGCTCTTCTTGGAGCCGTGGTATCTGATCTCTTTGGTTACCTTCCAATTCTTCCCATAGAGCTCCATATGATAAATATGCTAGAGGGAAATACAGTGAAATGTGCACAAATTACCTCCAAACTTGTGAGAGAGGAGAAAATCATTTGTTTTCTGGCATGGAATATGTAAAATAAGGCAAAACCAAATTTATAAACTAACTAAAAGTGTAACACTTTTTAATTAAAAAAAAAAATTTGAGTTCGCTAACTAATACAAAAGTGTAGTCATTTCAAATACAGTGCAAGTTACATTACAAATTACATTCCAGTGCAGTCTCTTGAACTAATATTTTTAATCAGACAGTATATGTACTCTTCCTTTTGTTGTTGTTGCGTTAAACCGTGTTGACAGCTATGCTAGGGAAAATATTCCAATAGACAGAATAGATGGAGAGGACAGAAAAGCTTCTCAAAGAAACTGAGAGGAAATCTTTGAAATATAGAAATGAGCTTAAAAACACAAAAATTTGATGGAGCCTGACTTTTCAAAAATATTAGGCATATTTGAATCTAAAGACCAAATTCCTCTCTGTTTATTAGAGTTGACTAGAAGAAAAAAAATCTTTTGCAAGATTTAAAATTTTCAAAATATATTTATGTTGATCAAAACTTTTTTGTTTTTGTAGTTCTGTTTTGTGTTAAAATATTTTATTTTTTTTTATTCAAATATCTTTTGACTTACATTTCTTTAAATCTGAATGAAAACACAGTATGTGACAGAAACAGCATTGCTTTTTGTTCAATATTCCTGCATTATACATTCTTTTATTTCCTGATCTTTCCTTTTCCCTGGTGAAAAGCGTTGGTGCCATGCAAGCTTTTTCTTTTTTTTTTTTTTTTTTGGAACACTCAACATAAACAATTTTGTTGAGCCTCTGAATTACAGTTTCTTGGCGCCTTTTTTTTTTTTTTTTTTTTGTCATTCCATCTAATTCAAGATTGCTTCTTGGGATTTTAATAATCAACATTATTTGAATTTGTGGTGACACGTCTGCAAAATCTGGCAAGTGTTGCCCCTCAAGTGAAAAATAATACTATCTAAACCATAGGATAGAATGCTCTAAGAAACGGTGCCTTGATAAAGAGGAAAGAAGCACCCGCAGAACTTGTGCTCTAGAATAGTTTATAGTTGTTGTGTTTAGGTTTAATTTTTTCGTGGTGGTGTTTAGACTTAGCAGTCTTGTTTCTCTCAGACAATTTAGAGGTCAGGGCGAGCGCTGGCTCCATTGTACATGTCTCCCTGACAAGGTGAGTAAGAGGATGTCATTTCGTGCTGGTGGTGCACAAAGTGTGAAGCCCTCTTGGAAGTGGTACAAGGAAAGTCTGCGTGCTGCATAGGAGTCAGTCTTCTCTGGAAACCTTTTATTAGCAGCGAGCAGTAAACTAACGAGTGCGTGTTCAACATCATGAGCTACAGCTTGCGCGTTCCTCCCCCTGCTCGGCGCGCTGCCAGCAGGAGTGGCAATGTGAAGTGGTATACGGCATTCCTCAGCGCTCGCGCCGTATGTGGAGGGGCTGTGTGGGGCTCATCCCGCAAGGTCTCATCCTGCCTGCCGCGTGTGTCGCTTCATTTTGCATTCTGTGCAACATAAGTCGGTTTGGGTTGATGCAACCGCCTTACCTGATTTACCCTTTCTGTGGGTGGACGGGAGCTGTTTTAGCTGACAAGTTCCTTGCTGGTACAGTGCAACCTTCACGTGTTTCTGAGCACTTAGCTATAGTTTGTTGCTGCTTAAAACAGAACAAAACAAAACAAAAAGCTTCTGTCAATAGTTATCTATAACTGTATATACCGCTGGCATTTTCTCAGCATGCAATTCAGAGGTCTGCTTCTTAAGAAGGACTTGGAATGCAAAAACAGAACTACGTTGAATTTTTAGTACCTGAGTGGATCTGGAATGCTTTTTGGGAAAAAAAATAGAGAAAACCATGACTCATTCCAAGACAGACATAAAAAACAGCAGTACCAGAATCATAAACTGATGTCCATGAACATATCACCCATCTATTAGAGACAGACTTCTGCCAATAACTCTGCCAATAAGAGCCTGGCTTTTGCCAATAAATTTTAAGGTGGAACATGCTGGTATTTATTGCAAAACTCAAATTTGCCACTGGAAAGACCTCGTGGAATTGGTTCGGATGATTCCTTCCCCATTTCTCAGTGGCTCTAGACCTTCTGCTTTGGAGCAGTAGCTGTCTTACATAACCTTCATGAACATTTGGAGCAATAGAGGATAGAGGCAATTTGGTTTCAAAAACCTCCCAAAAGTCAGCACTGAAATAGAAGCACAAGGAAAGAGGGAGCATAAAAAGGAAAGATGTGGTTGATAAAACTGTTTCTCCTGAGGTTCCTCATATAGAATTTTCTCATGGACTCAGAAGGATAACCTTATTGTAAATTTGTCCCCTTGAAAGCCTGAAAAATCAATACCTTTATAGAAACAGATCTTTTAACTGATCATCTTTCTTGCTAGCTGCAACCTGTATTTTGTTGAGGTGTTTGCCAAATATTAAGTTTAGTATTGGGTGAATTGAATGGGATAGGTTGTTTTAAGGGATAATATGTATACTCAGACAGAAAAAGGAAAAAAAAACCTTCCTCTTCCAACCTAGAGTAACCAACGTGAGGCACACTGGGAGGTGAAGGAGGATGGTGATCTTCCATGAGCCATTCAACCATATTTGCCAAGTGCTTGTGTTGGTTGTCATAGTCTTTCTCTTAGAAAATATGGTAATGCTGAGAACAACAAGTGATAGCTGTAGGAGGGACAAAGAAGCAAGTCTGAGAGCTGATGTAAGGATTCCCAGCTCCTCAGCTTTATGGATGACATAATTGCTGTCACCACAATCCATCGATGCAAAGAGGCTGGAAGCAAGCTGGCAGGAATACAAATTTTTTAGTGACTTGACTGGTGGAGTCATTTATTTAAAAGTCCATTCGAGCAATGTTAGGACTCATATAGGCTCCCCATAGAGCATATACAGTATATCCTTCCTATAAAATATGATGAAGCACAGATCTTTTTGAGCACATTAGCAACCAGATTCAAAACAAGAGGACTATAATTTTAAAGTTAGTGTGCATGATGTGACTCCCTCCCCATCCTTCTGGCTGCTACATTTTAAGGCATGAAATATATCCTGTAGGGTAACCCTTCCTGAAAGAATATATTATCAGTGCTTCTGTGCAGCGGATGTAACTGTCTGAAGATTTCTGTTATGTTTCTCATTTTTTCCAGTCTTCTTCAATTTATTTTGAAAACTAAGCAAATCAAAATCACGTGAACTGGGAAATGGGAAAAAAGGATGCAGAATAAACTGCACTAGATAATGATTTAAGTGACTATTAGGATTTTCAGTGGTTTAAACAATTCTAACTGGATTCTGGCAACAGTGATTTTGATGCAAGGAAATGGAAGACTGAAAATACCATAATAACGTAAGCCAAGCTTTTTTCTCTTATTGACTGTGGTTCAGAAGCATCTAAGAAAAAACAGATTTCTTAGTCACATTATGGTGACTAGTATCTCTACAAGGACATAATGAGGGAAACATAAAGAAGTGTGATGTGGTGCCATCATCCTGTTATATCATTATTGACATTGCTTACAAAATATGCATGCTGTAATACTGAGATGAAATATCATTTATTAAAGCTATAGTAGGGCTGACAGGAGAGCAGAGCAGTCATTATTTAAGACATTTATCTGGAAGAGAGAAAAAAAAAAAGGGCAAGCTTATAGCAGTTAAGCAAGAAGATCAAAGAGAAAACAATGTTTTTGTTCTTATCCTCCTGTTAGCAGCCCTAGAAACTGGAAGTGTTGCTTTGCTGTGGGATCTGCAGAGACTGCTAATTCCGTTCCTACTCATAACAATTTTCCAAAGGAAGGGGCTAGGCAAATCAGTAGATTTTTAAAATAAGTAGAGACTAGAAGATTTCTGTTGCAGAGGGATGCTGCCTTAGACAAGACTAGTCTGCTTTGCTTGGGATTGCAATTCCATTTTCTTCGTGACACATATGAAGGCTGTAGAACTTCCAGAGCATAGGGAAACTACTGCCTGATTCCAAAACAAGCTGCAGACATGGTATGGCAATGCTGTGATTTTGGGTATTCCTTAGAGAAACTGTTGTTGAACAGTCTTGACACTGATGCATCTCGGAAAGGAGTTTGATAATGGGCCCACATAACAATGCTCATTATTTAATGTGGAAAAGACAGGTGGCCAAATGACTGAAACCCCTCCTCGGCACAGGCCATGGAGAAAATGTCATGTATGCTGCAGTAGTTGAAATTTCAAAAAATAAGCCATGTGGTTCTAGTCAGAAGATATTTTGATCATTTGAGTGAATTACAAAGAATGATCCAGTAGGAATTGGCCTGAAGTTCACTCATCTATCATTCAGTACGTAACATGTTTTTTGCGTTATGATTCCTGCTGTCATTGCAGTTGCTGTAGCTATCGCCTGATAGCTGGCAGTGGGAGCCAAGACTAAAACCCCTGGGTAAACAGGGCTACTTTCATTACTTGCAGAGGATTCGTACCTGCTTCTCTCCAGGGACTCATTTAATCAGCTTCATGAAATGCCATGAGATTTTTTTCTCATTGTTGTTGTGTTGTCAAAAATATGACAAGAAAATCCACTGAGAAAGATGAGAATTTTAAAATGTGTATGAGTCTTTTTCTCCTGCTACGTGGCATAACTTAATGAGAGTTAATCTTGTGTTACAGGGAGAAAATAGATTTCTCTTAGAAAGAAATCCTGGTCAGTGGTAGGAGCTCTCCTTCCACAGGGGAAGAGTTTCACTCCCTGGCTCTCAGAACTAGCAACCAGAGTACAGATAAAGTTGAAAGTTGACCGGGAGGGTAGTCGTTACATGTGAAAGATATTGCGTCAGTGAGTTCGCTGTGTGTTCAGCCCGAGATGATTGCTGTAGCAAAGCCGGTGAAATAACGCTGCTCCAAAGTTTGCTGTGTGAATATCAGGGTTATGCAACAGCGCTTACTGTTTTCTTTTTGCTCACAGAACTCCTGCTGTTGTCAGGAAGAATTTTTAAGTGGACAAGAAGTGTAGGATCGGGTGGAAGCTACGCATGGATACGCTGGCTGTGTTCTGCACGCGTGATATGTCATTCCCATGCTAGTTTCTCATGAATCCTGGCTTAGAGAGTATGCTTTATTCAGCAAAGGCAGCATGGCTGGTGTATGTTGAGGGGACAGAGCCCAGACATATGCTGGAACATACAGCACAGAGCCTCCTGCTCTTCGTTTTCACAGCGTTTGCGTGTCGGGGAACGGCCTGTGCATAATCCATATGGAAGTGGAGGCCGCTTCCCTTGGTGGTTCCTGGGTCTTTTTAACTTTATTGAAGCTCACAGTGGGAAAGAGCAAGTGTAGCTAGAAACACTCCTGTCTCTCTCTTCCTCCTTACACTTTGCTTAAATTCCATTTCCTAATTTCACCGAGTGTTTTCAGTATCTTTTAAAGCTATCTGATGATATTGATAGGCTCGGAGGCTAACCTGTATCTTTTTTTTTTTTTTTTCAGAAAAAGTGTTTTTCAACTTGAACTTTTAAGTATGTAGACCATTGTTTTCTATAGGTTCTCACTAAAGCATACTTGTTGTATAATGATGTCTCTATTCCACTGTTACCTTTCATTCTTTGCCCATCTACATACTGAATTTTGAAGGATGAGTGAGGAAGTTCTGTCTAGGCCCTTGAGGCAAACACATTTTATCTCATCTTACACCCTCAGAGTCACTTTCTGATAAGCTAGTTTGTAAGGAAGGCTAAACTGTTTGCTTCAGTGCTGGCTTAACTACGATACTGAATGGTGCAGGGAAAATGATCTTGGAAAATGGAGCTTGGTTAGTGCCATTGCTGTAGTATTCTTCCATTTCTACAGGTTTTTTCATTTAAAAACTGCAATTGACTTCAGCTGAGGTTGCTTTGTACGTGGAACCTAGGAAGTGAGGATTATTGGTAGAAATATTTGCCAAAGGACCAAAGGGATTTGAAATGATTTGAAATAAACCTTAGTCCAGGTTTTAAACGCCCAGGACTTATTTGAAGAGGTTCTGATTTTTTTTTCTTACCTGTTTGTGGAGAAAGACATAAATTCAATCACAAAGCAGTACTTTCTTGTGCTAGGTGCTATGCATACATGTAGAAAACAATATGGTCCATGCCACAAAGGACTACAAGCCTGAAGTAGTTAGACCTACCCTCTGTGTGGACTGCTCTCAGCATGTGTCTCTTCTCATCCAGAAGTCTGTATAAAAGGGAAATTGAAGACTTTGGACATTTGTCCAGGATGTCTCAATTTCCCAAATACACTATTTCTGAACAGTCCAGGGGATATCTGGAAAACACAGGGAGGTCCAGGTTGATGGTCTGCATGTATTCAGTAATACAGGCTCACATCACTGATGTAGTGATGCAGTGGTAGGTCTAGCATTTAGAAAGTATTGGTTATGTACCACTAAGCACAAATATAAGTATTTCAGCCTACAAAGTCTAGGGCCTACAGTCTAAGATGTTGCAGCAGCAGCTGAAGCACAAAGAGGTTTCCAAGAAGCAGCTCAGAAATCATCTGCATGTAGCCAAATGGGAAATTTATTCATGAGCAGAGAGACAGCATAGCTCATTGAGACTTATTTGAACCCTATTCAGGGGACTGAAGTGATACATATGCCTTGTGCTGGTCCTCCACTGAAGAATGAAGTTCATCCTGTGTGAAGAGTTTTGAATAGAGAATGAGTATTTAAGCCACATGGAGACAACTGATGAATAGAAAAAGGGGATAAATTATCAAATTAATTAATATTAGTAGTGAGTGCTTACAAATACTGCTCACCAAGGACTAGACCTTTTGTTGCTCTGACTGGGTGGGCGCTTGCTGGTTTGAATTATCTTTGCAAGAAAACAATCATCAAAGAAGGCAAAAACGTATTTTAAGACGCTCTTTTAATACAGCATAACTCACAATAAAATATACTATTGTTTAATACAACTATCCTAGTTGCAACTCTGAACATATAAAACTTAGCTGCTTGGCCTGAAAACATAAAAAAGTCCTATTCTGATATATTTCTTTATTATGAGGATTTTCTGTCTTCTACAATGTATTCGCTCATAACACAACCCTGGAACTTAGCTGGCCCATAAAACTAGAAGGAAGGAGCATCTCGCCAAACTCAGCCAAATTGCTTAAAATTTTTAAAGTAGTAGAAAAAAACTTATTTTGTTGTTTCTTATCAGTGCTATAAAATACAAAATAAACTTTTCAATGTAAAATAAACAGAAAACAATGCAATTTCTACGTGGTTGTCCAGAGTAAGACCTCAATGCTGTCTCAGCTATTCTTCCGGACTATGAAACCCCCACACACTTATTTTAGTCCCTTTATACTTTGTTAGAATATATCACTTTCACTTTTACATTTTCAGGTTTTATGTAATCCTTGAAGTCAATAAGTAAGAGTTTTGAGGGTACTTAATTTTAAAACATTTTTTCAAATTAAATTTTTAATGAAAAACTTCAAAAAATTCATACTTTAACAACATAATATGCATCATTTTAAATCATAATTACAGTGTGACATTCACCTGATCTTTTCAGTTTCAAGAACTCTGTTGTTTCATTGGCATTTTCAAATAGTTTTGCACCTGTGAATTTTTGCATCTTAACTCAAATGGGAAACTTCAGGCTTTGAAGTGTTTAAATGCCTCAATAATTGTTAGATCATTGTGTAAAAAGGAGGCCTTCAGCATTTGGTTTTGTGAACATCACTTCAAGAAAATACTTCCCGACAGAACTATTAGGTTCGTTTGGATCATTTTTTCATTAAATAAGCCATTCTTCTTCTCTAATCTCTGAGTTGCTTTTCTCATCTCTGAGTTGCTTTAATCATTTTTTTTTTTTTAAGTTGCCACCTTGTAGAGCATATTTCCCCTATTTCCCACCTTGTAGAGCATTTTACTTCATCCATTGTGCATAACAGGTACATGTATGCCCTGTACTAAAATGAGTTTTCAATAGTATTTGCTGCTGACTTCATTACCCTTTAAATCATCACTGTTGTTCTCCCTAAGAGAAGTCAACAGCAGTAGTTAGGCCATTACTTAATGTGCTGTGAAAATGTGATTCCTCTCTTAACTTGAATACGGTCCAACTACTGATTCTGTCTTTGATACATCTTGATTCAATACTTGGTTTAAGTGTAACTAGAAAGTATAGCTTACATTTCCACATCTACTTTCTGCTAGTTTGGGGCCAGTTGGCTGAGAGAATTTTCCTCCAGAATATAACCAGCCTCTCAATAGTTGTATTTCTCCAAATCATATTCCTTTCAGTAAGATTTTGGGTCTAAAAACAAGCCTTTGGTTTCAATATACTTCAGTGTCATTGTGTCAGCTATTGGCATCACTGGCACTTTAGATTTCTCTGTAACAACACTGAGGGGACTCTGACCTCTGAGCTAGGAAAAAGTCCATGTGCTGAGGTCTAGAGGCTAGAGATTACAAATATTGCAAATAAATGGATCAGAATAGCTCGGAAATAAGGGATTGCCTCTGATTGGACTGTAACCCCTCTGGAGAGGAAAACGGAGTGAGAAAGGTGGAAGAGCATTTGCACGAGCACGTGCAGATGTGGAAAGGGGAAAGTCAAGTCATGTTCTTGGGGAAAGAAGCGTGGGAGCTAGCAGGGCCTCTTCAGCTGGCAGCAGTGCTGGTGACTAGCGTGGGCATCCAAAAACCACGCAGGATCTAAACACGTAAGCAGAAACGAGAGCCAGGAGGGGCAGGGAAGGTTAGAGTCCTCTCCTCCACTTCCCTCTCATTGGTTCATGGGCACCCTACCCCCTGTTTCCACTTTAGCCTCTGACCTCATGCCTTGTGTATACGTTGAGGTCTCCCCAAGGTACTGTATATATTCTCCGTTCTGCCGAAATATCCCTCTTCTTTCATCCTTTCTTCTTTTTTTTTTTTTCCTAATTGATTTTTTCACTGTCCTGCACTGTAATGCATTTAGCTTGTACATGCCTTAAGTCATGTGAGTTTTTGGCTATTCTTCCTTTATTGGAAAAGACAGTATTGCATATTAGGTCTCCGATAAGCTGATGGATACGTGCCCTGAGCCAGCTATGCAGATATTAATCAGTATCTGTTATGCAATGATTACATGTATCAGTACAGCACAAGGCACTTTTCCACAAATAGTACAGGCTTTTACCTGCTGGTTATCTTAGGACTTTCTCCCCTTTTATTTTCTTACTTGGTTTTTGGTGGGCTCCTTTTTGATGATGTTGTAAGGATATAAAACTTAGCCTGATTCTACCAAATATACCTTTTAAATTTCTTCCTAATTATTCCATTTCTTGAGGGGAGGGGAAACACAAACTTACACAGCTCCACTTCCAAATGTCCATGATGCAACAGATAAAATTAACTTTCTCAGATGGCTCTAGATGTTTTCTTTTTCTTGTAAATTGCATCATTACCCTTTGAAACCCAGTGCAAATAATTAAGAAGTGGCAAGAGCATTTGTTGTAAGCCCATCTTTAACATATTAAAATCACTCCTGAAACAATACTGGCTGTGGACAAAAGGTAGTGTTTCAAGAAGAAAATAGAGAAGAAAATAAAGAGTTGGCCTGCCACTCCCAGAATATGAATGCACAGACTGCCACATCATTGTTTTAATTGTCCCATCTTGAAAGCACCAAAAAAAAAAAAAAAAAAAAAAAAAAAAAGGAAAGAAAGAAAAGAAAGACACTTGCTTTATTTTCTGCATTTGAAATAGCTAGGTGATATCAGAGACTCCCTTATTAAATGTGAGCTCCTGTAATGCAAAGAAAACACAACAAAAAGGTGAATGTAGCTTTAGGCATCACTAATTCATAAGAAGAATTACTGCAGGTGGGTAGGGGGAGAAAAAGTATCTGGCTTCATCTCTGGAGTTCGGAATTATTACGGCAGTGTATGCAAGGACACGTGCATGTTAAGAAGACTTATTGACTGTATGGATGGTTGAGAAAGTTTCCCAATGCAATATACCTGGATCTGTAGTCAGGGGTGTAGGCCACTCATAGATAGATTTATGACTGAAAGATACCAAAAGATTATTTCTATTCCAGTGAAATAGCAATTTTTTTTTTTTTAATGCTAGTAGTGACCAAGAGATCAAAAGTGGTCTCTCCATGACCTGAAAAAGTGGGAAATAAAAACCACCTCATAGATCTGGAATACTAACTGATGGGTAATAACTTAATATTTGATTCTCAGTGGTAGAGGTGTGAAGGTCTGTAACTCACAAGCAGAGAAGCCACAGAAGTTAAAGAAGTCCTGTTACATCTCAGCTGGAGTATACTCTCTTAATAGCTGCCATAAACTTCTGGACTCCATCTCTTACTGCTTTAAGTATTCACATTAATTCCCTTTTTTCTTTCTTACACCTGACTTTGTTTATTTGGCTACTATTGAAAACAATATCAAGAAAAGAAATGCAGAGAAAGATGCTCTGTTGCAGTGGGATTTAACACTCCATATGTTGGGGCCTGACTTTTTATAAGCTTTACAGGATAAAAGTGAGACTACCTACTTCATCTCAGTCTGTCCCTTTATTCATTTATTTGCATTTCTTCCTATGGTACAAACCTATGCACTCAATCAACATCGTAGAAGTGTGCTGGAGATTTGTCACTGGCTGCAGCAGGGGTGTTTTGGGATCTACTGATTAAAAAAGCCCTTGAGTTTATCTGTGAACAAGGACATTTTTGTCGTAGTACAGCCTAGTTTTGCATACCTTCACCAGCTCATGCCCCATGTCCAACCCCCAAACACTAGAGTCATTGCACGGGTCTTTGACAAGTTTCTGCACCTTTATTTCTTTATGTGATGCTATTTTCAAGACATGAACAAGCTCTGCAACTGCATTCCCACCTTTGCCTTTAGAAGTGGCAGGTGGTCTTCCAGACCTATATGAGATGGTCTCTCTCTACCTAGATCTAACCATTTATAGAACTTCTTTTTTTCCTCTAACCAAAAATGATTCCAGAAATATGATTTTAAATTAATTCAGTTCCAAGGCTGATCTGAAGTTTTCACTTCTTTCTTTTTTTTCTTTTTTTTTTCTGAAACAATATTTCACTCCCTGTTTGCATCTGCAGATCTATGTAACTCTTCTTGAAGTACTAAGTTACAAAAAAATTTTAAAAATCATGGTGAAATCTTAGATTTTACATTTGACAAAAGCCATCCCCTTTCTGCTGCGTCTTCCATCCTCCCCCTATCAACAGTTTTAGATCCTAATAAGGGCAACGGACATGACTGATTTAGCCAGGAAAAGCTGTGGCATGCTTGGACTATAACTCACTCTAAAACAAAAATAAAATGCCAAAAATAATAGTATAATATCCAAAATGATTACTTTTCAAAGTGATTTACTTGTACAATAATCACTGCCTCCATAGAACCTTTCTGGGCTTTTTCACCAAACTGCCTGGTAGTTTAACATATGCTGCACACAATGACTCCCCTGAAATCTTAATGAGTGTAGGTCAAATTTTGCTTCTGAATACATGTGTCTGGACCTTACTGCTGTAGTTACGGACAGTTTGTCCCGATGCATAGTTATGAGTTTTGCTCGTGGTCCTCACTGTAAATATTCATATATTACTGTTAACGTTTTTTTAACGTGGCATGTTAGCCACTGTAATTACATTCATCTGAAAAGAAAGTAACCTACCTGTCAAGTACATGATGGAATATATTACCATTCCCATAACACATCCCCTGTAACTAACATAACACTTTTGTAAGTCACTTATGACTATTTTTTTCTTCGACATATTGCTATGGCAGTGCCTCAGTAATGGGATAAACACAGATAGGATCTCACAGGCATGAAATATGCCTCTCCAATCGCTGTTTGTGGAAAATGAATCACATGAGCAGCCAGCACCACCTTCCTTGATCTTCTGCATGTATTGGGCAAAATCTAAATGGAAAATGATATTCCAATTAAAAATTATGAAAACAGCAACAAACAAAACCGACAACACCAGCAACAACCCCTAAATGAGGATGAATATTTGGTTCACAGACCAATAAGTGACAGGACTTCACAAGTACACAATATGAGACAGACTGTGCATATAAGTAGCTATATTATAGACAGTGAGCCTTTAATTTTCTCTTAGAGAGTATGACTTGCTTAGAGTTGAGATTATAAGAGATGATCAAGGCTATAGTTAGGCTGGACTGAGACAGACACCATTGCTTTTGCTGCCATGCAGGATCTGGTGGAGTAGGCAGTGTGAGATGGAAAAAACATGGTGTATTGTAGTATACAAGCAAAGGCAGCAGCTGTTTTTTTCAACAATAACTGTGTTATCCTTTAAACAACCTATTTTTATGTGCTAAATATGTGGCAGTTACCTTCAACAAACTAACTTGAAGTCTTGCTGATTTTGAGAACTGCCATGCTGTTAGGGCATCCGGTCCTTTTCCAGTCACTTGTACCTAGTGACTTCAGAATGAAACACGTGAGAAAAACAGTGTGATTTTGAGCCAAGTCAAAAATTACTAGTTTTTGAAGTTTTGAAGGAATTAAGCTGCAGGGAAAACCCCATTATTTTTCTCTGATGAACTCAAAGTAGCTAAGTTTTTGTTTTCAGTAAATGCTTTATGAACATAGATGAAGAAGAAGGGTCTTGCAAGAAGGGTCTTGCTAATTATCATCAGAGCTCCTCTGGCTTGCCTCACTATTTCCTATATTTAATAAATGAAACATGCACAGTTGGTTCTCCGATGTGCACTTGTTGTTCTCATATCTACTGTCCTCATATGAGGAATGTAAGTAAAATGTTGGCTGTAACTGTTGGTAACTGTTGTCTCTAACTGTGGTCAGGCTTGGCTTTAGAAGCCCTTTAGTGGGCCTTTTTTATTGTTAAATATGTTCCTGGTTGAGTGCTTGTGTCAAACACTAGCATTCATCTTTTTAGATATTCTGTTTTGGTGTTTTGCCTTTTAAAATTTGCATGAATTAGGAAAAAGACAGAATTAGTCTCCTGGTAGCAGGAGACTATCCCAATTGTAAGGACAGTGCATAGAAGTAGCATAAATGTTCTGGAATAAAATCTTTGTTCTTTAAATGTTGTATTTCTAAAAAATACCTAACTTTTCAAGAAAATGAACAGAGGCTTGATTGAGCCCCTTAAACTGTTTGGTTTTGAAAATTATTAACTAACCTTCTTACTTCTGCTGCTTCCTAAGATTTTTGACCATTGTACTGAATCTGGGAATGTGTTTTTTTCTCAGTTTTGCAATAAAAAATTTCCACAAGAATAAATATAGGCATATCTTAGATCAAGGATTTGGTGGGTAATTTTCTGTAGCTATTTTTACTGTGATATTTTCTTCTATAATAACTTTGCTGACAAGTTATTTTTCCCCATAGGAGTAGTAGACTCATGGAAATTAGAGATGGAAAAGACCTATTAGGTCATCTTGTCAATTTTCCTGCCAACACAGGATTGCTCCTTACAAAGAGTTTCTCAGTGTTCCTGTCTCCTGAGCCATGTGAGCAGAGTCAGGGTGTACGTTTCTGATGTAAGAGTAGCAGCACACTATAAGGAGTTACTATTTAAATTCTTTTTTCGGGGGAAGAGCTAGTGATACTGTGCTGGCAAGAAATTCAGGACAGTTTTTATGGAGTAGAGAACGTTTAAGAAGGAAGTAGGAGTGAATATATATTAACTTTATCACAGACTGTCCACTTTGTGGCAATGATATTGGATTCTCTTTGCTTGCAAAACATGCTTGTGGCAAGGTTATGGCTGCAGGTGTGCAACGTTTGTATTGGGCCTCATGCTACTGGCTGTTGTTCCCAAAAGCTGTCCTCACTTAGGAATGCAGAACCCCAGGTTACATAGAGGCTAGTCAACGGAGCAGGAACTGTTCGTCCAAATAATACTTTTCTGCATAATTGCATTATAAATAAATACAATGTGAAATAAAGCTTTGGCTCCACAGTCTCTATCCATCAGAGCAGTGCTATTTAAGGCAAATGCAGCAAATGTATTTTCTGTTCTGGGAAACTTCATGTCATCAGAGCTGCTCCTCTTGCATGCCGAGGTGGGGGGGGGGAAGCAGGAGCTTCCCAAGTTTCCCGTCTCGCAAGGAGCGCGTGGGTGTGCTCGTGCACGAGCACAAACACGTGGGGCGGCCAACACCCCTGCGCTCGAGGCACGCGTCCAGGGCCCTGCTAGCTCCCGGCAGCCTCGCCAGGGCGCTTCCAGGGGGGATCCCTCCCATGCTCCATGCCGCTACGCGAGCTCCGCTCTGCACCTTGGCGCCTCATCTTTTTGGCAAAGTGGGGCAGCTCCAGCCAGAGTGAGTGTGGCCAGGACTGGGCGAACCAGGGCTGATCTGTGCTGTGAGCGACCCTCAGTAGGGGAGAGGGGCTCTGAAGCCAGATCTCACCTCCTTGGTGAGTACTGCAGCCACCTTTGGCCTGCTGGCACGGCTCTCCATCCCAGCTTCATGCTGGAACTCAAAGGCTGTTTTTCCAAAGAAAATGTCACGATACCTGGTAGGTTCCCACAATGTAATTCAGCTGCAGTGAAACAGTTCCTTTTATTTTTTATTATTATTATTATTTACTTTATTTATTTTCTTTAGGAAAACATGTTACACTGGAAGATTTGCCATCAGCTTTATTATGCCACAGCGTGAAGTCTCACACTGATAACATAGAAGATTGTCTTTCTGAAACTGAAAGCAATCTGTACAACAAATTTTTAAATCCAGAAACTCTGGCCTGTGTAAAAAGACAAGTTCTACAATATCGAAAGTGCCAAACATCTTTTCCTTTTAAAACCATTTTCCCTAAAAAAATTTTTTCCTGAGATCACTTTTTTTCCTTAGTGGTATTTTTACGCATTACAGTATGTCAGTCTATGGATTATTAGGAACAAAAGGAGTATTAACTTCGCAGTGCCTAGCCATGTTCTCCTTGCAATAAATACCAAAATCATAGAAAAGCCTTCTGAAGATATATTTGTTTTTGTTGAGTGGATTCCTCCATCAGTGTTATAGCTGAATACATCATGATAAATTTTATCTTTATATATTTGCCATCAAATGATATTTCCAGTGTTATAGCCCCTCTCCTTCATGAGACATTTCTGGTGGCATCCTGCTTCTGATTTGTGGTAAAAATACCGGCTGCTCTTACTTTATTGTTTTTGTTTATTCAAGAAGTCCTGTATGGTAGGCGATCATTCGCGTTACCATTTCTTCAAGTCCTCTTAATTAAATACTTATTTAGCTGTTAGTATTAGGTTCTATGATTGGCAATGGATTTCACATCAAAACCTGCATGATGAAGTTTTGTCAGAGTTCCAGTTGAAAGAATATCAAAAGACACAGTGTATAAAAATTCATTGTAATCTTCCTAACGTAATGGTTGGATTGGTATGTAAAAAATTTGGGAAACAGTACAAATATTTAAAGTGTTACATTTTGGGGTGTAGCGCTTCTCAGAATGGATACCTTATAAAGAAGATTGTTGACAAGCCAGAATTACGAAGAGTTGCCTTTGACCTTTATAATAAGGGGAGCTTTTAACCACTTGCTCTTTTGAAGGAAGTTTTAAATTCTTGTTCTTGCTTTGCTATGCTGCTTTATCAACAGATATGCATTATCTGTCTCTGGCTGCATACATATTATTCAGTTGCTTCGCCTCTGTGGTTTCTTAAAAAGTTATGTGAAGAAATCCAGCTAATAAAAGTAGCCTCTTTGTTTGTTTTTTTAGTTGGATATTAATGCTGTTCACCTGCAGGGTCATTTTGAAATCAGTGGGAACTTCGTGTCCTTTCATGGAGAAATGGAAACTGGTTTCTTCCGCATAGCAACACTTGGACTCATACACACACATACTCTGGTTGTAATTCCAGAGTTGCCCTAATGTGTTCCGCAGTTCAGAGCACTGGGTCACCCGGAGAAAACATGAATCCATAGTTTGTATTTCACTGATTTGTGCAACTGCCAACAGAGGGTTTGAAAACGGCAGAAGGTGAAATTTGATGAAGAGAAAACAGAACAAAAGGCAATCCTGGGAACAGCAGTGGTAGGACAACCTGATGAGGCAGTACTGAAAACAGAGTTACAAAAGGGGAAGTGCCAGGTCTTTATACACAGGAAGAAGCATTTCTAGAAGAAATAGGGAAGTGTAGCACCAATACCTTATGTATTGGATTTTGCCGTGGCTGTAAAGCCACATACATCTGTTTGCATCCATGTTTGAAGTTTGGAAAAGGAATAAGTGCAGAAAAGAGTATCTTGTGCAATCTGAAAAACTGTAAATTGAGAAGAAATGACTAAGAATCCATGTAATGAGTAAGCAGAGCAGAAGACAAAGAACTATGTCAGGATGGGATGGGCCAGAGAAAAGATTAGTACTGATTCAGGATGAAGTTAGGTAGGAAATGAGATAAAGATTCCTGGATATTAAAGCCCTGTGATCCTTCCAGTGGGAAAGAGTAGGAGAGTGAATGGAGACACCAAAATCTGCTAAAAGATCACAGCAACTGTGATAACGGTTGGCTGGCCATGGCAATGATGGTGCAAGAAACGGCCTCCTACCTCCTGCTCCAATCCTTATCACCTGTGACAGGAGATGAATGTCAGCTTTGCAGTATCGTGCCCGTCGCCTTTGCTGGGCTTTGCAGGGGCACAGAAAAGGCACAGAACTAAAGCAGAGACTTGATAAATATGTTCTGTATTATTGTGTATTATCCATTATTATGGCAGTTACTTCCCATTCAAACTAAAGCTGATGAGGATGTGTTGTCTTCCTCTCTTGCTCGTGGTGGGCTCTACAGCCATGCTGAGGTCCAGTTGTATTACATGAGGGCCTGCCCAGGGGGTAGCAAGGAGGATCTCAGGGGAGCACCTGGGTGAGCAGAGTAGCCCAGGGAAAGCTCCAAGGGGACATTTCAGAGCTCACTCTCAGACAGGTATTTTCCAGGTATTGTACAGGATGACTGCAGCTCTTTAAATCTTACCCACACGTACATAATAAACATACAAGTTTGTGCAAGAGGAATAGATTGTGGGTATTGTTTTATATCTCAGAATGCCGTTCTTGGGATTGCACTTGGATGTTGTGGTTAGTGATCTTGAAGCTGTTTCAGACTTGGTAATTCTGTAGCAGTAGTCCTTTCATTTTCTGGTGGCCTTTTGTGATGTGTAAAAAGACTATCTCAGAGCTCTCTACTCAAATTAGTAGGGCTCCACTGGCTTTTAAGATTTAGAACAGAAAAATTAAAGTTCTTTTTTCCACAACAGTTTTCTAACTGAGAAGTTCTAAAGTTTGTGGAGAATGTAAGTTGTTCAGTAGTGACACTACTATGGTCCAGACACTTCTGAGATGTAAAACAGCCTCTGTTGTAACAGCACAGCAGTAGTGTCCAAGCTGAGTTACACACAGAGTTTAGGTCAACATCATAGAGTTTAGTTAAGTCATTTGGGGCTAGATCCTGGTTTCCTTGCTGGTGCAGGTGGTTCCTGTGACTTCAGTTTTCATGACTTCCATGTGACGGAGGCAAATAAAGAGTGTTTTTTTGAAGATAGTTCTTTCCACAACAGACTGCCTAGATTTTTTTTTAATTTAAATTACTAGATTTCTGTCCAACACTTTTCTCATGAGGCATCTGTGAAGTTCTCCTGATGCTGTATTTGCAATAACAGCATATTTACATAAAAAAAAAAACAAAACAAAACAACTTGTCTGAGCTAGATTCAGATTGCCAAGGTTCACTCCAGCAGGGAGAAGCAAGAGAGAAGGAGGACCTTTCTTTGCAAGGGATCTACAGGTTCCTGTTGGTGGTGGTTGGGAATCTGGTGGCAAACAGCCTACTAGATCACCTTACTAAAAGAGAAGCACATAATGGAGAAGTATAGCATAGTTGACATTTTACTTTTTAATAGTTCTGAATTTTGCTCGGGTTTTAATGAGCAGGAATAGTTCCTTGATTTCATCTTTAAGTCATATTGCAAATAACATGAATGCAGCAGGCACTAAAAAGCAGTTTTGATAACATCATATAGCTTTTTCCACCATGCAAAGTCAAACTGATTGGATACTTGAGTATGTGATGTGCTGAGAATGCTGCATGAATGTGGTTTCATTTAACTGCTGTGGCCGAAGGTGAATGCACCATACGGCCCTGACTGTAGTTTCATGCCCCGAGTTGTAACTCCCTCACAGGGTCACCCACTTCATAAAAAGAAGTTTTTTTTAGAGGTGCCATTGAAAAGTTAGGTCAGATTTTTCCTTTCCAGAAACTTCAGCCTCATGAGGGGAAGACCTGCTGATAACTTACCCAAACAAGCTGGGAAGGTATTCCTTTACCGTTATCCTTGGAAGTGTATTTACAAGGTCAGGTTTCTAACAGAGAAAAGGAAGTTTATCTGGTGTTGATAGTAGAGTAGGGTTTTACAGGGGGGTATTGGATTTCAGTATTCCCCTCTCCACCTGCATTATCTTTTACAGATACCAAATGACAATTGTTTGCTGACATTTTACTGAAGACTGAGTGAAACAGTAAACAGCCGAGGAAAAAAGAAATCCTTGCCTAGAGAAGCCAAAGTGGGGAAAAAAGCTTTCATGGGAAAGTGAGGGTACTCAAAAAATAATCATGAAAATATAAGTCTTGCAATTGAAAGTTTCCCTGGTACTTAAAAAAATGTGAAACATCAAAATTTTACCCTATTGCCCATTTGTTGAGTGATTGTTTCTTTCAAACCTGGGATGTGTAGCCTCATCATATCTCAGGGTCTTCTGAGATCAACCTTTGTGGAGTTATTTTCTTGACTGTACAGATACTTGTGCCCTTGGCAAGGCCATCTGGAAGAGCCTTGCAATACAAAGGCATTGTTGGGGATGCAAAAGACTTCCAAAAGATAAGCTTTTTCACTCTGTTTTTGTTGGGTTTTGCTATTTTACTTGACCATACTGAAGTGCTTGGGCTCTTTTGTCTTCAGATGTGTGAGTGAAGCTAACTGAGTGTTTCAGACTCTTAAATTTTGGGTTCCACTTGTCTGCTGCTAGGGCAGACCTTAGTCAACAAAGAACAGGGAGACAGAGAGTGAAACTGCAAGTGGTGCCTGGGAGGGAATTTTTAACTCATCACAAAAGTCCTTTGTTTGTGCTGGGGCTGGGCTGGGATCTGCCTCAGTGTACAGCTACGGACACCTGACTTTCTCAAGGACAAAACCTGGTGAAATGCAAAGGTGTGCTTCAGGCCCTGGCGTGATGAAATAGCAATGCTATGGCTGCTCGCTGTCAGTAAAATCTGTGAAATCCATAGGCAAAACCTCCAGTTAAAAAAAAGGCTTCATCTTGTAAGACTACTGCGTCTCTGCTTGCAATCCTGTTGAAACCAGCATCCCCAATAAGCTGTGCTGTATCTTGATATATACGGTAATGTTCAGCAAGGCCGGGTTCCAAGGGCAGCTTCATGAAAAGGTACATTGTATTTTTGAAGAAGCAAAATGTTTGCGCTGAAGATTTACAGCCACAGTAGTGAGGGGATAGAGATTGTCTTCATCTTTCTCAAAAATAAAAAATCCTGCAGCGTGTGGAACGATGCTGAGCCGAGCGCCTCTGTCCAGGATTTTAGCTTTTGACGTGTCTCTTCTTGCTTGGTCACTGCACTACAGGAAGGAGACTATCCCGTGCGTGATGCCTGCTATTGATTTTGGATGTTGTATATAGGCAGTCTCTCTTTCCCACCGTTGCCACTACTGATGCAAAAACATTTCTTTAAGGGGAGGGAGGAAATAAATCCAATATCAGAACGACATGTTCCATAAGCGTTGGCACTAGAGAATCATGTTTTCTTTCCCAGCTCCCCACTGCAATAACCTGGCTCCCTTCCCCATACTCCTCATGGTCCCTCCCCAGCCTGCAGTATCTCCCATTCCCCTTCCCTTGAATTGAAGCCCACCCAGACCTGAGCTGGGCTGTCTCCTCTCCCCTAGCCCCGTGCCTGGGCTCCCGGGGTGATGTGCTGGGGGTACGGTGCCTGCTGCCCACAGGGCTGGGGGTGTCCCAGGGCTTTCTGCACATTTACGGGGACTTTGAGCATCTTTGAGCCCCACCCTGGTGCCTTGGATCGAAACCGGCAGGAGGGACAGACGGACAGGGAGCAGAGCCATTGGAGCTGGTTCCCCGCAGCACTGGGGCTTGCAGCCCCCAATCCCCAGTAACCGGTTATATCTCCGTGTGCAAGGGGTTAGGTTAAGCATTAACAGGGACTGGGGGCTTGCGTTCCTCTCCCCCGCTGCTTCTCGTGCCGGAGCGATGACGGGCAGCGCCGCGCAGGGGCCCTCGGCCTCGGGAAGCGCTGGCGGTGCAGCCCGAGGGTTCCCCTTGGCGCCCGTCCAGGCCCGTCCGTTCCTGCAGAGCCGGACACCTATGCAATTTCCATTACATCAATATCGTGGTCGTTGCAGCAGAACGCGGATCATTCAGCAGCGTTACAGAATTTGTTTGCACTGCTTTTCCCCCCCGAACCTCTCCCCTCCCCTTTTTTTTCCTTTTTTTTTTTTTTTTCTTGAAAAAATAAGCAAGCTGCATGGAAAGGGTGAACATATACCCAGGAAATAGTTTGCTGATAACATAGGAGCCTTCATGTCTGCTGGGTGGTGCCCTAAGTTTTCTTAACAAAGAAGTGAGTGTTAGTTCTTCAAATAAAAGTTACTTTTTGCACTCACGTAACTGAGGCTGAGAATTTCCAAGATGAAAAAGTTGGCTTTCTATTTATTTTTATTTTTATTTTTAAATGGGGCACAATTTGAGTGGGATCTCCTCTCCCTCCTGTAAACCCCTACCCCCCACATTGCCCTCCCCACCGTATGAGGATTACAGTATCCCAAAAACACTTTAGCACTGCGAGCAAAGGAAACAGGAATGGCTTTGCATTATGAACTGAACAGAGATTAAGTTATTGGCGGCCTTGAAATAGCTCTTTCTCAACTTCCATTCCCATGAGGTTATCCACATAAAGTTGCTGTTTAGTACAGGGTCAGCATGATGAAATTTATTTGTTGAGTCTCTTTGGTGCCAAAGCTTTTGCCAACAATCTGATCTACCTGATAGTAGTACTATTTCAGAAATGTCCAGTCAGTAAAAGAAATGCAGTGTCTGTGGAGTTTCAAAGACAGCACTAATAAGTGGGATCAGAGCAAAGAAATCAAAACATAACAAAAATGCCTCTCTTTTTTATAAAATAAGTGCATATAATAATTACTTAGACCATTTACAAGCCATGATCTCTTATGGAAAAGCAGACTGTTGCTTTTTCATTTCAAACATCCTCCCCCTTTTCCTCCTTAGCTATGTAGACTCTTTTTTTGTGGCTCCGTCTCTGCACTGTACTGGATGTGTTTGTGTCACTGGATACTGGAAAATTTAAATCTGTGATGGGCCTTTTTTTGCATTAAAAAATGATAGTGTTGAAGTATATTACAGGGGGAGGATACAGGACCAAAGAATTAAGACTGTGTGGACTATGGGTTTTGTACATATTATCTCTTTTGTTTTAATTTAAAAATGCAGATATCATTCATAACAAAACAAAACAAACAAATAAATAGTACAGTACAATGATATTCATTATATATGAAATAGAAACTTCGGAGGACAAATCTTGCACTTTCAAAAGTACCTGTGTTGCTGAACTATATATATTGTTCCTTAGCCTGCAAACTGCAAGAGGCTTGTCATTCATTTTTCAAAATTTTTAATTACCAACATCAAATAAAATGATGATAATCTCCTCTTTGCTTAGTAATCCATGAAATAAATTAATGGCAATGGTTTCCCCTAAGTCAGTACCACATCAAAACCCTCACGTGTTACCCACATGAGTAGTGAGGCTTTGCTAAGCTATGGATAATTAGTTTAATTTTTGAAAGTTATACGGAATATCAATAAAGATATAGGGATCCCAGGACTAGTTTTTCACTCACTGGCCTCCCTTTGTTTTGCTGTGGGCTAATGTGAGGCCTTGGGAAAAGCCCACTGCCTTCCTGCCCACTCCTGCAGCTTGGTGTAGATCACCTAGAGAGGCCTGAGGACTCACTTTGCACCCACCTTGCTGCTCTGACCACGGCTATCCTACTGCTTTGCTACGATAACATAACTTGATCATCGTGTTTTCTGCTTACTTGAGAGTATTAGACAAAACTGTTCAAAAAATACAGCGACAAATTGCTTTTGTGTTCTCGTAAGTGTGGATTACGGTCTTTGCATTGCATGCATGCTGTTTCCGTGTGCTGTGTTGCAAAATGCATGCTTGGCAGAAAGGTATGTCGGCCGTCTTGGTTTTCAAATCTCTACATGCCCAGCACAGTACGCTGGCTGGAAAGGTTATGACAGCTTCCCGGCCGCTGCAGCTGCTCAGGGAGCTCTCACTTTGATGGAAGGAGGATTTTGCTTCTTGGTCCACACTCAGGACACCCACTTCACACAGCCTGCTGCAGTCAGGCTGCAAGCTAGGGGAGCCGCACGGCAGTAGCAAGGAAACTGAAGGCATTTACTGAAGCTTGCAGCTACCCTGGCACGGCAAGCGGGGCTCCTGCCTGAAATGTGGTCGTTCCCTTTCACCACTGTCTGCAGCTACAGGAGATTTTCTTGTGCTCCAAAGTCGTTTTGCTCTGGGAGGTTGCTATGCTGTAGTCCGTGCAGAAAGCAAGCACGGGGTTGCCCACAGAGGCTGCAGCTGCCCTTCTGCAAGGCCACACGTGCTCAGGCTGTGGGTTTGGGCAGTGAGGTGGAGATCCTAAGTGTGTCAAGTGTCAGAAGGGCGGACGGTAACTTTGCTCGGGGCAAGGTAGGGCTGAGGGGTCCTGTCTCATATACATGGGTCACACCAGAAACCTTTGACAAAATAACTGTGGATACAACAAGTACAGCGCTGTTGCTGTAATTTTTAGGAGTTTTATCAAGTGCCATATGTTAATGCAGTCCTACATCGATGGTACAGATGTCTCTCTGCTTTTATGCTCTCCTTCTGCTTTACCCTGTATTCATCATAAATGCTATCTGCCCTCCCGTGATTTCATTCTGAATATTTTCTTTTTTATCTTTGCATGATGCTTTGATCCTCCATTTTTAAAATATATTCCTGGTTGTGATTAGAAACCAATAACATCTTATTCAAAATAGTGATGTCAGACAGTTTCTAAGAATTACTTCATGCATCCCTCATTCAAAGAAAGAGATATCAAGCACTTATATTAAAATATTTTATCAGTTACCATCAAAGAAACACAGGGATAAATTATTATAAAACCTCTGTTAGTCTCTCTCTCAACAAACACTGCTAGTTCAAGTACATTTCATCCAACCCTTCACCCCTTTGTCTTATGGTCAACGGTTTGATATTTACTTCTAAGGTTTTATTTAACCTCTTGTTTTTGTTGATTCCCCACGCCAAATCCTCTGAGTCTATTTTCATAATTTACATGATAAGATAAGCAGTATTTGTCTGCTTAGGAAGGTTAAATTGCTTGCCACTTGCTTCAAACCAGATAGCGGCAGACTCAGCATATGAATAATATCAGAACTTTATTTTTGCAAAACATATTGTTGAAGTTGTAAAACAAATAAACATAAGTCTTGACTGAAGGCTACTGGTTTGAACTGCTTAACTCTATGGCTTCCACTGTGTCCAGCGAGGACAGAGGCCTGATAAACCTCATGCCACCAGGGAGAGCACAGAGCAAGGCTGCCTGCGAGGCCTAAGAGCCTGGGGCACAAGATAAGCTGAGGCTGGCCCTTATGCCAGGGAAAAAAAAAGAAAAAACAACCAAGCAAAAAAATAAAAAATAACCCCATCTTCAGACTTTGGTACAAACTTGACTCTCACCAGTTGTTGGCAATAAATCTCTCCAGGTGGGTTGAGTTTCAGAAAATTTGGTTGTGTTTGTATTCCCTAGAGCTGGAAAAGTGCAGGGCGGGTAGGTCAGATGGGTGAGCTCTAGTCCTCACTTAGCAGCCCTGCATTTGCAGTAGTTGCTCTGCAGTGCTCTCCTCCCAGTGGTGGAACTGCAGCCCTTGCGGAGAAGGGACACCGCAAAGGGGTTACTTGTTATTTCCTCCTTCGGCACGCTTTCATGGGCAGCAAACCAGCGTGGAGAACTGTGCCACTCATGTGCAGAAGTGCAAATTCCTAAACTAAGTTCAAAAATCAGGTATGGGTAATAGCAAACAGTCTGTTTTCTCTCCTGTGCTCAGGCAGCTTATGTTGAACACAGCAAATCCAGGAATGATGGTTTAGTAACATTTCTCCTTGGAATGGGCTGAAGTGTTCTTCATGCAGTACAAAAGAAAAACAGAGTGTTTTGCATTCATAGGGCAGTATACACCATTGTTTGGATTTTTCCATCTTCATAAAGCTGATGCAAAATTAGTTCAGGAGGATATTGTGCACTTTCCCCTTTGAACAGTTTGACGTGAGTCCTGAGGAGAGGAGAAAATTGGGCAATGGGATAGGGTGAGAATTTGAAAACTAGAAAGTAACGTGTTGAGTTATGCAAGTCTGAATCAAACAAATAGTAGTTACCAAGTCCAAACACAGCAGTGAAGGGCTAAATTTCATTAAAGAAAAAACAAACATGCAGCTGTCTGTTGATAATTGATCATTTCAAGTCTGCAATTTCAAAATATTTAAGAGAGCTTTGCACTTGCCCTGGCAAAAATCAGGTTTTTACTTTGTTAATATATATCTCACACTGATTTATTGCATTGCAATTGCTGTAGCCTGGCATGTATGTAGCTGAAGGCCATGTTTAGAGTTATGATGTTTAAGTGTTTTTGTTTTAATTAATTCTGTGTTAAAAATCGTTTAGTGCTATTTGGCCTGGGTGCCTTTGGAAAAGAAAACTCATTTGTCCATGTGATATTTCCTGGTAAAAGAATGGTTAGATAAATAAACAAAACAAAAAAACCCCAAGCACTGGCCAAGTTTTCCTACTGGCATTCCTTTCTAAGTTCTCACCATCTTCAGACATCCCCTCAAGCCCTGACGTGGTGTTGTTGATTTTGTATTATGAGAACAAAACAGGTGCCTGGAGGTGCTACAGATACCAAGGCGGGATTAAGGAAGCCTGGAAGCCTGTATCGTATGCCAAGAAACTATTGCAAAATACAGATAGCTTGATTTCTGCTGCACGCCTCAAGGGTGTGTTGTAAAATTGAGTTCTGGGACTGTTCTCTTTGGGAAAGAGTAACTGCCACTGATGGACTAACCTGAGATGCTTGTGGTGCCTGTGCTATTCTGACGGGCCAAGGAAAAAGGCTGGTGTGACCCTTTACAAAAGCTTCTGTATTGTATTGTAGTGGATAGAGGGAGTTTCTTCTCATTTGCCAACTTCCTCCTCCTGCAGAAAAACCTCTTTCTTGGAATCTTTGCTGTAGCAAGATGCAGTCTTCCTTGGAAGTCTTGACATATACATATATGTATTTGTGTTGGTATAATAGAAAAACATGTTTAAAGAGGGATAGTCTCTACTCTGAACTGAAGGGCCTGGAGTGAAGGCACTACCCCAGACTGAAGGCACATGCATATGAATGCGGAGGCAGCTGAGATTCTCCAGAAACCAATCCCTATATATTGTGTCTTCCTTTGGTGTATTTTGGCCAGCAAATACCGCTGGAAAGTTGAGGTATGTTTTAAACTTTTATTGTTCAAAACAGGACTTCATGGAGACATCCGCCCCTCTTACCATTAGATGAGTCATGTTTTTTGGTTTTTTTTTTCCAGTGTGAAAATTTTGATTTACTGAGATTTTTGACCCTGTCATAGAACATTCAAAAACGCCAGGGATATAAATTTTAGGATTATGTTGTCGGGGTTTTGTTGTTTAGCCTTAGGTTGAGTCCTGTTAAACAGTTTTAAATGCTTCACATCTGCTGTGCCACAGCAAAGGGAAACAGAACCATGCCTGGAGTATAAAGTGCGGTTACGGTCAGAAAAGTGACTGTGTGAAAATGGCATGTTCTTAGTCAACAGATCTGTTCCCTATGTGCATTACCACTTTCATATGATTGTCTCACTTGAAAAAGTAAGTTAGTCATTACTTTTCAGTTCCTTTTGCCAACTGGGTGCTAGCAGAGCTATGGGAGCTCGTGTCATAAATAGAACGGTTAGCTAAATCCCAGTTGCAAAATCGTCATTACTGGCCACGGAGAGGTCGCATGAGCCAGCCCGGCTTCCACAGACAGGGCTGACAGTGTAATACTGGTTAACCTGGCTTCCTGCTCCGCTCATCCCCGCCCTCCTTGCATGCAAAACAAAACAGAACAAAACCAACAACACACACGTACTGTCATTTTTTTGTTTCAGACTGAATAAATTTGATCTGGAAGTCATTGAGAAACAGTAAACATGAAAGCCTGCTATGACAAACTTACAGAGTGATACTTTCAGAAGATGATCACAAGTTCAAACAATAGTAATCAAAACCAAATATGGCTAACCCATCTTTTTAAAGCTGAAAAACCAAAGCTGAGACTTCCCCTTCTTGGGTTTGATGGATGATGGTGTATGCATGGTAGTGAGCAGATCATAAGCCAATATGAATGAGTAGTAAGGGGAAAAAAAACCCTTCTAGGAACAAAAGTTTTGAAATGAATAATTTATCTGTTAGCATTCCCTGTTCATGTTATTACTGTCCTAGGAAAACTAAGCAGAGCCCCTCTCCTCTCTTCCTTAGGCTGCTTTAAGAGTTCATAGCACAGTAGTGAACAAATCATAGTGTCATAATTCAACCCTAGCAGTTTTCCACGGCTGCACATGGCCAGCCCAGCCAGGACTGCGCACTCATTTTTCATAAGGCATTTTCCTTATCTGCTTACTTCCGAATTGCTCTGCATTACTGAGTAGGGCGAGAGGGTCCACATTTCAGCAGTCCCAGAGGTCAGTAGATGTGCTCTGGTTTGGGAAGTCTACAGTTACAAATGTCAGGTAAGGATTTAGTTCCTGGCGTTCCTGTGAACTGTGAGCCATATCAGAGGTGACGTGTAGGAGGGTGAAAATTATGTCTCTGGAACTTTCCAAGTGAAATTCCACATGTGGAAAAGCTGGAAGAAGCTGTAAATTGGGGTAACTTTCATTCGCTTAAGCCCTTTTAAACTTTCTTCTGGATCTGTTTCTATATCCTATTAGGTGATAAAACGTGAAAGGCTCTTTTTGATGCTGACAGGCTACTAGTTTATCAATGAGTAAGGTATTTTGGAGTGGGTGGGGGAGGAAAAGACTAATTTGCAATTTTGATTAATATATTTCATCTTTTTTTTTTCCTTTAGAAATGATTACTCTTTGGTTGCCATGTGCTCTTTCCTACAATATTTCACTTGCACTTGTTCTGTTTTCTTCCTGGGATGGGAATCTCAATGGAAAGTACTATGTCATGTAAATAATATACACATGACAGTCTATTATTTTGTATGGTTATTAATCCCCCTGGAGTTGAGAGCTTTCTGGTTTGCCTTAATGTAAAATCCATAAGCATGTTCCTATATGGAAAAAAAATGGCCATGTTTTTTCAAACTTATATTTCATAGAATTTGGAAAAGATCTTCCCCAAGATCATTTCAGAAGTTTTCAGAATCGGGATCAAAAAGCCTGTTAATAAACTTTGAGGTGTGGATCAGGGTCCAAGCAAGCAGGCTTAACCTCTTAGATCTGTAAACATTATTCACATGTATTTAAAAAGCATATGTGTCAATTATAAAATGTTTTCCTGATGTTCAGGCCATCTAGACTGTGCTCTGATTGCAGAGTATTAACTTTGCCCAATCAGTCTCTAGTGTTAACTGCCTGTGTACATTTTTGTTCTAGCTTTTGGCTGTTCTATTTTGAGATTACAAGAGGGTGAGAACATTTCTATATTTCTTTAGCTGATTTAGTTGTTTCAAAGTTTGCTGTGTGCTAATGAAGGCTTGAAGAAATCAATTTTAATTGGAGATGGCCTCAAAACAATTGTCCCTCTCAAGAGCAGGGAAATATCAGGGTGGGGAGCTGGAATCGAGCCATTTTGGAGTACAAAAGAGATGTTCACAAAGCCTCATATCTGTACATAAGTAATGCCTAATTCCTGGCTCCTTCGCAATGTAGCCTTATTAAATTCTTCACAAAGCTGTTAAGTTAGAAATGCGAGCGTGTGTACAATCACAGTTTATCTGAACTGGGAGCTTTCATGAGAAGAGGGGTAAGTCGCACCTATTTTGCTGTATGTGCACAAAATAGGATTTTCAGGGGACTGTAATTAGGCCAAATCAAAATAAAATGGAACTGATCAAAGCACTTCGCTGGGGACTGTTTCCATGCCAGGTTTCTACTTTATAGCTGTTTCTAGAAAATCTTACTATTGTAAGATGGACAAGAGCACTATTCTTTAGGGTGGAATTTTCCTACATCCCCCTGTACTTCCTCTGTCCTTGTTTTTGCAATGCTTCATGTGCTTCTTGGGCTAAAATAAAATAAAATTAAAAAAAAAATCACCTGCAGCCAGATGCTCAGCAAGTATAATCTGAAGTGCTAGTTGTCTGAGAAATCTATCAGTGATTGAAAGGAAGAGCTGTGCCATTCACTCAGTTATCATTCTTGAAATCATTTCCTTTTCTGTAACATCTATAATTTAAGAGTCATGAAGTTTGTAACAGCCTTTACTAATTATATCTCCATGAAAGAAATAACTCAGGAGATTCATAACATACACTGGGAAGACTGAGGAAACAGAAAATTAAGTATTATTTCACTAATAGTTGCTAAAATTGGTGTGAAGCCCGAGGTGCAAAAACCCACATGCAAAAAGTGTCTGGTTTCCCAGAAATAATGGTGGGAAAGCCACGTCCAAGCTCCTGGCAGTGGTCTCTTTAAACACTGCACTTTGCATCCCTGACTTTCACAAAGATCACACAGTAGCCAACACCCTAGTAAATTACTTAAAGACCAAATAAACGTGTGGTTTACCTCCCAAGGTCTCTCCCCTGGTCTTGTTATCACCAACAATGGGGCTAGTGTTATAAAAGCAGCCAGCATAGGCTAAGTCACTCCTGTGCCATTAAGAAAAGTGTCTCGCTCCCTGGCTTGTAACTGAAAAGGTTTGGGGGATTTGCCTATTTATTTATTTTTATTAAAATTGTGGTAAAATTATAAATGGCCCTTATGTCAGCTGTAGCTCCCATGTAATAACGTGCAAGCCATTAGCTGCGCCCAGACAAAAAGGAGGTTAAAAACATTTCAGAAAAGTGCTTATTCTTCTTGCTAATCAGGCTTTTGCATATTTTCCTGCTTTCACATTGTTTAATGTGATAAATCGATTGTTTAATTGTTAACATCTTCAGTGAGGGGAAAGATGGTGTTGAAATTACCTTCATCTAGTGCCATGACACCTGCTCTGATATAAACATATGTGCCCTACCCGTGGGCATGGACATGTGTTTCTATAGGCAGGAGCAGTATAAATGCTGCATTCACCTTCTGGAATTTTGCAGTTTTCTTCTTAGCAGCAGCATGAGATCTTCAAGAAAGCCCCTTTGGGGAACAGTTTTCCCTCTTCTCCTTCCTTCCTTTATTCTACTTCTAACACCATCTGGTAAATTGGATTTTGGTGGTTGGCCACTCCTCTCCTACTCTTGCTTCATTTTCTCAATTTTTTCTCTTGCTCTTTCCACCATCGCTTTGCTTAGCACTCTTCAATGCTCACGCAAGCAGGCTGGAATTATTCTTTTTTATTGGGTTAATAAGCACACCACTGAGGATGTTTACTTCGGAAGAAAAGCCTGACATTAACCTAATAGGCGAAGGGAGAACTGGTCCCAGATTTTTTAAGAGAGTCTGGAGGGGTTTACATGCCAGAATTTCAACTCTGGTGAACAATGCACTGAGCTCTAATTGATTCCTGCACCGTGTCTTAGGCTGATGAAAGGGACACTTCCCAAAGAAACTCAGCCATCAAAAGTTTCACATACGTATGTGCAAATGGCCTTGCAATGATTGCAGTGAGACTCCAGATCCTGCCCCAATGCCGCACTGAACCCCAATTAACTGTTTTACCAAATCCCACCTCTCATGACAGTCATGACATCAGTCAGCTACACCCTGATTAATATTCCTTACCTCAGACTGTATGTGAAGCAGGATTTGAGTAATACGGAGGGAAAAAAAATCCAGATTTCATTCTAAATGATACGAGAATCCTTTATTCAAAAATGTTTTATAGAAAGACAACTTTTCTGACTATAGTGGATGCCTTCTTACTGGACTTGGTGAAAAAGAATTGTCTCATGTCCGTGCCCAAAGTTCTTTTACATGAAAGACAAAATCTTAGTAAGGAGATGTCGTCTCTGCTGTGTTATACCTTGATACCTTTATGGCTGTGGTTTTGGGAAGTAATATAATAGCATATTTTGAACCATTCCTTGCTGTTTTAGAATCTGATTTTTATTTTAGTTTGTTTATCCTTGTAGGGAGATAAGAATCGAGTAACTGATCTGTCTGTATTCACATTCTTCACATCTCTCCACTTAGTGCCCTCCTGTCCTTTACCCTTCCCACTGCACTTGAGTCACTGGGGACTTGTGCAGATTTGTGACCATCGCCTTCTCTCTCTGATGGAGAAGAGACACCGTCTAGGGTGTCAGTGGGAAAAAAGAGGGGGAATTACATTATTGCAGGGGAAAAATTTTAGGAGACAAAAGGGACACAACTATAGGAAGCAGTTTTCGTTAGTTCAGCTGCATGGGAATGGCTTCAAAGTACTTCTCAAACTGCCATCAGCCCTAATGTTTTCAAATAACTATTTTTTTTCCCAAGTTATTCAATTGCTGTATTTTTCTTTATGTGCAGGTATCTTGCTTTTAATTATTTTTTCTATACTCATATGACGTTTATTAATGTAACCAAGTACATCTGCTTAATATTTCCATTTCATTAGGAAAAATAATAGAATTTCAATCAGATCAGGTTTTTCAGTATTACATTTAAAAAGGTAATATGCTTTTGATTTTAAGAATGAAAGACATAGGCCAAAATGGTATTTTAAAGGCAGCCAGTGTAAGGTTTGGGAAAATGGGTCAAGTTGACAACTTGGGAAAGGAGCATAAGGTGTAATCGTGCAGTTTTTACCATGCTGTTGTATCAACATTTCTCAACCCTGACTGGTGGAAATCTAAGAGGTAGAATCCACCCATCCACTGTGATTCATTCTAACCCTTCCCGTTTCTCATAATACTGCCAAGAAAAAGCAGAACAAAACAAAAACCACGTAGCATGGTTAGCTCTGCAATGTTAGGAACACTGTGATATGCCCTCTCAGGAACAATGTGATTATCTGTCCCTATAGCAGCCAGGCAGCAATTATCACTTGACCATTATTTTTGATCACTAAAAGTGATTCAAACTGATTCCGGTTCATTCTGTCTATCTATAGACAGAAGTCTTCGCAAGTGATTCAGTCAATAACCTATTCATTTGTCCTTGTCTTTATTCTTCATACTGACAATAAAAAGAAGAGGTTTTCATCCAGGACCGGTTTTGATGGTGCCATTATGCTTAAGTTAATGATTTTACAGTCTGGACATGAGAAATGTATTGTCAATTGTGAACCTGTCTCTCATCCTGACGAGCAGTTACTCATGTGGTTCTAGTTTACTGAACCTGACGAAGCAATGTGTAATAAGTCAAGAGTTAAGTATCTGGTATTTGTTGCAGTTTGTTGTAGAAATTTGTTCCTCCTCCTGTACCTTTTAGAGCTTCCTGTAATATCTAGTAATGATAACATGTTTCTTGCTTACAAGAAATACTTTATGATGTATTCTATGCAGTTAAAATTGTTTTAAAAACCTAAAAACTGTCTGTTTAATATATTAATTTAGCCAGGATTGTGTATGATGTAGTTAACTTGCGGGAGGTGGAGGGGAGGCAGGAAGGGGGATCAGGGAAAGAAGCTCCCTACCTGCAAATGACTTCTGTTTTACTCTCTGCATCTACTAGTTTTAAGATTCAATGCTGAATATGCTTAAAAATCTCAGTGTTTCATGCAGTTACCAGAATTTGCCCTAAATTTTAAAAACAGACTAGTTATGTAAAGATGGGTCACTCTTGGGGCAATCAGCTCAAAACATTCCAAAAGAAGCAGGTTTTTGGAATATATTGTCCCTCACAAATCCTCTGTCCTCTGCAAATCAAGCATAAGACACTAGCTGCTTTTGGAAACTTAAACCACTTGCAGCTAGAAGCTGAGTTCCCAGAAACTTCACAAAAGAGCTGATCTTTATGAGTTGCTGGGATTTTTATTTTCTCTTTTGGTTGGACTAGCTATTGCAGGATCAGGATGTTCTAGCTATCTCCTCATAAACTTTTGATTTATTTTTTTCCCTAAAGTGAGCCTTGAATTCCAAGTTGTTTTTTTTTTTTCTCCAATCTTTAGGTGAGGTGACTTACAGATTAGACTGCATTTTACTGCAAGAAAAATCCATATCTCTCCTAAGACAGTTGCCTAAAAAGTAGATAGGTCATCCCTATTGCTGAAGCCCTACTTTATTGCAGTGCAGTACTGTTTTATTCTGTGTGTTTGTTGAATCCTTGTGTGCTCACATGAGTTTGATGCTAATCAGCTGTAATTGCATAATTTACAATTAAGATGAGTACTGAGAAATCCTTTACCGGTCTAGCAAAGACCTTCTGCATTGCTGGGCTCTGTCGTGTCAGGCCATCATTCTTGTGGTCCTCCGTCTTTCACAATCCCATCAGTTTGGCAAAGGCCCAAAACATATTTAGTCACAAACTCATTACAGATACAACAAGCAACACAGTGCATGAAACACCATGCTGCCCACAGCATTCCTAAATAATATGTTCTGGAATGCTTATCTTAAATTCCAACTTGTTATTACTTTGGCACATTTAAATAAGTGGACTTGTCAACAAATAACAATCAGAAGCAATGGGCAACGTTTCATTCACGTTATGTCATTGCCCTCCAGATTTCATCGTCCATATTCAAAAAGCATTCCATTCGTGGGAAATAAGGAGCATGGGAAGAAAAAATCGACCTTTTATTATAATTATTTGACAGCAATTTATGGTTTTGATGACTAAAAGAGGCAGTGATCCTAATCTAACAGAACAGGATTATGATAGCCAAGAGCTGTATTTTCTAATCTATACACAGCCAATGAGCCACTGGCCAAATTTATGCAAATGGACACTCACTACCAAGAGGATCTCTTGACTCTACTCTGTGTGCAAAATCAGCAAGAAGTGGCCTTGCTGAACTTCAGGGAAGGAAAACTGAGGAGCGTTCCTAAAAAGTATGTTTGTAACATCCCTGTGCTTCCTTGTAACCCTCTGTAATGAAAGCAATCTTTACTTCTGTGTTTTGAAAGCCACTCGGTTTATTAGAAAAGATACTGAAAGTCTACAGGTCTATAACATGATCTGCATCCTCCTCAACTGTTTTGTTAAGCAAGAAGAGTACTGAAAGAGTGCTAATCCTCTCAGTGTCAAAAGCATGGGAAATGTATACTGTAAAAGGCAACGATGACATCTTTATAGCAGAATTTATACCTTACCTTCCTCTTCTCTCCTTATCTGCTAAATGTCCAAGTAATGATACTTAAGTAATGCAACTAAGTTTTAACGTGAGCCTTTGCAGTATTTCATAATTTAGAAAGCAGCTCTTCCAGTCATAGGATACATGTGTGTGGGAAGTGTGTGGGAGGGGGCTTGTGCAGAACTGAGGGCCTTTGGAAAAGAGCAAGAATCCCTATTTCTTGGCTTATATGGTTATAAAGAACACAGTGGGATTTCAGGGTTTTCTTTTCTGCATCCACATGTGACCTCCTACCCGAGGGGCTGGGAAAGGCGCTCAGAAGTGTTAAATGTGCCACTGAACACTGTATGGGGAAAGAGGAGGCATGAGTGGGCAGCAGATAAGAGGCAATGCGGCTGGTTACGTGTGACGTGGAGTGCCATCAGCTGCAAGATAATTAAAACGGGCTCTGCCTCAGCTATCCCTCCTGCTCTGTGATTAGCACTGATCTCTGAGTGCAAACAGTATCAGAGGCAGGAGCTCTCCTGGTATATCAGATAGCAACTATGTCCTAATATATCAAAATAAACTTTTAAAAATAAAAAATAGGATAATTAGATATTTCAGCGTTGACTGGGTATTGTTGCAGCTCAGCGGTACAGCCTGCCATATCTTGGATTTTAGGTGTTCCTGTGTTGCTCTACTTCCTGTTCTTGAGATTTTGCTTTCAAGTGATACCTGTTTTGCTGTAATTAATCTCCGTTTGCACTCAGTCCACTGCTGAAGGGAAGACTGACATTTTCAGCAATGCTGGGTATTTCCCACTGTAAGAGCCTACTGTTTCCATAGAAATCCTTCAAAGTGTTTTAATAGAATGTGGATAAAAATGAGTTTTGTTGACACATTTATTCTGACAGGTTTTAACAATTTGATTAATGTCTCTTCAATATTCCCTCTTTTCAAAAGAACCTGCAAACCGGCAATGTAGAAAACATGCGTGCCCTTTCTAGGGCACTTCATCATCCTTTTCCAGGACCCTTGAATTTATTCTTTCCTTCTCTTTTTCTACCTCTTCTCCCCACATCCATGATTCTGTCCCAGAAAGCCCTTTTCCACGTAAAATTAGCTCTAGCAAATCTCCAGTGGTGACAGAAAGCCCTTAACGCGCGATGCTGAGCATTTGGTGATTCACCAGAAACCCTCCGTGCCGTGAATCAAGGGGCTTAGTAAGCGGGCTCGGGGCAGGCGCGACGTGCGCCACGCGAGGCACGCACTGCCAGGGCTGGAGGTACCCACGTCGAGCTGAACACATCTTGCTTAAGGGGGTGTTGATTTAAAGGCTGGATGATTCACTGCCTCCTGCTGTCTCCCTGCAGTGTGGGCATAGTGCTCGTACGTTTGAGAGCAGTGCTTTTCCATCTCCTTCGGTTCATGTCCATCCTCCTCCTCTCTTTTTGTGCCACCACACAATCCCGTTACCTCATGAAATAGTTCCCCTCATTTACTGACTTCTTCCCAGACTCCAAAGTTCTATTCCTGCCATTCTAGGAGCTGCAATTCTAGCCTTAAGCAGCCTTTTATTCCTGCAAGATATTATTGCATATGGGCATGTGATGAGCCTTTTCCATGCCTGGCCTGCGTTGGTCTGGTTCGCAAGGAGGAAGGTTACTTGTCTGTCCCTGTTCAGCAAGAACAGAATTAGATGATGTTAGCAATGACAAGGACTAACTTATTCTAGAGTTAAGATTTCTGACATCTGAATATTATTTCTTTTTTTGCAAGTCTGATGATCCAACAGGCTTTTTTAAACAATTGGCAGAACTATTTCTTAACCACAGCAACAAAATTATTATGAGTGACTTTTAAATGTTTGTTCAGGCAGCTGAAGGAAAGCTTGGGCTGTCCTAGCACAGCGTGGGTGGGGTCTTTTTTGTGCCTTTTTTGTAATTTGGGAGATTTCAAGCAAGTGACCTGCTAAGCAGAAACTCCTGTTCTGCCAGGCCCCACAATGCCCCCAGTTGGTGAAGGAGGAAGGGATTCCTTAACTAAACACATTCCAGTTTGCTCTAAAATGCCTTTTAGAAAAGTAAATAAATAAATGCTTTTCTCATTTCTGCTTGCCTCCAAATGCTAAGTACTCTGCACAGCCACAGGTGACTTTCTGGGCCTCTCATTTACGGCATGTAGTGCATTTTTAGGAGTGTTCTCTATATCCTGTGTCATATCCCCCGGCCCTTTGCAAATGTCTCCAATGACATGCTGCATTTAAAATGGCATAGGATGCTTGTTCTTAAGCACCTGAATCCCACCCTGATTACTCTGCAGTCAAGAGGAAGCTTCCCTTACTAAGCACTTCCTATGGAAAATAAATATAGGGCTCCTCCATTGCCACTTTAAATGACTTTGGGTATGAAGCCAATTCCATTTCTCCTGGAGTGAATAAGACCCTTTTTATAGCGTGCATGTCACAGTATCACAAATGCTTTGGATCCTAAGCACTCTTTTCCTTACCCTGTATTGTTTTGAGTGTTATCAGAATGAATTGGTGCAATTAGCCCTCCTGGCTGTGGAGAGGGGCTTTGGCCTCTCAGTTGCTAAATTCTGTAAGGTGTAGGTCAGAGACCAAAAGTGGAGCTGACACGCAGTGATGAAGAGCCCTCTGTGCGTGCCGCTGGGAAGAGAGGATTCTAATGGCTTTTTGCCACTCGTGTAAGATGTAACCATTGCCAGGGAGCTTGCACAGCTGTGACAAGCTGCAAGCTTGTACACAGCAATTAGGTAAATAGCACCTTTGTGACATTCACTTAGGGTTTTCTCATATAGCATGCGTTGGAGCTCAGCAACAGCAAATGCGTGGGTTGCCTTTTGATTACAGTTAAGCTAAACAAATAGAGCTATGGGGAAGAGGAATGAAAGAAAGCACAATGTAGAAAAGCCAAAAAATAGAAAGAAACTTGGAGAAAAGTTGAGAATAGAAAGCCACCAGAAGAGACTGAGAGCAGCTAGCACTACAGGTCCGCAGACCAGCCAGTCATACTTCTTCAGCAAGGCAATGCAGCAGATCCACCCATGGATTTCCATCCATGCATTTATTATGTTAAGAAAGCTGCAGAGAATATTAGTAGACAAATGAGAGAGACAAAAGAGACTAGAATATTGCACTGTTGCTCCTGTTAATGTCTGTGTTGTCCGTTTAAATACTAGACCACACAGCCCCCAGGCACAGCATCAGAGACATGCAGTCTTCTCTGGCCCTGACATAAGATACTCACTGCGTGGCAACTAGTGAATGGTACAGTATGGTATGGGTTGTTATGGGTGTTTTGAAGATCTCCTATATGGTCTTCTGAACTGTCTTACAGTTATTCTGCTGCTAAATTTCTTTGCTTAGGAGAGGGAAACAGCTTGTTAAAATAAATGCAGTTCCTTCAAGATGTGACAGAAGGTAATGAAGTTAATAGTGATTCGAATTAAGGAAATTTTGATACTGATATTTTTGCTCTCAATGTTGGCATATATTGAATGACTGGATAATTTCTTTGCAATGAATAATGGATCATTTTGTCTAGCACACTGTAGCATTATGCAAATCGATCAAACCTAGGAGGAGTGCAAACCTTGCTATTCCCTTTTGTTACTTACATCTGGCCTGTGCTGGATTCAGAGAAGAGGGAGTAAGGAAGTGAAAATTCACAGATTTTTGTAATAGCTTGGCCATTAGGAGCATGTCTAAATACAGAAGCTGCATGACTTTTTATCAGATTTTATGCATCAGCTGGAATAGCATGGTATGCACATTTTGCTTGCCTTTTGCCTCTTAGGCCAAGTTAAGCTCCTGCTTAGTATCAACACACACAGTTGTTTCAGCTGAACTACAAGCACAATGTTAGTTGCACAAGTCCAGTGTGTCCTAACACACACTGTGAATCTGAACGTGCCATTAATTTTGCTGTGCCACAGTGTGTGTCACTGTGGACCTTATACTATAATGCTTAACAGCATGATTACTGAAAAGTGTTTTGATGTTCTCAAGTGAAAACGCACAATAGCAATGTGGAGGATCGTTGGACTGAACAAAAATATTGGGAGTGGAGAGCATATTGATTTATCTGCGCTGCCTGGGGAAATATGATTTTGCACAATTTCAAATGATCTATCCGGAAATGAATAGAAAGAAGAAAGGCCTGTCCCCAAAAAGCCTCCAGATGAAAGCTGTAATTCAGAAACTCTGAGCAACATCAGGAGTGAGTATACTGTGAAAGTGCAAAATTTTCAGGCCTCTTCTGTCCTATTCAGAGTGTGGGAACTCATGCTCGGTGGACGCTATTCCCCACAGAAAGAGAGAAGAATGGATACAGCCACTGACTGGGATAATTTGATCCTTCCCTGCACTATTTTACTGGCTTACACATTTGACTGACCACATTAATAAGTTTTGTCAAGTATGAGAAAATGAAATTTCCCCGTGAATTCAGTGGGTTGCTAAACCCCAGCTGACTTGCAGCTAAAAGCAGCATATACATACTCCCACAGGGGAGCATCACGAATTTCTTGGACCAGCTTACGTGGAAAATCTGCTCTCTGTAACAGGTAGCACCTGCCATGCACACCCAGACCCATGCCAGAGGGTGCCACACCATCGAGCAGATGCAGAGAGACATGTTAAGAGAGTCATCTTTGTGCAGGAAGCAGGATGCTGCTGCTGCAGCTCTCCTAGGTGAGCTGAAGACTCAGCAGCTGAAAGGAAGGTAGGAAGAAAAAAAAATCCTCTGGGGAAGGAGGAGCAAGAGAGAGCAAGACCGTGGGAGCAAGGCAGTGCTTTTGGAAGGAAAGGGTGCTCGTGCTTGCATGGAGAGGGTGGTAGCTGATTTGCAAAATCATCGTTCTTTGGTTTCTCCTCCACCAGCACAGTAAGAGCTCAATCTTCCACAGCTGTAAGTTTATTGGAAAGGATGCAGGAAAGCACAGAAGGAGGTTTCTGTTCCTAAGAAACCGCAGTGGGAAAAAGGCACCATCCTCGTGCCGCCAATGCTGGGTTAAAGGAGCAGCAAGCACTGCTGGGCGCACTGGAGGGCCTTGGAACGCAGCACAGGGAATCACAGCCTCTCTTCCCATGCCCGGGCAGGACTGAACGGCCACTGCGAGGGAAGGAGAGGCTGTGTCCTTCAGCGTGCCCTCTTCCAGGCCGGGAAGGCACCGGCCCTGGAGAGACACTACCTGAAAATATCCTTTGAAGGGATTTCTCGCCCGCAGATGCAGTAGCTCATACAATATGTTCAACCCCACTCGCCAGCACAGCTCTGCCTCTTAATAGAAATGATAACATCTTTATCAAGCTCTGTGTGCTACAATGGGCCAGTGCTATTTTGGGAACCTTTTTCCTTGTGTTGAATCCCAGGCTCCGCTCAGGCCTTGATCGGAGTGTGGGATCTACCCACCAGTGGCCTTATCTCACTGCAGGCCAGCCCCATGCTCTTAACATTAATCATCTTTTCCCTCCTGAGATCGCCACAGGCCAATAGTAAACATTGATACGTTGATACGAGCAGTTATTTTAAATAGATCTGAAAGGTAGAGCAGCACAAACTGCAGCAGATGACATTTTCCCCATTTACTGTAGCTTGCTGCAGTGCATTATAGCTTTCCACTTAGCTTGCAACTAAAAATATGTGTGTTACTTGCACCTCCTTTTTTTCTGTGTTTGCCTTAAAGTGGCTGATATATGTATTTTTAAATAGCTGGTGTAAACAAACACACTGCATGAGACCTTTTGCAGTACTTGTGAAACCCCTCCCAAGTCCATCTGTCCTTTGCAATCATTCCAAGCCACAGAAAGGAGTAAGTCTGTGCGCTTGTATGTGTGTGTGTGTGTGTGTACATATCTATATATATAGTATTTTAATAATCAAGCCTATACTTTTCCCACATATTTGAACTGGAAAATTCCAGTTTTAAATAAATTGTAAAGCTTAAATACAGTTACTTTATACCTTTTCACTAGGAAAAAAGCCATTATGCAAGGTTGCGGAGTTTAGTGAAGAACATCTGAAGTGGATGTCATGACTGCTTCTTGAACTGAGTTAATTTATGGGAAGGATAGAAAAATAAACAGGGCCTAAAAATTGGGCAATATCTCCTGCTGCTTTTGCAGTAACTTGTGATGTCAAAACACCAGAAGAACAGATTCTTTTTTAATGCCCCCCCCAAATCTTTTCCTCCCCACTCAAAACCAAAAGAAAAAAAAATTGATGATAGATAAAAGAAGATTTTAGGTATGATTCTACAAGTGAGCAATTGTGTGACAATTAAACTTGTTTGGAAAACAGTGAAAATGTTATGCTCAGATATTTTCCTAGTTCTTTTCTGAAATTCATAATCTTAAATAGCAAAACCTCTTCAATATTTCAAATATTTGAATCAGAAAGTTGCAACTGTGATGAAATGTTTATTGAAAATGTGGGCCCTTTTCACACTGGCCTTTTTACTGCTGATGAAAAGTGTTACCACTTTTTTTTTTTCACCAAATCTAATGCTATTTTATTTAAAATGAAATGAAAAGGCAAGTTCATGACTACTTGATGGGTTGTTAAAAATTATTTAATGGGTTGCCTCAGCGGGTTAGGATTTTGATGTTCTGGATTTCTTTTTCTTCTTTTATGATTTCAGTATGATCATCACAGACCCCTGTTTACTACTGCTAGTGGCATTTTGGGTCTGAGATCTCGGCACTATTTAGGTTAATACAAGTTTTGTCACTACTGTGAATGAGACAGTGTGCCTAAATAAATTCTTGCACAGCTAAGTTATGCTGTCCTAGGCTGTTGGGTAATGTCCCAGTGTGATCATAGAATTACAGAATGCTTAAGGTTGGAAGGGACCTCTAGAGGTCATCTAGTCCAACCCCCCTGCACACGCAGGGTCCCCTAGAGCATGTGGCACAGGGTGATGTCCAGGCGGGTTTTGAAGATCTCCAGAGAAGGAGACTCCACCACCTCTCCGGGCAGCCTGTGCCAGGGCTCTGGCACCCGCACTGTTAAGAAATGCTTTCTTAAGTTCCTGTGGAACTTTTGGAGCTTCAATTTGCAGCCATTTCCTCTAGTTCTATCACTGGCCACCACTGAGAAGAGGCCAGCCCCCTCCTCCTCACTCCCTGTCTTGAGGTATTTATATACATTGATCAGATCCCCTCTCAGCCTTCTCTTCTCCAGGCTGAAGAGGCCCAGCTCTCTCATCCTTTCCTCATAGGGCAGATGTTCCAGGCCCCTAATCATCTTCGTAGCCCTGCACTGGACTCTCTCTAGCAGCTCCACATCCCTCCTGCACTGGGGAGCCCAGAACTGCACCCAGTACTCGTGCGGCCTCACCAGGGCTGAGTAGAGGGGCAGAATCACCTCCCTCGACCTGCTGGAGACGCTCTGCTTAATGCACCCCAGGATCCCATTGGCCTTCTTGGCCACGAGGGCACACTGCTGCCTCATGGTCAACTTGTTGTCCACCATGACGCCCAGGTCCCTCTCTGCGGGGCTGCTCTCCAGGAGGTCGGTCCCCAGCCTGTAGGTGTGTCTGGGGTTATTCCTGCCCAGGTGCAGGACCCTGCACTTGCTCTTGTTGAACTTCATGAGGTTTCTCATCATCCAGTTGTCCAGTCTGTCCAGGTCCCTCTGGATGGCAGCGCAGCCCTCAGGGCTATCAGCTGCTCCTCCCAGTTTGGTGTCATCAGCAAACTTGCTGAGGGAGCACTCCATCCCTTCATCCAGGTCGTTAATGAATAAATTGAACAGGACCGGCCGAGGACTGAGGCCTGGAGGACACTCCTAACCACAGGCCTCCAATTGGACCCTGCACCACTGGTAACCACCCTCTGAGCTCTGCCATGCAGCCAATTCCTAATCCACCTCACTGTCCACCCATATAACCCACACTTCTGGAGCTTGCCCAGGAGAATGCTGTGAGGGATGGTGTCAAAAGCTTTACTGAAGTCCAGAGAGTCCTGCCCCTTCTGCCTGACTTTTTACACACGGGGATGCACTGTTGTTGGGCATGGAGGAAGTGCCCAACTCTAGGAGTAGTTCTTTGCTACATTAGGAGCTGCATTTCAGTACTTATATATAATTATATTGGCAGTTCGTGCTTTCTCTATGTTGTGTATGTTCTGTATGTTCAAAGACATGATATCCATGGTCTCTCTAGGATGTAATTTTTGGTAATAGTTTAGGACAACTCCACTGAAATACTCTCTTTGTGGAGAGAGTTTCCTTACACTGCCTGATGTCCAAATAACACACAATGTGCTGTAGTCACCCTTTCCTCGGCATAAATGTTAGAAATGCAAATAACAATGTTGGAAATTATTTTAATCAAGCACTTACGGGAACCTCTCTGTTCTGCAAACCTCTTAATGTGATTTTAGTGATACTTCTAGCTTGACTTTTTTTCACATAATGCTATATTTTAATGCAGCTCAGAAATAGAGGGAGTGTTACACAAATTTATATAAATAAGAGGACAGGAGAGAACAGGAAAGAACACGTTAAAGTCTCCAAAAGGGGAAAATATCCACATTCAACTTGATTTAAGGTGAGGTATTAATCTGTTCTTATTTTATCCACAGCCTTCTCTGTTCAGCTCATCATCTCCTGATGAATAATACATGAATAAATATTGCTACCTATATACTCTGTGAATGCAAAAGTAGTTTATAACTCCCCAGAAAGGCTTTATTAATAGTACAATGTTAGCCTCCTTGGTTTGAGTCATAATTAATTGTTACTGTGTATTTGTGAAGCCCAAGGGAATGAAGACGAGAGGAGGCAGAGCACAGGGAAAAAACCCTTTAAGTAAGTTAGTCGCATTAAAAGAATAAATGCTTCTTAGTCTGAGCAGGAAACTTGTAATCCCTGCTAATATAGTCATTTGTTAAAACAGTCTTTCAGATGACTCAGAAATCTTCATTGTGCTCACACTATTAACAGAAACCACCTGAATTTCTGGATGAAAGTCCAGTGGAAAGAGAGTTACAAGATCCAGAAACCTCCATAGTGGCATGATAGGTTTTCCATCTATGGGTCTCAACCCTCATACTCGCTTTTCATTTTAAAAGTATTTTTAGTATTAGGGAGGGATGAGGGAGTAGGCGAGTTTGACACCTTCCCCATTTGTTGCTTCATAAGCCATTAAAGAGAATTCTGTCAGATGGAAAAAAATCTTGACAATAACATTAATTTATATGAAGCACATGCAACTAACATTGTGCTTTGCATGATGTCCTGCACACAAAAGTGAGCATGGCACAGCAGCAGCAAGACGCAGGAGGGGAACCTAACCGTGCCAAATATCACCCAAAGTCCCTATGTTCCTCCACCGCTGTGCGAGTTTTGTGAGTGATAAAATCCAGGGAGCTCTGGCAGTGACGCAGGAATCAGTTCTCCTCCGAGCAATAGCTGCATGGACCAGGCAGGGGAGAAACCCTGGTAAGCAGTGGAAAGTGCTAGCAAATACTAATGTAATGCTGTGAACTCTTCTGAACCCTGACAGTGGCAGTTCGTTCCCAAAGATCACCCATTTGTCATTCCACCCACTTTTGTGCTACAGCCGACACTGAAAACATATTAGGAAAGTGTATGTAATGTTCGAGGCGTCTTCAGGCTCTTTCAGAAATAGGAAAATCCAGACTGGGTTGCTCAACCACCTTTTCTACCAAAACACCAGCTGGAGAGGAGCTCCTAATTATTTGGAACGGAGTGTGCTAGTATGAGCTTGAACAGATGAAGACTACACCACGCCAAATTGCCCTTTCACACCACCTTTACGCTGGTATAACATCACCAGCTTAAACACCATCGGGCGACAGATGAGCGTGTCTGCATGTCTGCATGTAGAGCATGAGGGAAAAAACTTCCTCTTCAAAGCAAAACATAGGAACAACTGTGGGCAGGGTGAGGAAACGGAAAATAGAAAATGTAAGGTATTTGGGGGGAAGAAGGAGAGGAGAGGAGAGGAGAGGAGAGGAGAGGAGAGGAGAGGAGAGGA